>CM077786.1:31787170-32263461 GCA_039737535.1 Lagodon rhomboides
ATCTGAAAATCTGCCTCATGTGTGATACATGACAAAGGTCAGCTGATCGATACGGGCTAAATCAGGGGTAGATTTACACTGGTATGTTATGGTATAAATATGAACTGGATAAACATTGTATTAAACAAAGATAATAATGATATTGTTTTAACGTTTGTATGTATGTAATAACAAAAAGCCTTCAGAAGAACAGTGACTGACCAACTTGATTGCCTGTGTTTCAGTTTTAGGGACTATAATCAAAAAGAGGCCACTTTAATGATCCAAGGGAGAGACAGGGTCACGTTAACAGGTGCTTTGTCCAATTAAAGTAAATACAACAGAATTAAAAATGTATGTTAGAATAATTATTATAAAATAATAATGATATCGAGAGTAAGAAGGCCTAATACAAATATACAAATAATTTATGAATCAACATTTCAGCACATATTTTAAAAGGATGAAATGACAGTAAACAGTTTCAGAGCATGTGACTCGACTCAGTGAACTCACGTTGCCTTGATAGAGTAGAGTTTCATTTTCCTGCTGTCACTTTTACGGAGGGCGAGGGCGGTAACTGATGATAAGTTCAAACTTTGCATAAACGTGTGGAGCTCTGCAGCCAGTGGGGTTGTGTTGATGAGCCTTTGGCAGGTGACTGGTTGCTGCTGCTGTTGGAACAGAAAGGCAGCCATCAGACGGTGAATGGCAGCGCTGGCTGACGCTCTGATGCTTCTGCTGTGGGTCGGTGAGTATTCAAAAATCGTCTTTACATCTACATGTGTGATGCTTTCTTTAATAATACTGTACATTTGTATTTTTGTGTTGTGAATTGTATGTCTAGCTGATTCATTAGTCTAAATTCTGTTCTATGAATGTGTGCACTTGGCTGGTAAGTTTTCATGAAAGTTGCAGGGGAACACATTGTTAGAAGGAGTGTGTGCATAAGACTGACAGAACGCCATCAACAACAAAGACTCAAACATGTCCCCTTTGCATTATACGACATATTTGACTGGATTAAACTTTAAAGCAAGATTATGAATGAACTGGCATTTTGTGCAAAGACTGAGTGTAAACAGGAACTGTCTTTGTTTTCACGTAAACTTCCCAGGTCACCTTTAATCTGGAATCTTAGTTGTGCTTTAAGGGGCCACCTGGCTAACGTGACTACAGAGATAACACTTCACTTAACATTTCACTGGTATTCCAAATATGTCAACATCTAGAATTTGATCCTGTAGGCAGCTTTAAGTTTGGATATTTTGAATTTGGGCTTATTCCTTCTTCCACAGTGGAACATACCAATATCATTTAGGTTTCAGGCCCAGGACACTCTGGCCTCACAAGTTAAGATGTCGTACACACCCGGTATAAACATTAGGCCCAGTAAGGTATGGATGAAGGCATGTAATGACGTCAGATCTATGAGTTTATATCTCTCATGGTCTTTGCAAACTTAGCAGTTCGAAGCTGATGTAGATCTCTGACAAACCAAAGCTGCTGTTTGTGTAAACTCGTAGGATGGCCTTCGACCTCTCTGCTGTAATCAGACTCCAACGGTTCCTGAACTTGAAGGATATAACGAATTTCAGAACTTTCTGTTCTTTCCACGGTTTGCAACACATTGCCTCTTGTCCGTTCACAGTCAGCTCTGTGCGATGCCCAGCCAACAGTACAGTATATGAGGCTTGGATGGAGACGCAAACACAAAAGAAAAGTCCACATTTCTTGTCAGAGAAACTCCTCTTACTTGTTAACAAGAGTGGGGAAAGGTGGCTTGTCTGGTCTTCTGGGTGCTCCTCTTTTTCTATTCTACTGAGAGCAGACCAGAAACAACCACTGTTTCAGCCTGTGGTCACCTGGTGGGGCGTCTTTTCTCTTTCAGGCGCGACGGCGAGCACGACGGTGGATCTGCAGAAGCGAATCATCGGAGGTCGCCCATGTGAGCGTCAGTACCATGTGAAACTGAGAGGAGTTGCTGCTTTCAGATCTCCCAGCTTGTGCGGTGGCTCTCTGATCAGCGACCGCTGGATTTTGACCGCAGCTCACTGCTTGAATCCAAAAAGGTGAGAAAATGACAGTGTTGCCTCAAATACTGCAACATCTAAACCCTATAAACATCTACAGATTTATATGCGTGTTTTTGATATTCTTGTGACGCAATGTTCATCTTTAACCTCTTCCCATCTGTAGGACTATGTTTGCAAATGTTAGTGTGCATCCAGGCCGTCCAGCACAAGAAGTGCAAATCACGGCAGAACCAGTGATCTACAGCGACAAAGACAACAGGTCTCATGATCTCATGCTGCTGCAGCTACCCGACCCCTCCAGCGTTCAGCCTGCAGCTCTTCCTGACTGCGAAGATCCTCCTGAAACGTGAGTCGTCATTCGTCAACGCTGTCAAAGCAACTACAAGCATCTTAAATTAACCAAGTTCAATTACATCACAGGTTTGAGTGCCACCTTTATACGTAACACACTGAGATTTGATTGTTTGTATAACAGAATTAAGGAGCGCAAATACTATAAAACTTTTCGTTTCAGAATTAGTAAAATAATAGAGCTGGTTTCACCCTTCGTGTCAGCAACTCCAACTATTCCAAGTATCGATATTTCAGTTGTTTTGTGGCTTATGTCTCTGTAATTTTAAAGAGTTAAAAGACATCAAGAATTCTCCTTCCCTTCAATGATGATAACAGTAATATTTGCTGTAGCAGCATGAGTGATCGCATCAAATTCTCTATGTTGCTTTTTTTCCAGAGTCGAGATCGCAGGTCACGCTGCCACGACCGGAGGCCCTAATGATGAGAGGAGTGAGACGATATTTGATTGTAAAATAATGCTGCTGCTGGTGGCAACTCTACAGTTTATGGCTTTAGTTATCTCAGTGCTTTTTTAAATCCATAGCTTAGATAAAATACTACTACTGACAGTTTGCTTTGTGCATATTGCGCAATAGAGTACTGTTTGTTCTTGTATATAGTGTTTTTAGCATTTTTGATCATTAAGATAATCATGCAGCTGCAAGATTAGCCAAGATGGCTTCCTAAAAAGCTCACATAACAAAACAGCACAGTCAGTCACCCTTCTCTCTGATTTGTGATTTGAATCCCTTATCCAGCGATAAGGTCGCAGCTATACTGCTCGTTTTCGCAAGACGGTGCACGTCAGTCATAGTGACCTAGCATTAGCATGTGGCTAGCTTACGTATCATACCGTCCTATCTATAGGAACAAAAATGTTGAAACACTTTATATAAAAACAAACAGTAAACTCCTAACAATATAAACAAGATACAAACTATGTGACAGATGGAAAGGCACTAAGGTAACTACAGATGTAAACTGAAGAGTTGGCATCGGAAGCAAAAGGACATGCAGTATGTAAAGCGTGACATCACACTACATCGTCAATCGTTCATTCTGTTCATTTAGCTGTGTTTTTAACAGTATGGACGGATGCACAGCGAAGCAATTTCTCCTTTGTAGTAAAATTGTATTGTTCTTTAGAGCCAAAGTGCTGACGTTTCATTTCTATTCTGCTACAGTTCTGCATAAAATTTAATAAAAAGACAAAATACTAATTCTTTTTTATCATCAAATGTTCAAACAAGTTCAGATGTCTCTTGTAGAAACTTGTCCTCCTTCTTCTCTAGAACGCGGCGTATCCCCGACTCTCCAGTGTGCAGAAGTCGACGTCGTCAACTGCGACGACCTCAAAAACAGCGTGCAGAAAAATTTCCCTCAGGACTACGAAGACAAGGAGTATCAGCGCTGGTTCTGTGGCCAATCGCCTGGAAAGGACGTTTGTTATGTGGGTTGGCATGGTGCTAAATTGTAAATCATCTGTTGTTAAGTATTAAAATAAGGCTCATATTACAAACAAAATGTCTGTCTCTCTCACAGGGAGATTCTGGTGGAGGAGCGGTGTACCAAGACAAGATCTATGGCGTCATTTCTTTTCTCGGTGATCCTTTCAATGTGTGTAGAAAAGCTGCTGCTTTCATGGACCTCTGCCATCCAGAATATGCTAAATGGGTCCGTGAAACTATTGACATCAAAAAGTCTCCTGTATGATGTGGTTAGGTGTAAAGAGAAATCTACTAAATACATGATTAACAAGAAACTTTAAATGGTCTCTGTGTTTTTTTTTTCTTAAAACCCAGAATATGTGTCATACAAATTAGAAGCAACGTTTGTAACAATCTGTTTTCATATTCGAAAAATAAAAGTTATCAGATCATCAATCAGTTGTCTGCTGCTTTACTTTGTGTCAGCTGTGACAAGCATACAGGATTTTAGAAACACAGAGGTCACTAGTCAGTGTCATCAAGATTCAAACTAATTCCCCTCGTAAAGGATTTTTAATTGTTTCTATCTTCACAGGGCATCGTGTCTTGAAAAAGTTTGAAACAGCTGTCAGTTGAATCTTTTTACGCGACTCAATAAGCACAATTGGACCTCTGTAACACTTTTGTTAAACTCATGGTACATGACAAGGTAATGACAATTAAAAGTAGCTTAGCTGCTAAATGAGAATTCAATTTAAATCAAATTAGAAGTTAACTTTTTAAATGTAGCTGAAATCCAGGTGAAGAATCCCATAAACCCAAATCCTGGGATCACTTTTCCATTCACATGAAGTCCACTAAAATCAGGGTTGTACATTTTATCGGGACTGTTCCTTCAACAGTTTACCTTACTATGCTACTTTAATCAGTACATTGTGTGGTTTCCAAACTAGAAAGAGTGTGAAATGAAATATGTAAAGTTGTTGGGCCTTATTAGACCTTTTTCACAGAAGATAACTGATATTATTTGCCATCATTAATAATAGTTCCACCTGTGTTTTCCCTGCTAAGACGAGCAACAGTCAAGGATTTATAAATCTGAATCATTTAAGAAAGATAAAGACACGAGACTTGCTCTGACGCACGGCTGAGATTGGGGTTAGCACGATTCATTCAGGGAGCAAAACAAGTCATTTTCTTGTCCCTTTTCCTCTCACGTGCAGTTTGTTGTGAAAGTCCTGTTGTAAAACCTATTTTTTAACTGTCTCCGTGCACTCTGCGAGCTTTTGTCCGGAGCACTCACTGTGGTTTTGAAAAGCGCCCGACGCGGCCGCACGTTTAAAGGGAAGCGTGCCGCGGTGGAACACATTATCACCTTGTCAAGCGACGAGTGTCCCCATCGATCCTAATCTGAGCTGTCGGGCCCGAGTTCTCTGTAATCATCAAGTCGGGGATAATCTGTTTTGAAAAGGCGGCCGACCTCACCGCTGCAGACCAAACGCCTTTTTTCGACAAATCTTTAAGCCCCTCGAGAGGCTTTAGGGTGAAAAGACGGACAGATTGATTAAATGCACGGACGTGTTTTTCCTCCAATGCACAGACAACAATCCATTCACACCCACTGTACGACAGTCAGTCTGCAGTTTGTGCACAAAATGACTCTCTGAGTGAATCATTTACTTTAAAGGGCACGTCCAACAATTGACACATCTGTGTGGCCAAGTTGAATTGTGGGTAATGTGGACACCAGGTTTTGAAAAGCAGACCACCGGTGTCCACTGCGCTCCCATTACAAATGAACATGATGGAAAGTTTTAAAACAAATGATGGATTCAATACAGCAGAACCAGAAAATATCACATTTCTTATACCATGGTCTGGGGGAATACTCGATTCTGATTGGCTGCAGAGTGTCCATTAATCATTGCTAATTATTGCTTGTGAAAAACTTTATATTTTGATTGTAAAACGCATGAAAATATAATTTAATGGTCTTAATTTCTTTTTTTTTTTGGCAAGTGACCATGGTTTAAGCGGGATAATGTCCTTCGAGGTGTCCATAATCAGGAATTAATGGACTTCGCGGAGGCAACCGTCTAAGGCCTCCGCATCGTCCATTAACCCATTTGTGCCCAGATTTTTTTCGGAGTTGTAGGGCATATCATTTTATCAGTTGAGTCCCTCTGAATCATGTTATGTATTTATTTTTTCCATTTTGTACTTTGTTTTGAAGAAAATAGCATTTTTATGACTGGCAACAATTGTCGCCAGTAGTCACACAGCTTGTCACTAGGTCAAATGTCACCTAATAATAATATAGAAATAATAACAATGATATAGTAATAACAAAATATTAATATAGTCATAATAGATAATAACAAAAAGGTGGAGGGGGTAAAACAAAAGAAAATATGTAAAACTGTACATGGATACCAATGGATATTATCGTTCCAGGAAGGTAGCTAATGATCGTGGTTCAAACCTTGGTTCCCCCTGTATAAAATTCAAAACAACAAACAATTTGAACTGCCCATGAACAAAAAATATTCATCCTAGGTAAAATGTTTGAGGGTAGGGTTACTCAAGAGACTTGAATGATTAAATAATTATAATATGTTTGCGGGGAAAATAGAAATTTATGAAAATGACCTCTTTCCAGGAGGATTTGCAACCGCCATGTCTTCAGCCGGAAGGAGCAGGAAGCAGATGATGTCATGCGATAGGAAGCACTTGGAAGCGATTTTTTATAAATCAAAACCTTTGTCTAAGTTGTCTACTAGCATGTAAGTGGAAAAAGTTGCATGAGTACCTTTGAGATTTTTTATTGTGAGTCGAAAATGACAGTGATACACTTTGGCAACAATTGTTGCCAGTGGGGCAAAACGGGTTAATTCCTGATTATGGACACCTCGTCGGGCATTATCCCTTACTTATTCCACACATTCTATTTTCTTTTCCAGTGCAACTCAACACATTTGGTGACGGTAAAGAAAAAGATTGGGGGTCTTTGTTAAAGCAGCTACAAGGAACATTTGCTCATTTTCACTAAAGATCAGCTTCTTTCCTTTGGCTTAAAAATAGTTGTAACTAAAAAGAAATGTCTCAAGAAATGTTTGCGTGTGCCTGATGCTCGGTACGTATAAATAGAGATAGCTGCCTGTGAGAGGGAATGGGATAAAATGGCCGACGCAAAGATCGCTCAATGAGTTGCCACACTTAAACAAATCATGAGCGATGTTCCTCACCTGGCGAGGAGAATTATAACGTCTCCTCCCCCATTTTGAACATTAATCAGTCAGCCGCCGTTAATCAGAGCAAACAAATAAGTCAGATTGATGTCACCGTCCTGATGTCTCGCCCTCCAGGAAGGCAAACTGAGACGGATGATGATGCAGCAGATGGCAGAAACGCAGTCGGATCGATCAGCGTTACCTCAGACGGAGCCGCCAATGCTGTCACGCTGATTTATTTTGGTGTAGATGATGCTGCCGCGCGCCCGAGGCCGCCTGCACAAAACCCAGGTTTGATCCCCCCAAAAAATCATGTCATTTGTGGAAAAAAAAAAGACGTTTAACTCCATCAAATGTCCTTTATTTTAATACCACGACAAATAATACATTTGTTAATTACTTTTATTCAAACACAACATTGTTCAGCTCCCACAAACATTCCTCATCTGCATGTTTCATCGCCGCTCATCGCTCTCAAAAGAAGACATTATGAAGCAACACTATGTTTGCGCTCAGTATCCGGGACTTTGCCGCTCTTGATCTGACAATTTAAGCTAACAGGGTGAATCTACAGTGTGTCAGCCGGGGCAGTCTGATGCATCCACATTTAGTGATATACGTCGGTTCAATTATACAGAGAAACTTCTGCCTGGTCTATAATGCACTTGAATAATCAGTCTCAGAGTTTGCTGTACAGAAAAAAAAAGAGGTTTGCTACCATTTTTTATCATAACTGCACAAGCATTATTATTATTTTTTCTAAACTAGTGGAAATCTAGTTGCAGTTTTTCTATCACAAACATTTAAACATAACAGAACTTTCAAATCGTCTTCTTTACACCCGGGGTCATCAGTCGGAATCGCTTTCTCTCGTCGTCGTCGTCGTCCCGCAAAGAATCTGAAACGATGAAGCCGACACGGATCTGCGTCAGCGAAACAAGTCATTTCTGCTTCAACATTAAGAACATAAACGTCGAGTTCTCTCCGCCAAGAAGTGACAATTTTGAAAAAGATCATTTCCCTGTGACGCGTCTATAAATTCTCTCCGCACCTTTGGCGTATTGAAATGCCAGCGGGGTGTTTTCACTTAAGCTATTATTATGGTAATTCTACAGGAGACAAGAGCACAGAATTAGCTCCTTGCTTTCTGTGGACTCGGTGTTTGTCAGCCGCTAATGTAATCGCCTTGAGGAGAAAAGGTTCGGATTGCTGTCTGTCAGGTGATTGCGCCGTCGTCAAAGCTCGCTAAATTACGTGTCTCTTGGCAAATTGAAAACCTGACCCGAAGGCTTCGGAAATAATTACCCAACCGCTGCGGTTGGAACTTTTCAGACGCTATGCGACCATTTGTGAAAAATCTTCCTTCGCTCTCTGTTCGATCAGACAGCACTCCGTATGTTTCTAGTTCTTCTGCTCTTTTTCTTTACATGTGTATCTCTGTGAAATTCAATTTGCCGCTTCTCCCTTCCTGTTTTCCTGCCTTTGAATCGTCCAATTACTGATCAGCCATCTCTTGCCGCACCGCGCTGTTTTTTTGATCAAGACTCCTCAAAAGATCCACAAAAAGCAAATGAATGCATCTTCGTGACCTCTCCTACTCTCTCTCTAAAACTCATTACATCTCTCAGACGTTCTTTTCTTCTCCTCCGCTCGCTCTGCGTTCACTTCAGTCTTACCATTTACAGCAGTGAGCACGGCTTCTTCTTGACCTTGGTGGGCTGAGGGCAGAGCACGGCCCGGATGGCCTCGTCAAACACGGTCTTCAGGCCACGCTGGGTCAAGGCTGAGCACTCCAGGTACTTCACTGCATCTGCGAGCGAGGAGACCCAGAATAACACATCAGTAAGACGACATATAGGAACGAGCCGGACGTAAACAAGCTGAAATGATGTGTCTGGGCTTTAAAACCTCTAGATGGCTACTCAATTCTGATTGTTTGGAGCACTTCAGTCAATTAACATTTGATACACAGAACCCAAAAATATGTATTTCACTGAATGGAGAGAGACAAATAACATTTTGATCCCATTTGAATTGTCTCATGAACTACACATACAATGTTCGACAATTTTAAAGATAACTTTTCAACTTGAAAAAGTCATAAAACTAATGAAATATAATTATAAAGACTACACACCCAACCCAACAGTCCCGTTAGTGACTTCACCTTCGAGCTTGTTATTGATGTATGGCCAGTTTTATTGTGATTCTCACCTTTTGTCATACTTTTTATGTGCTGAGGCAGTGGCCACGTTAGTGTTGGTGACGTATGTTGAGCGAGACGATGTAGCTCACTGAGCGGTTTCATGCAAAACTAAATGATAATTTACTAACTTAACAAGAAACGGCAACTTTGTTAAATTGTCTGTTCACCATTTTTCTAAAAAGAGGCAGCTTTGGCATCAGCTGGCTGCAGACACCCCGACGTTTGAAATAATTTAAGCTAGATTCAAATAATAAAAATAAAATCTGAATATCTTATTTACAACACACAGTTTAGTCCTTCAGTGCATCATCCTCTGAACACCACAGGGTGGCGCTTGTGACACACAAGCTGCAAGAAGCAGCCCACACTGTAGTAAGTTATAAAGTGGGTCACCTAAGTGTACTGCTGGCTTAACTGTCCCGTCATAAGTAGAGGGTAACTCATGAAAAGGTGAGTAAACCCTGTTTGATTTTAAAAAAGATGAGTTAACTGACTTCCTCCCACATCCCATTCGCTACTCCACTCGCTCCTTCAGGCTGCAGCCAGCCGGTCATTACTGTGAACTGTTTATTGATTTGGGATCAGTGACATGGCTGGTTAGCTGGCTTGTCTTCTTGTTTAACACGCTGTGAAATTGTATTCACTGTTCGTCAACCGTACGCAATGTTATTGACTTTGAAACTTGCTAGAATAGCGTTAGCTTACTGGCTAATGGCAGGGCCAAAGGGTTAAATGGGCTGAGCGGGCTAATTCATCTCCCGTTGCTGAGTCGTACCTGAGGTCCATCCTGTTTAGTGGAGTAGTCAACGTTTGCATTACATTTGAACCTTGTGGGATTGTAGTGACTGTTTCAACGATCAGTGAAGCTCTCAGGTGTTGTCAGAGTGAAAAAACGTATTTTGATCGCAAAACACTTAAAAAATATACTTTAATGGTCTTAATGTCTGGCGTTAGGCATTATCAGTAACATATCCAGTGTAACAACACTTTTTGACCATACTACTATGCAGGATATCCCACAGAACCTCCATCCATCACTCACCGATCTCCTTAGCCAGAGCCAGGCCCTGGGGGTAGGTGATCGGCGCCAGCTTCTTTTCCTTCAGCTTCTCAATGGTTTCCTTCTCGTCCCTCAGATCCAGCTTGGTGCCCACCAGGATGATGGGCGTGGAGGGGCAGTGGTGACGAACCTCGGGGTACCACTGGCAGAGGACAGAGTCAAAAAGCAAATACAATGAGTTAGTGAAGGTACGCGAATGGGATGAAAGGAGGCGAGATGAGAAAGCTGGGTTTCTTACATTGTCACGAAATATATTTTTAAAATGCGAATGACATTCTGTGGGGATGGAGAACAGGATGAAAATGTGGTAAGGCGTTGGGCGCCGCACTCGCTTTTCTAATCAAGCAGGTCTCAGCCCCAACTTCAGAATATCTTCCTGGCATGAGCGAGGTTTTCATTTTCAGACCTGCCTCCACTCACTTCATTTCCCCTTCTCACAGCCAGGCAGCCACTATTTTCCCTTATTTCCCTCATTTCTTTACCTCTGCTCTCTTATTTGCTTCTCTCTTCTCACCAACCTCTTCTTCTTGCCGTCGCCCTCAACTCTTCGCCTCTTTTATCCTCTCCTCATCCATTTCCTTTAGTGAGGAAATGAGAGATGCTATCTGCTCAAAGACTTAAATAGGTTCTGTAAGCGCACACAGGTCGGTGATGGCTGTAGGTTTTTGATTGGCAAATCCAGCCGTCTTAGTGGAGTACTCTGCTCACAAGCCAGCCGATTCACATGTGGGGATTATGGGTATTACCTGATGAATCATACTGCCGCTTCTTTGAGTCGATTCTATTGACATGTCTTACCTTGTAGACGTGTAGCTGAGTTTTTAAATAACTGTGTCACACAAACTCCAGTCGCCTTCTTCCTCGCCAACTTTATCTTCTTCTGAAGTGTCGTTGAAATACATTTAAAATAAATTCTAACATGCTATATTGGTCACAGACAACAGGAAAACACTCTTGTGGAAGTGTTTCTTCTCATATTATAGCAGAGTTCAGCCTTAAAACTGAAGATGAAGGGCTTCAATCTTGACTTAAACTTGAATGCCATGAGTCATGAATGACTTAAGATCTGTGTTGGACTTAAATGATTGGAGTTTTGAGACAATCAAGACTTGAATTTGACTCTTCATGGTTGACTTGGGGCTTGCAGTTGACATGTCCCGAATGACTTGGAGTCGTCTTTAATGAGTTGAGTGTTGGAACTTGCTCTGAACGACGTGATTCGGCGGTGACTTGTGTCAAGTCTTGCTCCTCAAAGTTAACTAAGTTGAGTCACACTGGACTCGGACCTTTTTCCGTTGACTCAGACTCGTCCCAAATGACTCGAGACTCTGCAGTAAACTCACTCATGTATTTCACCGTAAGCCACTGAGAAGTTATACCACACCAGTCAGCACTGATCACGAGGTTATCCGTGAGATGTTCATGAGATGAAAGATCTAATTTCAGTCTAATTCCATAACCCCTTTGCTGGTCTCAAAGACCTGACTCTCCAGTTGATTGTGAGATTTGTAACGTAGCACAGACTGAAATGTGATCTGACTGGTGATGGATGGACATTGACCGAACTGGATGCTGGAACAATCTATACTCCGCTGCGTCATTAGGCTTTGATTTGCTTGACATTTAGCCGCTCAGGTGCCTTGTTGTCACTTGTTGTCAACCTTTACATGGCTGAACACAGATCTGTCAGCGTCAAATTATAACTCTCTCCGCTGATGAAAATTCACTCTATAGAAATCACATTTTTGCCATTAGCGGGTCGTCCACTTTATTTTCCCTCCATACCAACAGATCTAGGGGGAAAGCACTTATGGCACCACTCCAGTCCCTTGTTACTGTGGTGACTCACATGGGATAGAAGATAAAGACGCAGAGACGAATCGTACTAAAGCGAATCTAATCAATATCCCTGCCGTTGTTTCCTTTATTCTGTTGTTTTGATGCTTTCGTTGGATGCTTGCGGGTCGAAGAGCCGTGAGTGGTTTCGGCGAGAGGTCACATATACAAAAAGCTCTCACAGAGGCTCCGCTTTTGTTGCGCCACTCGTCCCGGCAAATGGAGAACGGATGCGAAAACTTAGGAAAGCCCTTGAGATGAGTGCGCTGTACATGAAAGGTTTTCATCTCACAGTGCTCTTTTCAACGTGTTGAAACTGAAGGACTGAATAATTTATCCCTCCTGACCCTGAATAGAAAATGAGCAGGAACGGAATACGAATGGAGGAATGGAGTGGCGGATGTGAAATCTAAAAATATACAGCTGACACAATTAGTTGATCAAATGATTATTGACATAAAAAAAAAACACGAGAGCTTGTTTGGTTTTTAAGCTTCTCCGATGTGAGGATGTGCTGATTTTCTCTTTTAATATAATTATATATTTAATATCTTTGGTTTGTGGATCTGTGACCAGGTGTAGTAGAAGAAGCTGCAACTAAATCATTGTTTGTTTCTATTATCATACAATATAACTGCTTAATAAGCTAAGGATATATATATCAAAGTGGAACTGATGTTCCAGGTGATCATGTTCCACAGATACTCACCTTGGCTCTGACGTTCTCATAGGACGCTGGGCTCACCAGGGAGAAACAGATCAGGAAAACATCCTAGATGGCCGGACAGTGAGATGAGAGAGAGTTCATTAGACACATTTGACCACACTGGGACCCGTAACAGTAACATATGTGTTTATTATTTATTATTTGACACCTGTGACAGAATAGAAATGGCTTGACGTATCTAATTGCAACAGGCGTTAATCCCCTTTTTCTGTTGTCGAGAAGCTCGCTTTAACAAATGACTAACACTTGATTCAAAAGGAACTGCGCACCATACTCCTGTCTAATAATAGTCAGGTGGCTTCCACACATGGAGCAACTTCCTCAGCGACACCTCCTCTGTCTTTTTCCTTCCTCTTGTGCCTTTTGATTTAACGAGCTCTGTCAGGCTGCGGTGTCGTGTATGGATCTGGCAGTTGCAATCTCAGTTCTCCCGGGTTTCACCACGGGAGATAAAGTAGATTTTATCTTTTCTAATGAACTCTGTGTGTGTGTGTGTGTGTGTCAGATGGTATCTACCGTCTGTGGGTAGGACAGTGGGCGGAGCCTGTCGTAGTCTTCCTGTCCAGCTGTATCCCAGAGGCCCAGGTTGACTGGCTTGCTGTCCACCATCACATTAGCTGAGTAGTTGTCAAATCTGTGGGGAGCGTGAGGGGGGGAGTAGTCAGTGATCAATCAAGTACTTCCTCGGGCCAGTCTTTCATTTAATTTAATCGATTTAATTGATTAAATAATCAATAATCAGTTTGATTTAATGGAAAACGTAAGGTGGTGGTTCTCAGCCTTTTTGAGTCGCGATCCCCTAGAAAATTAGGTTGGTGTTCATGACAATAGGTAATTATATAACCAGTCTAAAGTATTTAGTTTTATTGTTCTGTCCACAGCCATCTGGCGACCCCTGGAAATTAACTTTTGACTCCCATGGGGGATGAGTTAATGAGCAGAGACTTGTATTCAGGCTGGAACGATTCCAGGCCTTTTAATTCCCCTGTATTGCCAAAAAAATACATGATAGTCTTTGTCCTCTGTTGTTTAAACACCGGTGTGATTAGAGAATAACCAGTTGTTGAGATGTAGCTTAGTAGGTTTACTCAAGTGATGTAAGTATTTCTACCCCACAGCTCAGAGGCAGATGTTGTACTTTTACTACATTTGTCTGCAAATCACAGTTTTTACGAATGTTTCCATGTTCTGTGTCTTTACATTCTGTACTTTCAGCTATAGTTGCTTGTTACTTTGCAGTTGACCCATAGAATACAGTATAAACACGTGTAAATATATGTATCATTTGATTTTGATATCTATTTATTTACCAATATTTATTGCTGAGACCTTTTACCTTTTTGATTCCTCAAGCTCATAATAGGAGCGAGCGACTAACCAGGTTGTAGTACTTAAGCAGCGCTGCCCCCATGTGGTCACATAGAGACACTGCAGTCTCCTCTATCAGCTCTGTGGGTTACTTGCCTAAACTTCCTCTGTGTACACTTGTTGCTAAAACAACACACATAATCACCAACTGGCTTAAACGCTCAAGATCAGTGAGTGCACACCTTTGATTGCAAAACAAAAAGTCAGTGACGGACTTTTTCCAACCGGGATCGTCTTATTGATCCTTTCAGTTTTCCCCTTATGCAACTATTGCACACTCACATCCTGCCTCCTTTTTTTTTTTTTTAAATGTATTTACTTCTATCACCGTCATCTCACACCTGAAGATAACAAATATTATAATAAGTACATTTTTCCTAAAACCTTGTTAAAGACTAACGGGAACATCTAAATCATCTCTCACTTAGAAAATGTCTTGATGTTAGCAACTTCTACTTTTTTAAGATATCTTAGATGTTGTTAATCTTAATTTTTACACAGTTACTGCCTGATTTTTAATAGTCTTTTAGCTTAAATATGTTTCAGTGCTTTGAGAGGAGTCACATTAATCAGGTTTATTAGTTTTTACAAGCACTGCAGCATTGATTGTTGACTTGAGGAACAATTTCATCATTTACATTTTTTTAAAGTCTCTATTTACTTGCTCTCTGCTAAGACGTTTTAATAAGAAGTGTGTTTTCATAACATGGAGGCTGCTGCCAGCCTGAACCTGTCAGCGTTAACACCGCCAGATATCTGCAGCTGTACTGTCACGTGCGTATCGGCCATATTTCACTGTCGTAATGTTTGTGTATGAGTGCACACAAATACATATTCTAATTAATTGGTGCTCATACAGACATATGCAACATGTTTGTATGTATGTATTGTACTGTATGAGAGAGAGACAGAGTGTGTGTGTGTGTGTGTGTGTGTGTGTGTGTGTGGTACTCACACAGTAGGAATGTACTCCCCGGGGAAGGCATTGGTTGTGTAGCTGATGAGAAGACATGTTTTTCCCACAGCTCTGTATCACACAAGTAAAGACACATTCAGCGAGACATTAACGACACACACACAAAAAAACAAGGTTTCAGGCTATAAGAACAGAGGCGAGTGGAGGTGGGCGGGGCTCGTCCCAGTTTCAGAGGTGGAATGTAACAGATTACATTCACTAAAGCACTGTTGACTTGAGTTTTTTAATATTCTATGCTACTTTACATACTCTCCTCCATGACATTTTGGATTCTGACCAAAACAGGTATTTTAGGGCCAAAACATGATATTTTCCTAACCCTAACCAGGTGGTTTTGTGCCTAAAATAACCAGAGCATAAAACACTGAGTTTTGTTACAAGATCAAATTGAAAATTAAACCTAAAAAAACACAAAGTTGCAACATGAAGAAATGTTAAGTTTCAACTTTTCAGTAGTTTTGCAGAAACAAACATTTGTTCTGGTAATGTTTGTTGCATAAAGAAAACCTTCACATTTGGTGCTTTTTCTATGTGCATTGCATTGCATCTGACATCCCTGAGTGCTTTATTCAGTGTAAACTCAAAGCCTGGTTAGACTTTATCTGTATAATGGAGAAAAGAAGAAGGACGTGAGTTGGCAGACTGTCTTGTCTCAACATCCACTGTGATGAAACTTCAGGGCAGCATGCAGGAGATGATGGAACAAGTATCAGCTGGCCCTGTTCTTATTTTGTTCCAGAGCTTCGCTGTCAGTATTTCAACAACACGCTCCGCAGCTCGTGCCCTGTCTTCACCGAGGCACTGATACACGGAGCAGATAACATTCTGGATTAATCTGATTGGTTGGGACTTATAAGGAGCTGCTTCGGTCTTGTTTTGTTAGTCGACCTGATGTCACAAAGCAAGGAGCGAGCCCGTCGTGAAACCAGATGATCACGGCCCAGATATTTAACCTGTGGTTTGCCCTCGAGGGTTATATTTAGGCTTAGAGTGACCAACTTCTCTGTGTCTGCTATGATCTTACAATTTCAGGTAAATCTCCCTCTTAAGCTCACATAATGGGCTGTGAGCAGACATGCCCTAGCAAATCCAGCTCATCGCCCACCATCACCATCGCCAGTTCGCCAGCTGTGCCCTTTAAAGAAAGTATGAACAATCCAGCATGTATCATGACAGATTTCTGTTTTGTTTCTGTGCTGTTTGAAGTGGGTTTGTCGGAAAGATCGTGTCACATATTCCCACCAATCAGAGCTCAGGATAATGGGTTATATATGTCTGGTTGCCAGGAGACAACACTGTCAATCAACTCTGACTGAACGAGGTCAACACAGTCCTGATGAACCAAATCTGATCGGGCAAGTCCAACTTCACACTTAATTGTTGCTTACTTGCTCACAAATATTTGGTTTTAAAGACAAATAACATACAATTTAATTGTGATATTTAATATTAACTTTTGAAATATATCTTAGGTCGCAGTCCATCACTAGCTTTTTCTACAGCTGTCAACTGTATCTCACGGTCTTCATCAGCAGGGAGTTTGCTCTGCTGTTATTTTCACAGGAAGTTGTTAACGCAGCACGTCCCTGTCGATGAATCGTCTTTGGTTGTCCTACACAGATGGGGACGCTGAAATGTGGCAAAAAAGCTCCAGATTGGGCTATTTTTTCAAACAAATGCCAAAGATTTAAAACCAAGTTCTCATGTGCTTTTATACAGTCGCATATAGAAGCTTATGAAAGGTTGATTCAAGAGATAGCAGTCTGTTCAGCATCACAGCTATTATTGTTGCATGACTCAGACATCAGTGCATATAGAAATGAGGCAGAAGGGGTTTTCCACTGTTATAGCGCTTTTTTTTCACATAGCAGGTGAGAAAAGGCATAAATTAACAGCCTAAATAATAAATATAGGTCAACTGTCAGAGGGTTGGTTTGTGAGCCTTTCAAATACTGACACTTTGGGATTGTACGCCGGGTCGGTCGCCGTCCCAAAGCATTAATATTTGATGAATTGGGAATGGGGCTCAAAAATCTAATTTTTCTTATAAAGGTGACCCTAACCGTTTAAACGTTCATTGTTGATAACACATATCATTTAATCAGTGGTACAGGAAATCTGCATTTCACATAAACAGCTGAAATTAGCAGCAGTATGGGAAAATTATTTTTAAAATGTACTGAGGCGATGATAGAGTATCATCAGATGGTGTGAAGTTTGTAGAGTTAGATGGAGGTTGGGACTTCACCTGCTTTGTTTAAGCGTTCGTTCACCCGTATCGCCAACGCACACTAAAATTATCTTTTCTGGCATTTAACCACGCAAATACTTTCAGTTTTATTTTCCAGGCTTCACAATCATGGGAAAAATAAATCTGACACTGACAACTTCTGCTTCCACCACTGGGCACTGGAGGTGGTTGGAACTGTGCAATTTCTGAGACAATGTTGTAGAAAAGTTATACGGCAGCTGAGTTTTCCGAAAAGGATTTTCAAAGTAAAACACAGAGGAGGAATATTTTGTTGTGATTTGGTTGCATCCAAAGCCAGTCGCTGATTCACTATCATCTATTCTAACACTATTTCATTTATCAGTAAAATGTATTAAGTCAAACACGGTTTTTAACTTCTGCCACTTAAGGTCACTTAATTAAAAACACAACAAAAGATGTAGTGCGTGGCATCATGGGAGTTGTTGTCATTACCACAAGTTCTAGCAACATGGACCCAAATGGCTAATTGTCCTGAGTGAACTTGTGGATTTCTCTGGGTTTGAACATTGTTGGAAACATTCCAGATAATGTCCAGTGTATAAGTACACAACTCAACTGTCCACTTCACTTGCAGTTAAGTTTATTGACAACAGTGTTTCGGTACTTAGACCTTCATCAGGTTTTCTTGGGATAAAGATTAGGGTTAGGGTTCAACTAGCAGTATCAACTAGCCTGACTAGTCGAGTCAGCGGAGGATATGTTGACCTGTGAGCTAACATTGCCTGCATGGACAAATACCACTATAGAAGACAGACTATCTAAAATTAGAGATGCTTAAATCTAAATAATTATGAAATCAAAATATTTTCTAAAAAAGCTGAGCAGGGTTCAAAAATGGTCCTCATGCTATGCATTTTAAAAAGGCCAGCTCATGAACCAGATGAGTCAGTCGTGGTGTGAGCAGCCCAGCTGTCAACTAAGAAAAGCTGTGTGTGTGTGTGTGTGTTGGTTCCTCTATCTTTGTGAGGACCAGAGTTTCACATGTTGAGTCTGATGACGTGCTGTCAGGCTGTCAAAAGAGTTTTGTTACAGTGAAGAATAAGGGTTTTAGGTGAAATGTTACCGGCTGGGGTTTCTGGCATGTAACCGTGATGGTCGAGGTTAGAATTATGAGCGTGTTATGTCACTGAAGGCTCTCAGAAGTATAGAAATGCTAGCTTGTGTGTGTTGTGTGGTTGTGTGTGAGTCAAATAGGAACCGATCTGTTTCAGTAGCATCAGTTAGTGCTAGAAAAACAGGAACCAGCCAAAGTCAGCAATCAAGAGAGCTTCAACCTCTGATCTCGCTCTGCGTCTTTGTACTTAATCTGGTTTTCCATCGACTTGTCCGTCCCCTGCTGACACCATCCTACATTATCTGCTTCTAGCTTGGCAAACTCTTCAAAGCAGCTCTGTCTTTCTGCTCTTCACTCTTATTCTTTTTTCGCTCTCTTTGTCACCCTGTTGGTTGGAATCTCTTAATAATTACAACAACATACTTCTTCCCTCTATGTTTGACATACTCATGTTGCCCACCACTTCATTCAGTCCAAAAAGCACAAGTCACTGTGAGTTATCACATGGCCTCAAAGCAAAAAAAGGGTGTTAGCTGTACAAGTCGGTGTAAGAGTCAAGTCAAGAATGTTTTGAGCGCCGCAACCCTGAAACTTTTCACAATCAGAAAGTGATCAGTTTTGATTGGTAACATTCGGAAAGTGTAGAAGAGCCGCACCATTTAACTGTTCTGATACCATTCAAATCAGCAAAACCAGAATAGCGAAAGTATCTAGTGCGCATGCTCTACAGGGCCCAACAAAGCAACAGCTATACGGACGACCCAGGAAGTCTTTTGACTTCATGGGCCAGTGAGAGGCTGTCATATGAATGAACAGGGCCCTATCCTGATTTTTTTCTTATCAGATCCATGTTGCGGATGCACTCGTCTGGGCACATGCCGTCACACCATTTCAATGTTCCACGGGTCAGCTGGTGGCAGAAATATGACACCTTAAAGATACACATAATATTCTACCACTTAATGTAAACATAACTTACAAGAAAACTTCACACTGCCCCTTTAAGAGGTTTAAAATGTGTGTTGAATGCTGTTAAACTGTACATTATGGATGGAGATTTATGTGTTTTTAAACAGTTGATGAAACCAACAAGCCATCCATCATCCATGCATCCAACAAGCCACACTATAACAGAGCCGTATATCATCAGCATGTGAGCCTGTATGTACACAGCAGCTCTCTGAAAGACGGCCGACTTCCCTACAACGTGAGTCCGACTTCCTCTTCTCTCCCTGTTACTGGAAGCTCTAAAACACATTTTTGACATCTCAATTTAGTCACATAAATAGACGAACGAGCACGTGTTCACAAATCACACAGACACTGCAGCTGCTGCGATTTTTTTTTTGAAAAGACGGCCTCCGTGAATTTTTCATGTGAAACCGGCCACAAACTGCTGCTACCAACACCAAAGGTTGTTTGCACGGTTTGCAGGTCGATGCCACAGTTAGCCTCGACTGGAGTCAAACAAAAAAAAAACCCAGTCGTGGTAGAAATTACTCACACTACCACCTGCTTCAACGGCCTCTCGTCTCTCATGAGATCAACACGGCAAAACTTTCTGGATGTGCTGTTTGGACAATCTGTGACGCTCGGTTCAAACATTTAAACAGGAGTATGCCACATTAATGTCAATTTTTTTCAAAACTAACGAATCAATACTCTGCTTGATCGACCAGATGTCGACAGGTGTCCGAGCTGTCACCAATTCTGTTCGTGTTCTGTTCTTGCTTAGTGCAATGTGGGTTAAGTTCTGGACAGAACTGTGGCAAGTGTGCGACATGGTGACATAGTTTGACGTCAGCAGGTCGAGGATGAAGCCAGCACTGCTGACGAGGCGGTTCAAACACTTCAGCAGCAGTGTTTTCTTTGGCCTATTTAACTTTTAAAACTTTTTACATGCACAAGGAACGTTATAAAACACCGACAGTATAACAGGTCACTTTTCTCGACCCAGTCATCCACCTCGACTCCCTCCTCCCAATATGACTCTATAACAATCTGACACTTTTGCTCCGGGCAGAGACAAAATACAGTCTCACATTTAAGTGTTTTCACCTCAAAATCATAGCTGGACGTCCACACCGTCCCATCATAGACGCTGTTTGACTTTAACTGCAGTGTGCTCGAGCAAACCCAAACAAACTGTCTCAAGTATTCACAGACTTCAGTCTCCACGCTTCTCCGCACTACAATTTTAAATCACAGTGCCACATTCAAAACACACATTTACCAGGAAGCTCAGCACACAAGGAAATGGAGCTGCAGTGGCTGAGTGCTACCTGTTAATGCTGAACTTTCTCTAACTGTTTACTGATCTCTTGCTGCTACGACGACAGAACTTCCGCTTCACAGTTTCCTCCATCATGACAGCCGGCCCCCGTTGCCCCACCTTCGAGATTAAGAAGCGTTGTAGAAAGTTAGTTTTTCTGATGTGGTGGATGACACATCGTCCAAACTTGTTCTGAGAGCTTGCAATTGAGCCTCAAGACAGGTTTTCTAATACAGAGGACTGTAAAAATTGCCCAACTTTAACAAAAAAAAAGACCTCTCGTGTGTCTTCTTGTTCTTATCGTGTCTGTTTTCCTTCTCTGTGTCTTACGAGCAGCTTCTCTGGACATTTTTCTCAAATTTTCATCTCCAGTAAAAAGGAGTCCGCGCTCTGAGCTCGCAGCATAGCGGCATTTCCCTGCATGTCGTGGCCTGCACCCATCCAGCACCCTCGCTCTGAATCAGCGCTGTCAAACACACGCCTAGAGATTCACACTTCACGCCGGACCGACTGCGTACTTCAACAAGTTTACGAGCACAGTTACCTGAAGTTTTATTTAACACACAAACACATCACTGCGGAAGACGGTAAAAACTGTTCCTCTGGGCCCTTCAGGCCATGTGAAAATCATTTCTGTCATATAACCTTGACTTATGAGCCCGAGCCCAACCGTCCCCATCACACATCATCAGCTGAGTTAAAAACATCTCGATTCAACACCTGAAGGCTTAAGCTTAAGATATAACAGTAAAGGTAAAGTAAAAATAATGGCGTACCCATCTCCCACGACCACACATTTGATAGCCTGCATCCTGTTCCGCTCTGCTTCGTCTGTGCTCTTCACTCTGACAGAAACAGACTCGGAGAGGAAGGTTCAGATCAGCATGCAACTACAGGAAATTGTTACACACCTCCCTCACTCCCCTCCCTTCACTGACTCTTTTTTTTTTTTCTTTCTCAGCCTCCCTTCCTTCATTTTTGCACCATTCTCTCTCCTTCCGGTTTTGTTGTGTTTCTTCTTTTTTTTTTTCTAAACAGCAGAACTTGTGCAAGCAGTAGTGAGCAAAGAGGTACAAGATACAGAATAAATGCGATGAAAGATGTGGAACGAGGCGCCGTTGCGACAGATAAGAGCTGTAAAAAAATGGCTGTGGAGGGGAAGATGCAGTGACAATAACACCGGGCTTTATTTAAAACTTCCTCTTTTGTTTGGCTCGCTCATTTGCAGTCATGCGTAAGCACATGCACACACAGAAATAGAACGACACGGACACACACACACACACACTTGTAGTTTAAATTTAATTAGAGTTTAAGTTTAAGTTTTAATAGTTATAAAAATGTTATACGTATAGCACATACAGTCACAAAGTTCTTCATATACAGGAAAACACATGCACACACCAAAACACAGTGTGGACGCACACACACACACACACATTGTATGTTAGTCTATGTGTAGGTGTTAGTGTGTGTGTGTGTGTGTGTGTGTGTGTGTGTGTGTGTGTGTGTGTGTGTGTGTGTGTGTGTGTGTTGTGGAGCCACAGGGATGTTTTGGATGTTGTCTGTTCACAAAAAACATCCAAAAGTGAGGAGAAAGAGAAAAGAAAAAACTCATAAGTTAATTAAATATGGTGAATTTAAATATAAAATATGGAGAGAATTAAAGGAACAAGGAAATGGAAGGAAGAGGGTTGAGTCTTGACCACTCACACGCAGTTTAAATTCAGTTTATGTAGTTTAAGTTTGATTTTAATGTGTAAAGTAATAAAAAAATGAATGGAGAACCATCCACAGCAGTACACAAACACATCTTCACACACTCACGATCATACACCAAAGACAACAATACCTGTGATATTCCACTAGATGGCACCTCTGCTTCATTTTTTTTAATCATAAATCATCACTCTGAACATGTACAGCAGAGGAGCGGCCTCGTTCAACCATTAGACATACTCACATTTGACTTCTACATCTTAGTAAAAGTAGGAAAATGTGATTTCATTTTGAGCTAACAGATAGAAACTCTTAACACATCCTTAGTTAATCCAGTAATGACTTAACACTGTGTTTAATGTTGCCTTCCTGAACCCTTTTGTGTTATGAAACTTGCATTTAATGTCCAAAAATGGTTTTGTGAGACTACAAGTATTCGGTTTCATTGGGGTTGTCTCTATGTTGTTGTAATTTCGCAGATGTTACACATCATTTTCACTGAAACAGCAGTTTACTGACAGATACTGGTCAGGATGCCGCGTGCAAAACCACCATGTTAACCACCGTGACTTCTGCTCTAAATCAGCCGTCGAGTTAACCTGACTGAGTGCACGGAGAGGGAAGACGATCCCATCTTCAAAGTAAAAGAGAGTAAATTGGAGCTCAGTCGATGACCACTTGCAATTAGCAGTGTTGATACTAACTAAGAGCCTTGATGAGTGTCAGTGTGACGCTTATCTGGCTTTCGTGGCTTTCAAAAGTCCCCTTCCTCCTTCCCTGAACGGTGTGTGTTTTGCAACTAGGTTTTACTGTTCAACTAAATTTCAAAACACTCTCTCGATGCAATGATGGACGTGCTCCCCGGTGGTGAAATCTCAGGTCTCCAACCGGTCATGTTCGAGCTAGAAAAGCACATCTCAGAGCTGTGCTGTTGTTGTTTTGTCATGCTGGAGTGCTGCCTCTGCTTCTCTACACGTCTCTGTTATAATTTTACTGTCAGTCACAAGCTCTGTATGTTGTAGAGGTCTTTTATTTTTTAAAAGGCCTGGCTTCATTTGAATGGATTCATCTGCTCAGTGGGGGTTTTATTTTGAAGCAGACTCTGTTCGTCGCTCTTCCTGTCGTCACGCTGATGTAGGCTTCGCAGGGATGGGGAAGAGGTGGGGTCGAAAAACAACATCAACTTCATTCAAGTGTTGCTGCACTGTGAGCGGAGGCAGTCTGCATATCGGGACATCTCGCCTGCGCCTGACTCTTCTGGTGTTGTTGCCTTTTTTTTTTCTTTTTTCTTGGATATAAATGACTGATTGCCAAATGGGTAAGACCTGTTTAACCGCCCTTCATCTGTTTTTCATGTTTTATATTTTATTTCAGATATCCACAAAGACTTTAAGCATCTGTTGGCATTTTAATTCTAGTGTGTGGTCAAGAAAAATGTGTCATTTTAATATTTTACATTGAGAAATGTTGGCCCTGTTTCATGACATTATCAACTGTGCTGTGCGATTTACCCGCATAAATTGTATGTTAACTTATTCCTACATATGATGAGGTATGATGGGGTGTTTGACCATCCTGTCAATGATAATGAACTTAAAATGTGACGCACTCGAGCCCTAACTTGTAGTTATCATCACAACAGGATTCAGACAAGAAACAGTACAACTTTTACTCTTAACGACTCCTAAACAGTGTCCAAGCTCTTTGGTAGAACAACTTCTGATTCATTTGACTGTCGTTTAGAAACAGTTTTGACATAAGAATACATTATAAATTGATGTAATTCGTCACGATGTGACTTAGACATTGAAGTTATTGATCGGATCTTGCTGTTATCACCATCTGAACCCTGCGGTGAAATGGTGTTCAGTGTGGGTCTCATCTGAAAAGGGAAGAGGCAGTCATGCTGCGAGCTCACAGGACCGCACACCGCTGATAATAATCTAAAAAACAGAAGTTGACGTCTTTAAACAGTTCACCTTTAAAGTCACAGCGCTGAGATATTTACTCCACGTCCACATTTATTTTTCAGATTAAATGCAAAATCTAACTTATGCGAAGGGAGAGTTAAATGACTCGTTCCTGTCAGCTGTGTTACACAAGATATGTAAAGGAAGGGTGGGGAAGTGGAAGTCCTGTGTTCACATCATTAGCACCAAACAGTTGACTGATCTCAACGGGAAGTGTTGGCAGTTACCATTTGGTTAAATTTAAATTCTACAAGCGTTGTTTCTCACTGAGGGTTACTGCTGCAGTCTCTAAATAAGTGCCGCTCTGCTGATGGAGACTCTGCAGAGCTCAGGAAACTGGGTCGTTTTTTCATTGCCCGATAGTATTATTGTGACATCTTCTATGCAGATGATAGAGACATTTATATTACTTCTTTTTTCTTGTGGGAACCGCTCTCTACTTCAAATGAGCCTTCAAACTTTACCTGAAGCTTCTTCACTAATTGCTGTAGCAACAGTGAGAGGAAAAGTTGCAAGAATGTCATTTGCTACCTTGATAATCTGCTCTGGAAGGAGCAAATGCAGTAACCAAGTAAATCGACCACAGGGTCACGACTTTCTTACTGTGGTTTTGTGGAGTGACCGGTGAGAAGGCTGCCAGGCCAATGCTGCGGCCTTATTTGTGGTGACCAAAGCAGGTATTTTGAACCAAAATGTAATCTTCTCCTCACCGTAAACGATTGCTTATTGTGCCTAAATCTAACCAGACCATAAACACAGCGTTGTCACAGCACAACATTTTAAATTGAACCTAAAGAAATGTGAAGTTACAACATGTAGTTTGCAAAATGGTACATTGCCAACATTGATTCTGGTGATTGGGTTTCTATTGGATGGGTTTTCTCTTTAATTGCTTTGACCAGACATTCATGGTCCCCAAAAACTGACTTTAGCGATCCTTGACTTAACTTTACAAACACTAGCAGGATGACATTTTTGGCTTCTGGTGAAAAATCCTACAGGTATTGGGTGGATTGCCGTGAAAGTTCTGGTTCAATCTCTCATGGTTCCCAGAGGATGAAGCCTAATTTTTTCCGTTGCCATTACGTTTACCCTTACACCATCATGAGGCTGACATTTGAGTAAAATGTCTCATAAAATATTGACTAGATTGTCTTGCCGCCCTCAGGATTAATATTAATTACTAACGAGATACCTTAACTTTGTATCTAGCACCATCACTGAGTCAAACCTAAGCCTCTGCTGCACTTTGTGTTTGGTGCTAAATTGCTATTGTTAGCATACTAACATACCTAACTCAGATGGTAAACATTATACCTGTTCAGCATTAGCATGTTATCATTGCCAGTGTGAGCATGTTAGCTTACTGAAAGCCCAGCTGTACCCAGCCTCACAGAGAATGGTGTGACTCCTGCAATTCTTA
Source organism: Lagodon rhomboides (assembly GCA_039737535.1). NCBI lineage: Eukaryota > Metazoa > Chordata > Actinopteri > Spariformes > Sparidae > Lagodon > Lagodon rhomboides. Next base: position 31,813,059 of record CM077786.1, read on the forward strand.
CTTTAGACTACTGATTGTTTTTCAGACAGACTACTGATTTTAATGGTAATTGTATTTTTGATATTAATCTGAGAGCTTTTTTTTCACAAACCTTACCTGGATAATTTAGACATTGTGCATTACAGCGAGAGTGAAACTGGCAAACACTATTACAGTAATCCACTTGTGGCAAGACAGTAACTTGTGGTACCATGAGCTCAGATTGAAAGTGCAATTTGATACTAAAACATAGAACAAGATACCCAACAACTTCTTCTTCTTCATCTAACCTCTTAAACAACTGCCAACCCTAGATGAAAACCTTCTCTAAATATGACTGTGGAAGTTTTCATGATTCATACTGTACACCACTTCTGTCTATCACCTAGCTTCTTCCAATGTGGGAGTGGGGAGGGATGGTGGTTGGCGATGTGCTAAACAGGCCTCCACAGAGCCTGTTAGCCGTGTCTGACTGCGTATCCATGTATTTGCATGCTTGCGCTTTGTGTTTTTCAAGAAATATATTTATAGTTCTATTTTGCGTTGACATATATATTTCCCATGAAAAACCACACCACCTGTCTGACATGTCATCTAGAGAAACAACTCTTCCTTGTGCTGCGGTCGAGCCTGTAAATACACAGCGCGTTGATGCTGTATGTAAATGTATTCAAATGGTTATAGCAGAATAGATGTGTCTGTGAAGTGACAGACAGGTGGCTCCTTCCTGAAATCAGGCTTTTATAGCTTTTTAACACTTTACCTTTGGTTTACAATGTGTGAAAACGTACGACTAAAGATATAAAGTCAAGTCTTGACCGATGACAGAGCGAGAGCCTGTTTCCACATTTGACAAAGTAGATTACATCATCATTTTGAACTGAACATCTTGATGTGGTGAGAGTTGCGTGGGCTCAATCTAAAATCCTGAGAATCTACATGACGTTGTTGTTCTTCTTTTTTGTGCAGTTTCCTCAGACTTCACAGCGGATGAGAAGATGGAGATTGAGAGCATCAAGACGTATAAGAAAGACCTTCTGGACGATATCCAGGTACATGCTGACAAAAAAAAACCCCAAAACATGCTTGTTCTATTAGTGACCTGTCACGCTTTAGATGTTAAGGAAACTAATATTAAAGCGTTATCTTTCTATCTAACCACTCCAGAAGTTAAAGACGGAGATAGACAATGTCATGGCGGATATACTCAGCTTTGAGTCTGCAGAGGAAAAGTGAGTATTCATCTGGGGAAAAAACCCACATCTACCTCAAAAACCAGTCACCTAACTCTGGTCTTTATTACTCCTACTAAATGCTCCTACGTTTTTTTTCATTGTCACGCATGTTTCAGTTTCACAGTTGCTTTCTGACAATTTCACAATGTTCGCTCTTATTGTATTTAACCTCGAGGATTTTAAAGAAGTAGTTCAAATTTGGATTTAGTTTCCATGTTGTAAAGAATGTTTTTTTGCTAGATCCTGTTAAAATGGGCACGTCGGCTTCCAGGACAACAGTGTGTCTTCAACTGTGTTCTCATGCTTGCACAATAAAAGCAAATGCATAAAAGCAAATAAGTATATTTCTCAAAATGTAGAGCTGTTCCTTGATGTTAAATACAGACTGGAATATTGCCGACAGAACAACTGTAATTTTGTTGGGATTCAATAAACACACCTCTCATTCAAGAAGTTCAATCAAAACCACACTTCCTCAGACCTGAACGACTGAACAGGTTGATTACCAGTGATTCCCAAAATGACATATATCACTGCTCCCAAAACAAACACCACTGTCGCAGTTTACCAGCAACAGGCATACCAGACATCCATCACACACTCTGTGTTTGGTTGGGTTTAGGGAGGAAAAGCACTTGGTAAGGTTTAGGAAAACATTGTGTTTTGGCTTAAAATAACTACGTTACGTACGTACCTTCAGTTACGCTGACCAAACACTGACTTGACTCCCTTTATACTACTTCACCTGACTTCCATAATGAATTCTATGGCCATTAGAAGTTACAACCTAATAAAAAACATGAATATGGGGCGTAGCAGGCTGTAATATATAACCATCAAAATATATGTGCTGCTATGTAAGTTGAGCAAAGGAAAGATCCCTAAACACTTTTGTTTTTGCTTCTTAAATGTCGCTCTTCCTGCAGTAAGACCATCGAGAAGAGCAAACAGTTCTCAATGGGGAAGAAGAAATTCAACATGGACCCCAAAAAGGTGAGGCGCCATGTGTGCATGTGTTGTATCTTTATCAGCATAAAGTAATAATAAGAACCGACTTCTTACTATTCTGGGATGGTTTAAAAAATACCCTGCGCACCTCACTGCGTGTCTCAGAGCTTCTTTAACTGAGCACCATCAGTAAAGTGTCTGCGTGGACTTCCTCTCACCTAACCACACTGAGCTGCTGTCAGTCTGTGAACTGACACTGATGCAGCTCCTCTGCGCCCTTTCTGCGGTCGCAGTGTGACGCATCGATCTTGTTTCTGCTGTGGACACAAATGGTTGCAACAACAAAATAAAGTCATTACTGGAATAGATCGAATCTGAACCGTAGATGCTGTTTTTAGATACCTGCACCTTCAGACAGACTGAAATATGACTGTTTTTCTCTCTTCAAATAAAGGTCAGAAAGGCGATTCTGGTTGTTCGTTGAGTGTCATTGCCAGGTCGCCAAATACCGATGCTTTGGGTCCCTATTCGGCCCGAAATTCTAACCCAATGCTTCAGTATTAGACGACCTGCCAATGAGACTCAAGAGTTGACTCTAATTTCTCTACCGCTGCAGCAGGTGTGAGTTTATATTTTGGCAGCGATGCGGTATTAGAGGTTCGCTACTTTTAGAGACCATTTTCATTTTCTTTCATACCCATAGCAAACCCTATTTTAAACCATCCTTTTTCCTCTCCAAACCCGGTGACGGGGGAGAATGAGGAAGAGAAATTAAGTTTTAAGGAATTGGGATTACAGAAGCTGAGAGCTAACTCTGTCGTACCAACCGGAGATGAGCTCATTGTGAAACTCAGCACATTCGAACAGTAGGCAGTGTGTGTGTGTTTAAGTGGATGTATGTCATAGACTAAAACCGCCATAACACAACCTGGCAGTGTCAATGTTTAAATCCACTAAACAATGTACTTTGTCTGCAGGGCATCAATTACCTGGTGGAGAATAAGCTGATGGATGGAGGTGCTTCATCCATCGCTGACTTCCTCTACAAGGAGGAGGGACTCAACAAGACAGCCATTGGAGAATTTCTTGGAGAAAGGTGAGGAAGAGACGGAGAGGGAAGGACTGGAGTAACAGAAACGGAAGAGGAGGATAAGGATGGAAGATAAGGGGGTGAAGATGTATAGAAGTGATAAGGACAATGGCAGAGATTAGCAAGTAGGAAGGAAAGGAAAAAGGATTAGGAGGATATGGGACAGAAAGGGTGGAGGGAAGAGAGAAAATAAATGTTGGGTCGATATGGTAGAAGAAGTCAAAGCAGGTTAAAATTCATGACAAAGTCAGAAAAAAAGGAAGGGTGGAGCAGAGGGAGAGGAGACAGAAGAAAGGAGAGGAAAAAAGGGAGATGTGAGGGCATGTCGCAACAGGGAACGTGAATAACTTCCTCTGGTTTCACGTGTCCTCCTGCCTCCGTCCGTCCCACAGGGAGGAGCTCCACCTCAAGACCCTGAAGGCCTTTGTGGAGCTGCACGAGTTCTCCGACCTCAACCTGGTCCAGGCCCTCAGGTCAGTCTACAGCCATCCCCGTCATGATCAACATCAAGAACATAATTAACAGAAACACTTGGATGTATCCACCTTATCAAGATTATCTTACAATAAGAGCATCAATAGAATAAGTTCACCAACTTTAAGAGGTTAAGGTGCCGAATTTAATGACATGCATTACTTCACTTTTCTCAAATTAACTTTGAACTGGAATTGCAACAAGAGTACATTTAACAATTCTCACAGTATTATAAGAAAAGTAAAAATGGAAACAATGCTTCAGATGTGAGATGATAACGATGTTTTCAGGAGCAAAAAATAACACAACATCTTTAAATCCACACTTAACACTCAATTTCTGGCTCTTCCTGGTCTTGTCTTTGACTTGATATTGTTGTATCGTATCTTTTTCAAAGGCAAACCTTTCTGTAGCAGAATAGCAACATAATACAAACAGCATTTTAAAAGATGACAATTATAAATAATGGTCTTTCCAGAATCACGGTTGTGTATAACATGACTGCACAATCCAGATTACAGTCAGTTAGCGCCCAACGCTGACCTTTTGTCCTTTGCTACTTGTCACAAGCCACAACAACACTAGCCACACACTTCACTGAGTTTCCACACAGAGTATGCGAGGGGCTGCTGTCAGCATAGAAATGTCGCATCATCAGCGGAAAACAGTCTGGTACCTGCGTCAGTGGTACCGGCAGAGTTGGGGCTTCGTCAGGTGTGCATTTGCCAGGCAGGAGAAGTCCAATGAAAAGTGACTCCTAGCTGCATTATGGGAAATGTAGTCCTAGGTCGTTTTTTGATCTTGCCTAGTACAACTAAATAGCGATATATGTTGCTGAACTAAGATGGTTGACATAGTAAACATTATACCTGCTACCTGTAACATTTCTGCATTTAGTTATGCAGCTTTAGTTAGCTTTACAGATGTGTTTAAGTAAAGTACATGTGTGCAAAATATGGTACTTGAGGAGTATTTAGTTGCATGATGGAATGAGAAGGAAGGAGCTTCATTCGGATCACCTCTACCTACTATTCTATATATTCTGTACTATATCTCAAATATAGGACATTTGTGACAATGCTTTTAATAATGTGTTAGTGAGTGTCATTATAAAATCACACATGGCTGATAATCTGTGTGGGTTATGGGTATGTGTCTTGGAAACTGTACACCTGCTGCCAACACACAGTCACGCTCAAGATGTGTGGTGGTCCACATCCTGCTCACGAACCTAAATGAACAGGTATACACCACAAACAGGGGTTCATGTTATTGTGGTGTGTGTGTTCGTGAGACAGACAGTTCCTGTGGAGTTTCCGTCTGCCCGGTGAAGCCCAGAAGATCGACCGCATGATGGAGGCCTTCGCCACGCGCTACTGTGACTGCAACACTCATGTCTTCCAGTCGACCGGTGAGCTTCACTAAATATACATCGGTCCACTTCCTGTCTGGACTGCGTATGTGTGTGTGTGTGTGTGTGTGTGTGTGTGTGTGTGTGTGTGTGTGTGTGTGTGTGTGTGAGAGAGAGAGAATTGACCACAACACCCCCTCTGTTTGTATTTCTGGCTTTTGTTTCTTCTCCTTTCCTTTCCAGAGCTCTCTCTTTCTCACTGACTATGCATATATGGTAATTACATTACTTCACCCAATTCTACGAACATTGTGTCGCTTCCTCTTATTCTTGCATATGCATGTTCCTCTGTGACACCAGACACGTGCTACATCCTGTCGTTCGCCATCATCATGCTCAACACCAGCCTCCACAACCCCTGCGTGAAGGACAAGACCACTCTGGAGCGTTTCATCTCCATGAACAGAGGCATCAACAACGGAGATAATCTACCTGATGAGCTGCTCTCGGTGAGAACCGCTGGCTAGTCGCAGCACCCAAAATAGCCACCAGGAAGCAACAACACAAATGCTAATATGGCTGAAATTTCCATTTCTGACCATCTAACTTTTTCCCTAATGGAATTTGAAGAAGAGGTTATTTGTAAGCATTATGTTAGCATTATTCTCCTTTTTGTTTCTGGTCATCAAATTCAATTAAAATACCAAAATGATGCTATAACATGATTACTTTTTCCAGGAATTCAGTGATTACTTTAAAGTTAGTCATCCCACTAAGGCTCTTTTTACTTCAATAAGTTAAGTGCCCGATTGTTAGCTGTCTTTATGGGACCTTAAAGCGGGTTGATACCAGGTTGGGGTCTGTGTGTTCGGTTTAAAGACTGGTCCGGTGCGGTTTCATGGTCCTGGGGCTCAAGCTGCAGCAGCTTGCATTAATGAATGTGTAAAGAGAGCCCTAGCTCTTAGCACAGCTCTGTTCTTATAAGAAACTCATTCTTTATTTACAGAATATAGCTTTTAAAGTCCAGTTTAAAGATTGTTGTGGACTCAGATCAGTCTACCGCCCCCAAAAGTGGCCTTTCTACAATAGAATATAAGTGCAAGTTTATATATGTGGAGCTGGAATTAAAACTTTTCATGCTTCTCACCTGTATATAGTGTCAGGCGTGTCCATTTTAGAATAACAGATAATGTGAATGGACATATTTGGGGTATTCGAGTGAATCTCTGCTTGATTTAGCAAACAGAAAGTGCCAGTATACACTTCTGAAGGCATATTTTTCATTTTCCAAGAACCCAGTTTTATTTTTATAGAGTGGAGGGGACCACAAAACGAGATGTTACGTACCAAAATCAAAATTAAGTAAAATTGATAGTGATACACAAGATGCTATTCTTCATGATACCATGCAGTACTTTCTCTGCCTTGACAAAACAACAGCACTATCTCACACTGACCACATCATGGAACAGAAACACACACAGGTGACCACATCCAGGTTGTTCTCAGGCCTCGTTTCCACCTGAAGGTCAGTCACAAGTAACAGGAATCTGAGGGAGGTCGTGTTAACAGTGTCCTGTGGGCAGGTGGTAGAGTAAAGACGTGTGAACACAACAGTGTCTCATTCTCACCGAGTGAGTCACTCAGGACTGAAATCACACACGGACATAATTGTCTTTGTTTGAGTAGTGACAGCAGTATTTTAGCTGGCAGTTTGTATCATTTAACTTTCTCCTTTGTTTCCCACTCACTTTCTCTCTCCTCAGAAACTATACGAGAGCATTCGCAATGAGCCTTTCAAAATCCCAGAGGACGACGGGAACGATCTGACTCACACCTTCTTCAACCCTGACAGAGAAGGCTGGCTCCTTAAACTCGGTAAAATGCCCCAAAAGTTTGTTTTGATGACTAATCGTGAATAATTTGGGATGTTCGATAGATTTTACACCAAAAGGAGAAGAGGTTCACGTGCTGACCTACATTATATCTAACTAAGATGCAAAACAAGGCGAAAAACAGGAAACTACAGAGGAAACAGCTGAAAAAATGACCCAATAGTGGAGTTAACACCGTGCCTTTGCATGCAACACCCCATCACGTCAGTATTAGGCTATGCAGAAGTTTAACTGATGATAACCTCAAACATATACATATATTGGGAGGCTTGTGAGGTTACCTGAGGCAACTTCTGAAAGACTGTTAGTTTCAGCTGTTTAGCTTCCACTGGCAACCGGCACTTCTTAATTATTTGCTTTCTCTGTACTTCAGGAGGACGAGTTAAGACATGGAAGAGGAGATGGTTCATCCTGACTGACAACTGCCTTTACTACTTTGAGTACACCACTGTAAGGCTCAGTATATACACATATATATATATATATGTTTAATTTTTTTTTCCTTAGGCTGATACAGACTGTCCTTAGTGGAAAGTCATGGCATAGATTGTTTGTTCAAACACTTAAAATGACTTATTTTTGTCAATTTTGCCAATAATTCTTACATTGTCCTCTTAAAAAGTCCATTATTTTCTAGCCTATGCCAATATTTTTCATGTTTTTGTCCAAGTGACTAATGGAAACATACATTTTAGTGAGCGAGACCACAGCAGCTGGATCACTACGGTGCTAGAACTTTTTGTTAACCAGTCAGATCTTAGTAGTAGTAACTTTATTGTCCTAGAACATTATAGTCAAACTTGGGAGAAACACTAAATTAAACCCACCAAACACTATTTGTTCTGAAATTCTTTTTGTAACAAATTACATTTTCCTGCTCAACCCTTCCTTCTCTCTCCTCTGATACGTCACACGACTCACGGCCTCTCTTTTTAAATCTGACTGCAGGATAAGGAGCCCAGAGGCATCATCCCTCTAGAGAACCTCTGTGTGAGAGAAGTGCCATACGCTCGCAAACCGGTAAGATCCTGTCAGCTGTGTAGCCTTTAAACGTTCAAATCAAACCGTATTGTATTGATTAAGGGCCGTCTGTGGGTGTAGCACTCACGTTAGGTCGGCAGATGGATTTATAGATTGATTATCATGTGGTTCTGGTGTCGTCTAGTACTGTCTGGAGCTGTACAACCCCAACAGTCGAGGGCAGAAAATCAAAGCCTGCAAGACGGAGACGGATGGCAGAGTGGTGGAGGGGAAGCACCAGTCGTACACCATCTGTGCAGCCAGCGCGGAGGAGAGAGACTCCTGGATTGAGGCCATCAGGTCAGACCACACACACATGAGTACATACGTATATATATGTACGTGACTTTGCTTACGTCTGCAGAAATAGCAACATGTACATGAAAATACATTGTGCAACAACATCCACCTGCACGTTCTCACAGTTAAACTTAAAGATAACTCTCCACTAGATCTCACATGGGAAAAAAAAACAAAACACTGCTGCACTAACCTCTGTGCATGGGGTGAATGGTTTAAGTCTGTTAAACATCTGTCCACACCCAGCATCACAGCTGGGTGAAGTCAGGTGTGGTCTGTTATGGTTGAGACCACATCCAGTTGTGATCAGATGTCATACTTTAATGTACCATGGAGGGCTGTGATACACAGGATGTGGAAAGAAAATGTAGTCACAACAACTTGGCAGTGCAAGAGAGATTAATGCTGCATGCTAGGTGTTTTAAGGAAACCTCTTTTTTCTGTGATTAGCCATTACTTCTTGATTATTAGATTTTACTTTGCAATGAAAGATCTTAATGAACGGTGCAACAGTCTTAAGAGAATCATGCTAAACATGGAAAAGCTGTCTGCAGTCTGACTCGCTTTGTTGCTTGCTGTAGTGGATTTGTTTAAAAGTAAAAGCTACCTAAAAGCCATTAATTGTATATTTATATAACAATCCATATGCTTGCATTATTAGATTATCTGGCCACTCAGAGGTGGTGCAGCAAGCCATAAACACAAGATTAACATGTTATCACTTTATGAAGACGTTATTACAAACACGTCAGCCTATTTACACATGCAGGTCTGGTCTCAATCCAACTCCTGAGGGAAATTTCTAGCTCTTTAGCAGCTAAATATTTTGGAAAAAATTTCTTCCCAAACTAGTCACTTAACTAGTTTCTTCCAAAGAAAAAGTAACCTAGTTGGTTTTAAGGAGCTCTTCTTTGAAAATAGCTGCCTGCTGTGCCTAAAAGTGATAGTAATAGATGTTACCAGCACAATAGAAATGCTCTTTGCCTAATCTCAACCACCACGACAGCATGCCTCAGTCTAAGCCTCACCCTGACCCTATTTTTAGTTGGTTTAAGAGTTTCATATTGAATTATACTATTCTCTGAACTAAACTGAACCCTCCATAACCTTCAAACCAAGTCCTGTGAGGACTGGCCAAAACGTCCTCACAATGCACCAATGTCCTCACTATGACGATTACAAATGGAAGGTGGTCCACACAAAGATATAATTACAAGCCTACACATACACACAGCAATACTGCTGCCTTCGTGTTTCTAAAATGATGATCTTCTTTCCTCCAAACAGAGCGAGTATCACCAAGGATCCATTCTACGACCTGGTCTCGGTCCGTAAGAAGAAGGTGATAAACCAGGCTCCTCAGGACTGAGCTGTCCAGCGCCCTCCGTGGACGTTTATGGTACTGCATCATAGGTGGATTCAGTCCCCCTTTAAGTTGTATTAAACACCCTGCAACACAACTGAGCAAATACACTGGACCTAGACACTGACAGTGGTCATCCAAGCTAAAAGAAGGACTTCTCTTTCCACTTCTCTTTTTCACAGACTAGACTTAACAGTGTCAAAGGTTAAAAATGTTGACATATTTTTTTGTCAGTCTGACAAGAATTTATCGACAAAACGGCGTCAGTGTCGTAGGAAGTGAAACGCTGTCCGTGCGTGTTGTGGACAGAGCTGTGTGTGGATATTTGTATTTTTCTGTTTACAGACTTCTTTTTGTTTAGTCACAAACTTTCTACTGTCTTCTACCAAGAGAAGTTGATTGAGTGGTTGATGCCTGTCTGGTCCCTGAAGATTTTGTTGTTCTGACCAGGAAGGCAAACGATGTTTGTGATGTCCAAGCAGATTTATGCATGCTTTAAAAAAAGGCGAGACATTTCTCAGCTTCCTTAAGGCTTAAAAATGGACATTAAGTACAAGCACAGTAACAGTAAAATGCTTTACTTCTGTCTGGTGGGTTGTTATATCTCGCATGTAAAAAGCTCTACACTGTACAGTTACGGTTAGGATTATTTGTGCTTAATTTTGTAAATATTGATGCTGTACATTTTAAAGCATTTTGAGGAATTTATTCTTTTGTTGTTGTTGAGATTTTTAGTACTTTATAGAGTGAAGCCTGCTTTTCTTTATATTTCACCTACCTTCATTAGCACAGTGCAATAAGTGCAGTATCCATTCTGTCTGCTTTGATTCAACTGCAACGCGTACACTGAATATAAATGAAATCTTTTCACTGTTGGTATTGTATTTGTTATGTTCTCAATGATTAATTATTTAATAAAAAAGTATTCAGGTACCTGTTGACATGTCAGCCTGGATCCTGTTTATGGCTTAGGGAGCAAACTGACAGCTGTGTTTTCAGCTGAGCGCACCTGAAACCACCAGGTGACGACTCACTTCCTCATATTGACTGGCTCGGTGTTGCTGTGTTTTCTCACATGTGAACGTTGACATGCTAGGTTCACATCCTTAAACGTGCTTCTTGAAGGGTGAGGCACCTAAACCACCTTTGTGGTTTGGAGTAATATTGCATACAGACGTTTAGAAAGCATCTTATTTATCTACTGTAGCCTCCTCTGGCTTCCTTTATAAACTGACATACAAATTAGAGCCACAACAGTTAGTTGATTAGTTCTCAACTATTAAATCAATAGCCAGATATTGTGTTAATCGATTTATTGTTTTGATTCTGGCTTCTTAAATGTGAATATTTTGTGTTTTCTTTCCTCGTCTATGACAGTAAATTAAATATATTTAGATTGTGGACAAGACAAGACATTTGAGGATGCCATGTTAGGCTTTGGGTAACACTGATCATCATTTTTCACCATTTGAGGAAATTTTAAAGAACCAAATAATGGATTTATTGAGAAAATACTAAGATTAAGTAACAATGAAAAAAATCATTAGTTACAGCCATAATGTAAACATGTTTAACACCGTTTTCTTAAGGTTGACAGGGAAAATCTAGTTGAAATGGTTAAGTTACAACCTTTAAAAAAATACTTATTGGTGTATAAACACTTTCAAATGCCTTATTTGATGCTTTAAAACCTGCATTGTTACCCTTCAGGTGGGTTGCCAGCTACACCCCACCTGTTATATCATCACTGGGCTTATTGTGGACATCTGCATGTAACAAAAATAGAAATGGGGAGCTGCTAATGAACACACTGCAAGTCGGACAGTGGTCAAACACTTTACAAGAATTTAAACTTGGTGCTTTTAGGGTCCCAAACTCTGAAAAAAAGAAAAAAGCATTAAAATATCCCATTCAATTACAGGTATTGTTACTTGTTTAACATTTTATTTAATTTGTCACAATCACGAGTTAAAACCAGCTCAACTGAGTCATTCGCTCTGTGATGCTTATCAGAGTTTGTTTTCATCAAACTTCCGTCTACTAGTTGAGACATTTGAGTACATACAAGTAAAGTTTAATAAAATACAATTTATCTTGCAATGAAATTAGGTCATGCTGACAAAGATCTGATGCTGAATCCCACTCTCAAGGAGTGTTATTAGGCTGAACGAGAATGCTCACAGGAAGCAACTTTTTTTTTAATGCCTGCTGTGTGTCAGAAGAATTATTCTGTCAAGTGGTGCGAGAACGCCTCTTCCTGCTGCATCTCTGACTTCCTGTTTCACTGTTGCACCACATCTCTTAAACCCACCTCCTCCCCCCCTCAACTCAGCCTCGAGCCTCTGACAAGGCCTGTGGTTCCTCTCTGAGGTCTGAGCTGTCAGCAAACACCCAGAGAAGACGAGCAGAGGGGGGTCGAGGGGGGCGGCTAGCGGGAGGTTTGGGCAGTGCAGTCATCGCTTCTCCATCTGAAGTGTTGCTGGAGTACTACTGTGTGACACCAGCAGGTGGAGCTGCAGCCAAAGTGATGTTTCATGTTTGAACAGGCAGGCAGACAGCTGTCTTTGGTCCTTTCTTGTGATATTTGGATGCTGGTGTTTTTGTCATATATTATTGGTCGATACATGGTGATTCCAGCTTCTTAAATGTGAAAAGTATCTGATTTGTTTCCCCCTTTATGACAGTAAATTAAGTATTTTGGGGGGTTGTGGACAAAGCAAGACATTTGAGGACCTCATCCTGGACTTTGGGAGACACCGATTGACATTTTATAACTTATTCTGACATTTATAGACTGAACAACAAATCGATTCAAATCAGAAAATAACTGGGGATCAAAAGACAATTTCACACAATGTGGATAACTTAAGTTACTAACTTATCGACATGTTTTCTTAAAAGGCAAAACCTTCCTCAAAATTTGAGTGAAAGGATGGTTTTGTTGTAACAATATAAAACGAAACTAAGAATGTATTAAATAGGTTAAAATATTGAACAATCCCAACATGTAAAGAAAGACCTTTAGAGTTTCTCTCGTCTGAAACCATTTATTGATCACAATGAACAAAAGGTCCCACAACTTCTTAGTGCATCAAACAGACATCGACACAGTTCTTAGTAAAATTCTTTCACAGATAAACAACATCCTATCCTGTACACATTTATGACACCTTCCTAAAAGCGTAACACAAGGTGATATTTACTCACCTTTACTTTCTTTTTTTTTTTTTTAAACATAATGTCTCTGTGCAAAAGTAAGAATCATCAATGTCCTGCTTCAGCTTCCTTCTCACCTTATTTTGGATCTTGTAGCAGTGCTTTTAAGAGGAAAGGTGCAGCCCGAGGTAACAAATAATTCCTGATCAGAGAAAATCTACCTGTACATCTCACTACCATTTGGATGATTGGTGTTTCATTTGTAACTTCAAGCCTCACTCTTTGCAGCTGAAGAAGACTTTCATAAAATATACAACAATCAACCCAACTGGGACAATAAATGTTGGCAATGTTGACATGGATTTGTTCGATTCAAGTTCGATTTGCAGTTTGTGTGTTGTGACAGTGTTGTGCTTATGATCTAGTTAGGTTTAAACATAAAAACCTCTTGGTTAGGGTTGGAAAAATCATGTTTTGGCTTAAAAAAACATGATTTTGTTGCCACAAATACTGCTGCAAATTATCTCAACATCTTTTCAAGAAATCTTGTTTTGTTGCCACTAATGCGGCTGGAAAACGTCCCAACATCTCGTTAAAAATATCCAGTGGTTTCCTACTTACAAATGTTGAAATGCGTCTCAAACATTGCACTCACCTCCCGACACGAGAGTCAGCTCATGTGCATATAATGGGAACGGTTTGCATTAACGTGACCAACATTTTATTCTGCCGACTGGGCTGAAGACTGTGAGCTCAGTGTCCAGCAGGGAAGACTCAAACCCCAACAAGGTTCAAAGCAAACAAGATACAAGTGATCACCAGGAAACATCTCATCAGACCTGTACGCACCCCACAAGGGTAAAAAAAACAACACATCCTACAACACTTTGATTATCGATTTTACACACACATAGAAAAACCTGCATGTGTCAGTACCTGAAGGACTGTACATTCATTCGGTCTCTCAGTAAGGCACTGGATGAAGTGCTTAACAATATTGCACAATCAAAGGCGAAGGTAGTTTCAAGGAAGACACTTTTTAATCCGTTTTAAGAATGCGGTGCCTCACTCTGCGGTCTTCAGGACACTGTACAACCCTCTTTTCCACGACTCCGACTCTTAATACCTGTGAGAACAAAACAAAAAGACAATACAGTAATACTGTAAATATTAAAATTCTGAGTTTGAATTTCTGCCGTAAAACTACCTAGTGTCCCTTCAATTCTGACTTACTCTTATTGTCCAGTGTAGTGTTGACAGTCTGCTCGGATTCTGCTCTCTTGCCCAGTTTAGACGACTTCTTACTCTTCACTTTGGAGTTTGGAGTTTTCACGATGACCTCAAAGTTGTCCTCATTCTCATCAGTCCGATTGGTGTCTGTGTTTGAAGGGCATGTACTCGCAGCACGGCTGTTAACTGAAAGCTTGCTGGTTGATTTTGCTTTTGAGAGTTTCTTTTTCCATGTCAGCCAGCTCTTCTTCTCCGGCTTGACCCCATTTGGTCCTTGGAAGACTTCGGTCGGGGTTTCTGCAGGCAGCGGACTAAGCCGCTCCAACTTTTCACTGCTGGCCAATCGAGGCCTTCCCTCGACAGTCTCCTCGGGACCTCCGAGCAACGTTGACCCTCTTTTGGGTTTGAACTCATGCAGAGATCCTGATGGACGAGGAAGTTCCCCCATTGCAAGAAGGTATTTGGGATTGTTGTATTTGTGTGCAGGCACCTGGATGTCAGCTTTCTTTGAATCCCCTAAGGTAACCTGGAAGCGGGACGTAGTCGCCGGTAAAGGCGGCCGCTTGCTCCCCGCTCTGCAGCGTAACGTGTCGGTCTTGGTCGGTGCAGGCGGGCTGACGTGGAACTCCTTGTAGAGGTCCAGCTTCTCAGAGATGGCGTAAAGCTCACGGAAGTCCCGGTCAAAGAAGTCGACCACCTGTCCCGTCATCACAGTGATCATGTTCCGGTCCATACGAGACGTACACCAGGAGAAACTGGGACAGAGACAAGTTCAACAACAGTGAACACCTTAATCAGACTCTGTATGTCCATGTTTGTCCATCAAACATCAAATCATTATATAAAACATATTTAACAACCAAGGCATGCTGATGAGTTTCGAGGGTTAGGGTTAGATCGGATCAAACATACAGGTCAGAAATGTTCCAACCGTACACACAGGAGCTTCAGTTTAAATAACTTCTTTAATGACAGGAACTTAAACGTGCTGACTGTCCACACACGGACCTCACCTGTACGAGCCAAACATGGCTTTGTCCCCGTCCACCAGCATGTATTTATAACAATGTGCACCCGGCAGCCTGCCGAACGACAAGGCGAAGCCGACTCCCTGAAGCGATCTGGCTCGGATGTTCTGCAGTCAAAGAGGGTCACAGACAGTAAATGTTAAATCAGTGCAGCCGATAATGTCAGCAGGGTGATATTATACCAAAGCTACAAACAGGAGACAATTGTCAGGACCCCAACTCTTAAAATTCACCACGGTCCAGAGCACCACAGCCTTGTTTTGGCTGCATACAGAAGGAATTCATCTGGGGCCGTCACAAAAAATGGCCCGTTGATGCAATTTTAGCAGATTGTGAATGCCATTCTTTGTTTTTCTTTTTTTTTTCAAACCTCAGAAGGACATTTGAAATTAAATTCCTTGCTGGTTATAAACAAGTCCTGCAGTCTGGCTTGCATCAGCCACTGTGGGTTTGAACTGTAGTTTATATGGGGATGTAATGAAGAAAGAGAAAGGCGAACGCTGCGCTGGGGCAGGAGTGTGAATGGAGTGGTGTAGATATGAAGAAAAAGGTGCTCTCCCAGGATGGGGACAAAGGTTGAGAACAATAAAGAATGAAAAAAATGTGGGGCTGCGATGAAGGACTTTGATTTCAGTGTTGACATCATGAATATATTGGTCCTCTTTGGGAATGAAACCAAACACAAAAACCTCCTTTCTGATGGCCCCGATGCACTCATCTGATCTTATCTGTTATCTTTTGGCCTCTGCTAACAACTTTCCAAAGTGTTCCATTACTTTGATTTCTATTTTCATGTGAAGCTACTTTGTTTGACTCACTGTACATGCTGTTATAATTCTGAAATGGAAGTTAACAGTGACCAAATCCAACCATAACCCTGCTGATGACTTTGCTGTGCCGTATGTGGTTTGTCTGAACAGAGGCAGTGTTATGTAGGCAATCTGTATAACTCCCAGTAAGGTTACATCAATTCCCCTCCTGTTAAGACATGACTGATATTCATCGACAGGTTGTGACAGGAGTGAAATTCAATGTATTCCGCCTCATTTTCCTAGAACCAACACGTTTTAACTGTTTTCTCAGGGAACACCAGGTACATGTGTTAAAACATATGATAGATAAAAGATCACTGAGGTGATTTCATTGTGTCCAGGGTAATTATATCACTACATGTTGGAGCAACATTCATGTCTTACCCGAAGGTGCTGTTGGCCGATCTGCAGCCTGCTGCACATATCCAGGAAGTGCGGCACACCTTGGTTATCCAACAGAATGTAAACGGGTACATGGCGACGGCTTGCTGCATCCATCAGATCCTGCAGGATGTGGGGGTCCGTTATCATGTCCATCACTATCGCTATCACCTGCGAGACAAACAGGTCAATAGTTTTATTTTAAAGGCAACAACAATTTATGATACGCTCTGACAGGAACGTGCAGGAGACTGGTTAGTGCCTGAAAGAAGCTATAATTTGAACCAATTTATCATGACGAACTCGGCATAACAAGACGAATGGACACAAATACTACAAGAAGAAAGAAAACAACAAAAGAGTTGCTAAATTTCATTCTTCAAATTTGAGGTACTCGTATTTGACCTGAGTATTTCCATTTTCTGGTACATTATACTTCTACTTCACCACATTTAAGAGGGAAATATTGACCCTTCCACTCTGCTGCATGTGTCTGACAGCTTCAGGAGGTTCTTAGTTGATTTTTCATGTAGAAACATTTCATGGTTCCAGCTTAAAAATGTGAAGATTTGCTGCTTTTCCTTTGAATAATCTTAATAATTTAAATGCATCTTTGTTTGGACTGTTGGTTGGACAACACAAACATTGTGAAGGTGTCACTTTGGACCACTTTGGGTGATTATGACGCCATTTTCTCACTATTTCCTTCAGTGCTGCAAACCAAACAATCAATAATGAAAGGTGTGGCAGTCTCATTGTACAGTACTTGGTTATTTTTTTATCTTTTATTTCAACTGAATGTCAGAATCATGCGGACTGATTGCAGTAGATTCAGATCACCTGACGTGCGGGGAGTGGAGGCTGGCTCCTAATTAATGAGTGAGAGCAGCTTGAGGCATTCCCCTCATAGCCAATCAGGGTGTGACGAGGCCCTTTTGAGAAGGTTAAACAGACTGAGTGTCATTCTGATTTTGTCCTTGACACATTTCAGACCGCATCCAGACAGAAACACTCCTCTGTTTAGGGCCTACTGACATTTCCTTCCTGTTCTTCTTGAGGGAAACTCTGAGCGTCCTGTGACCTTGTTGACTGACCACCAAAACTCACCTTTCAACTAGGCCGCCTGCATCAGGGCTCAAAGAGGTTGCTTGCCTGGTGCCTGCAGGTTTTCTTTTGTTGTCTGTCTCAACTGAACTGAAAGTATTAGTGACCGCTGGCGTTCCCATAGATCTATACTTTGATGTGGTTTGGGGCTGGTCGTAGGCGTTTTCTTGCCAGTGCTGCCACAGATTTATTGAGAAGATAATGAACGTATTGACATTATCATTAAAATTGTCATTAAGTTCAGTCCAATGAAGAACAGTTCAAATGAGCTGCACCTCAACTAACCGCTACAATAAAGTAATTTTACATCAATGCATGAGTGCCGCTGTAGCTCAGGAGGTAGAGCAGGTCGTCTAGTAATCTCTGGCTCCCCAAGCTGCATATCGAAGTGTCCTTGAGCAAGATACTGAACCCCAAATTGCTCCTGATGAGCAGCTTTGAGCGGTCTGTAGACTGTAAAAGTGCTATAGAACTGCGAGTCCGCCTACCATGAGTAATATTACTGTAACAGTCCCAAGTGCTCATTTCCTGCTTATCTTTTAACACTTGAGTCCTGAAGTACATTTTCCCGATTATACTTACACATTATTACTTGTGTATATATTCTCTTAAGTATGAGAGTGTGGTATCAGTCATGTTTTACTTCTGTAATGGCTCTGCATACTTCCTGCACCGCTGGATGATTCTACATGCCATGGCAAAATCCATTTCCAAACAACTTTAATATATGACTCATGGCTTTATGACTCGCCCATGACTGTGTTCCCTTTCCAAGCTTCATGTTATGTAATCCTTCTGTTAAAGTAAAACCTTCTGCCCACAAAACTCTGTCACAGATCTTCACACAAAAAAAAGTGGATTTTAAAAAATGTAAATGTTTGAGATTTCCTTCTGTCGGGTCAGTTTTGTGATCGTGCTGCAGAAGGAAGGAAGGAAGAAACACTGTGACCAGTGAACAGGCGTGACTCACTCAGCGCTCTGTTTACCATGTTACCTTTCCGAAGACGAGGGGGGAAAAATAAATCCATAAAATGTTTATGGGGCTTTTTGACAGCAAACAAAGACACCAGCAGAGGAGGCTAATCCGTCAAAGTGAAGCACCCGGTGATACATTCACCCTGAGGGCACAGCGAGGCCACATGAAACAGTCTGAGCTGCTGGTCTCGCAACAGCGGAGAACACCGCCAGTCTATTATCTGTCTGCTGAGTTCCAGTCAGAGATAGAGCTTTACAACAACAAAGGGAGATCAGTTGAGGAATTTAGCACTCGAATCCGTCACTGCCTTTAAGAAATGCCTCCACGCAGCTTTCGCTCCCCCCCCCGTCTGTCAGAGCGCTGGAATTAGTACGAGTTTGCACTTTGCTTTTCACCAAATAAGGAATTCAAGAGACAGTAATTAAAGTTGTTTAACAAAAAGGAGCCAGGAGACCAAAGCGAACAGATGTCCACTGACCTTTTCTGCCTCTAACTGCAACTTGGTAACGGGCAACAACAGAAATATTTGTTTCACGAAATCTAATTTAAGTATTTTATTAGACATATTTTGACTCTTATGAAATGGGTTTTTAACAGGCTGCGACGTGCTGCGGGTTTTGCAGCTGAGCAAACTCACGCGGTTGTTGCGAACAGTTTGTTCCCAAATGACCGGCGAAATGCATTTTAAATAAATTGCTCAAAATTGACCAGATCAAGACTCAATAATGCATCAAAGGCACGGCTGTCGGAGGTGGAAAAAAATCACAAATTGAATTAGAAGAATCTGAACACCAGGCCGACATTCAGACGTCAGCCAACGCCGAGGCTGTCAGGATCGACTCTGGCCCTCGTCTCAAGCTCAGTCTGAACATGTTGAACCCGTGGAGGAGCCCGTCGGGGAAAGGATGACGCTGATTGGCTGTTCGAGCTAAGTGAATCAGTGCACAAGAACAGAAACCAGAAATAGAAAGGGACAGACCCTTTAGTGTCCATGATTACACCCATTTTAATGTGGTTCTTGGATGAGAGGTGAAACGTCTTCAAGACAAAAACCAAATCCAATTGCATTCGATTCAATTTCCTTGAGATATGTGGTTCTCACCTCCACCTCTTCTTCCACAACCAAAAAGACCACACGCTGACGATGCCTGAGCCATTTGTAACTTTTTATCAGACTTATTCTCGATAACAAGTATCAAATCAGTGCACAAGAATAGAAACTAGAAATAGAAAGGGACAGACCCTTTAGCTTGTCGCTGTATTGTCCATGATTACACCCATTTTAATGTCGTTCTCACCTCCACCTCTTCTTCCACAACCAAAAAGACCACGAGCTGACGATGCCTGAGCCATTTGTAACTTTTTATCAGACTTATTCTCGATAACAAGTAGCCATCTTGGGCAGAAGTGGTATGAAAATGCTGCTTTATCAAAACAATGGTTTAAATATCTGTAATCCTGAGCTAGTTGGTCCGTTGGCTGTAGACTTTGTGGCGCGTGTTCGAGTGCAGCTCTTTGTCCAAGACTCAGGAGGCGTGAGACCACCCAACAGTCGGCCTTCCTTTGTCGCCGCTAGGTCTTTGATTTCTGTTCGGAGTGTAGGGACCCAGTGAACCCTGCAGCTGACGAGGCAAAGTCTGTAGATCGTGAAATTAAAAGTCAAAGCGACACTACTTAGAAAGAAGTTGCATGTTAGGTCCATAGACTAATCATGTGTGATAGAGATGATGGTGCAGGACAGAGGATTAAGAGAGGGCAAACACAGAGAGCGGTGGTCATTTCAGACATGTATGGACATGTTCACTGCTGGCAGAGGATGAAGGAAATGTAATGTAGCGTTCATCTGCTCCACTGTTCCCTGAAAAGCAAAGTCATGGAAAAAAACCTCCTCAAATCTGCAACAAATGTTCCTCTGTGAGACATAAAAGCCCCGTTGTTTCCACCAAGTGTCTCACGCGGGAAAAATGCTGAGTCGACAAACGGAGATACAAGCCGGGACAAGTGTTTCGACGGCTGCTGTGAGAACCTTAAAATGAGCAAAAACAAAAAAGAAAAATCAAGCTTCAAGAAGTCATCCGATATCTGCGCGTAAGACGCTCGTGTCGAAGCCCGGAGAACTGGTTGCTCAACATAAATTACCTGGAGCCTGTTTGTGAGAATGTTACTTTGAAGAACAGTTCCTTCTCTTTTTGATAAGCGATGACGAAGCTTGTATGTTCGTTCTGCGCATGAACACCAGGATAAACAAGCTACTGAAGTCAACATATTTCTCTGACATCTTTGGGAAACACCCAAAAAGACAGAAAAACCAAGAGGGTACAACATGAAGCTAAGTCCTCCATAGAGTTGCTGGGTTGCCAGATCAAATTCCTGCATTAACGAGGAAAATATCAGAAGGAGTTCACGAGTAAACAGACACTCAGCTGACCTGCTGAACTCCAACCAACAGTCAAGATAAATGTCTACAGTCTTAATTGCATACCATAAATCACTTTCTGCATGAAGAAGCAAGCAATGAAACTTGTTTCACCACTTGCAATGCTTCTGGTAGGTAGGAAGGAAGGAAGAGAGGGTAACAGTGAGCTCAAAAGAAAAGAATTATAGTAAAAGGAAACGCAAAAGAAAAGAGAATGGGAGGAAGTGAGGCGGGAATTCCAAAAAAATCCAAGGGAAATGCACACATGTGTCTGTGACAAAGTCCATCAACAGGAGCTGAGTGAGCATGTGTCGCGTCTATCTGTCATGTTTCCTTGACCCAGTTTCTTAAAGGGCCATAACGAGTGGAGGAGAGGCCGTCCCTGTGTGGTCGGAGCAGGCGGAACAGATGACTCAGCCGAGCTCCGGCGCTCTGTGAGTAAACACACAGACCCACTTCAGGCGCTCAGTCACCGTGTGTGTGGAGGTATTAATCAGTCCGGGTTTAATTCACCCCACCTGGGAGTTACGTAAGTGGTACATGTGATCAAGACAAGGAAACTGTGAGTGTGTGCTGTAAGAAACATGACAGCTGAGTTACAAGATGGCCAAAAGTATACGGACGCCCCTGTCCACATGCTGTTTTGTCCAATCTTAAAGGGGCTCTGTGTTGTATAATACATAGTAATTTCCATCTATAACCACAATTTGATTGCCCTCATGTGAGTGAACACATGAACTTCCTCTTCTCTCCCGGTGATCTACACAAGCCTGTTGTTTAATCCTGCTGGACTGTGGATTTCTTTGTGAAGGACTCGGGTCGGGTCTTCCACGTTCCGACTTGGCGCTCCGCTAACAGAGAGCGACAGCAGCTAAATTATAGAGTTCAGACTTTTAATGCTGAGTACCTGCCCACTGTTTGCTGTGAAGGTCCCTTCCATTACTGATCAAACGAAAATCAATCCGCAACAGTTTGTGATCATCGATTAAGAAATTAAGCTTTTCTTAAAATACAAAAGTCACTGCTTCCAGCTTCTCAAATGTAAAATCTTGTTGTTAGACTTTTGTACGGGACAATTTGGTTTAGACGCATTAAGATATTAAAGCGGAAAGAGTGACGTGTAGAGACCAAACAATTAATCAACGAACCAATCTGAGATCATTATCACTGCCAGTTAGTACCTACGGTTTTGGATTGGTGCACCATCAACCGCGTGACGTCCTCACGTCCTCATACTTTGTGGTCACACAGTGTAGCCGTGGCGCGCCGAAAATAACTGACCTCCCATGATTAGATGAGCCGAGCGCGACAGGTTCGGCAGGTTTGTTGGCGCACGAAAACCATTAATCGAAATCAGGCTTAATAGTTTAGCGTTGCACGTTGATCCAATGTTTCCCAATTAGTCTGTGGTTTCCTCATGCGCACTAATGAACCCATGACTACCTGAGGTTACCACGTCTACATGTCACATTCTTCCATCACTTGTGGTTTAAGCAAACAGACTACGTGACTCGGGCGTCTGAGCTTCTGAGGTGAGCTGAGCCAAAAGGAAACTCCTGGAAACAAGCAGGTCATAAAGGCTTAATAACTTCCTGTAAACTGTGTTCGATCTCTCACACACTGTTGATCGACATGACACTGTGTTCTTGGACGAACCTTAAAAAAAAGGGTTTTCTTCATCTTGAATAATGATATTCATAACTTTAACAATAATATAATAAGATAATAACTTTTACAAAATATCTGTAATCTTACTTATCTTATCACATTAATGCTTTTTGGGCTACCAAGCGTCTGAAGTGTTATTTAATCCCAACACCATCACATCTGGTTTCACTACAGGAGCTGATGATTGGTTAAACATTTTAGATTTGTTCTGTGTTGTTAAGTTTTAAGTTTTGGGTTATGAGTTTGATATTTGTTCAGTTATAATCTTAGAAAAGAAATGAGGCAGGGTGTTGAAGTGTCTCGTGCAACTTCCAATTGCTCTGTAATAACTTTATAACACTATAATAACACAATAAATGTCATATTAGTCGCTTTGGCCCCCTGTATGTGACGTCTCCTGGCCCGCTCACCTTGCTGGCCTCCTGGATCAGCCGCCGGACCACCTCCTTGATGTGCGGTCCGTTGTCTTTGGGCGGGTGCGTGTGCACGGCCACCCGGGTCACCCCTTTGAACATGGCCCCGCTCGGCCAGCCGATGTCCAGCGGCGGCACCTCGGTGTCCGACATCTGGGGCCAGTAGGTGGAGTGGACCCCCGAATCCGCGTCGGTCCCTGCGGCGGCGGCTCCCTTCTCGGACTTGGACGGTGACGCCTTGCTTGTGCCGGTACCGGTGTCGGTGCTGCTGTCCTCACAAGAGTCGTACTTTTTGAAAGTGCTCACCAGCAGCTTGACTTCTCTGGCCGATAGGAAGTCCTTGGTGTCGTCCGCTTTGAGCCTCATCTTGAAGGCGCCGTCGCCGTTCTTCAGCAGCTCCTCGACGGCCGCGCGCTGCGGCTCGCTGTAGTAGAACTCCGGTTTGGACTCCGGGACGTTGGTTCCGATGCGGCCGTCCTCCATGCACATGAGCTGGGACTCGGCCATGGCTGCGGCGGCGGGGACCCTCCTGGAGCTCAGACACTGTGGACCGGACCGAGCTGCCTGTTCGGTGTTACTCACCTGTGTGAGCGCGAGCGTGTGTGTGTGTGTGTGTGTGTGGAAGGTTTTCTCACCTGTCCGGGAGGGAGAGGGGCGGGGCCCGGGGGGGCAGAACACCGAGCTGCGTTCAAGTGCATTTTGAAAAAGGAGCACGGTGTTTGTAAAAAAGTACCAAAAGGATTTATATCTGATGAAAAGTATAAAATATGACTTTGGTAACACAAACAGACAGTTGAGTAAAAGTTTGAAAGTATCTGACAATAAATGTACTTAAGTATGAAAAGTACAAGTCAAATTAAGTTATATGTTTACATATGTGCATATAATAATAAACTTTATTTGCTCAGTTTACGAAGTGCTTTGACAATCGAGCAAAAGCAGGAAACTCAGTATTATAGAATAAACTCTACAGTCGAGCCAAACAGGAGGAAGCCTCGTCTAAGATGAACAGAAAATGTAAAAACACAAAAATTCAATGAGTCTTTACAAGTCAAAGGGACACCAGCAATAAAACAGGCAAAATCACAGAAAAAGAGAGAAAGGGGGAGTAATGCAATAATAGAATAATAATAAAGAACAGAATTGATAAAGGATGATAAGAGGAGAGAAATTAAGAAAAGATAATTTAACTAAGCAGTAAAAGGAATTAAAAACAGAGATTCAGTTTATATTCTATCTGTAGATTATAATGTATTCTATGAGCTGGTTGATTATCAGATATCAGATTTGATATTTAACATGCACTTGTTTGACTCCGACACAACATGTCATCTGAAAAGTAGCCAGTAACTTGAGTTTATAAATTAATGTAGAGAGTAAAAAGTGAAATATTTGTCTCCTTCATGTAAACTCAAGTAAAGTAGGCCTACAAATACCTCCAAAACTGTACTTGAGTAAATAAACTCAGAAGTTTGATTACTGTAAATGACTAATTTAAATGAAGTATAAGCCTAAATGAAACCTAGTTAACTTTAAGTTCATTCACCCACATTATTTAAATGTACAATTACCCGACTCTTCTAATTTGAAAAGCAGAGAGGTCGGATTGACTGATTTACAGACGGGACCTGAACGCAGCAGCAGCAGTTTCCCTGGAAAGGGCTGTTTCTGTGGAAACTCCAGGGGCTGTGAAGAACTCAGCTCTATTCTTACCTTTGTTCATTCTGTTAAACCAGACTGACCCAGGTCATAAACTCAGCAAACTGTTTGTCCTTGTGTACGTCAGACGAGGTCATGTCACGTGCCTTCACGGAGTTAATGACATCATAGGCTGTGATGTGAGAAAAGGTTTACGACCCCTCTGTGTTGTCTGAACAGTGAAGGGTTCACAGCTGAACCCTGGTGTGTAAATGTTGTTATTTACTCCTGATCATGTGAATATATAACGGATGTGTTCAAGATGTATAAGCATCTATGGCATAATGAGTTCTTAATGTGGCATTTTATACATCATAAAAGTCTTTCAATAGTTTATCAATACGTCTGTGACATATGGGGCAAATGACATCATGAAATCTGGATATTTGGACTGGATTGATATGGATAATGTGTGAATATGTTTCTTGTGAATGAATAATAAAAAGGAGCAAACTCAATAAAATCAACAATCAGCATTAATGCTCATCACAGTCTTTTATTAAAAAATAAAATTGTCTGTGAAAATAAATATGCCTGTCACATTCATATCTTATATATCGTCGGTTATGTTAATGTCAAATATTCAGACCAGATTCTGTCAAATGAAGGAGAGTTGTGTTATCAGTACTGTCATCAATTTAGCATCTTAATTATTCATGTCGTATAAATACATTCAGTCAACGAGACAGCGACAGCGTGTTTGCCGTGAGAAGACACAGCTGCAGACCGCTTGTGTTCCTAAACCAACAAGTTCGTCTTCATTTTTATTCTAGGCCGCTGACGCTGTCTGTCACCGGACGCTCAGCTTTCTGCTGATAGTTCGGTTCAGTCCTGTGAGCTGGGGTAAAGTTGGGAGAATTAGCATGAGGCTAGTTACTGTGACATTACAGGTGTGTGTGTGTGTGTGTGTGTGTGTGTGTGTGTGTGTGTGTGTGTGTGTTGCTCTCAGATGGGCGTGGCGTAGCTGGAGGGGAACAGGCCCGTTCTGCCCCTCAGCTGGCCTTTCCACCAGGTCGGGTCGGAGCACTCCAGGACCTTGATGATGTCGCCGGCGTTGAACGCCAGCTCGTCCGCCTCCTCGGCGTGGAAGCTGTACAGAGCTCTGACCTGCAGCTCGGGGGAGGCCGCGTGCTGGGAGGAAACACAAAGTCATTCCATGAACTTTACAGGGTCATTCAAATCTTTTTTGGGGGTAAAATATCTGCATTTAGTTTCAACTGTTTGCTGAGATTTCTAGAAAATGTAATCCCACAGTTTGAATCTGGCAAAACAAATGACTAAAGTAATAAGAATGATGGGATTTTCTTTGTTGAGGCCCGTTTGGCAGCGAGCAACTATGCAATGTGAGGTTCAGTGTCTCGCCTGAGGACATTTGGACATGTGGAGGATCGAACAACTGATCCTGTGAATAGAGGACGACCTCCTCAACCTCCACAAAGAGCTTTTAGATAAGTTGAAAAAGTCCTCGCTTCTTTATGAGACGTTTAATCTGCGATGCTCACGTAATGTTGATTTATTTTATATTAGATTATGTCGTTAACATGCTTGGGAAGGTCTTTCTGGGCTCCTTCGGAAACAGACCGCAGATTGAATTTAAAGTCGAAGTCACTGAGCTGCTACAACACATCACGAGGTTAGAGCTTAAAAGAATGGGATTTGTTCCTGCGTATGGACGGACACACACACTTGGACACACAGTGATGTGTAGTACCTGTCGTGGTGCAGGTGGAGGTGGGCCGTGGGAGTGTGGAGGAGGAGCAGGAGATGAGAAACGGTCCGAGCCTCCTCTCTGCTGGTGGGACACAAGGAGGAGAAGGTAAATGTTTCAGCTGCTGAATCATGGACTCAGACCTGAATTTCAGCAGTCACATTAAGATGATTACAAAGTCAGCCTACTATCACCTTAAGAATATATCCAGGATAAAAGGACTTATGTCTCAACAGGATTTGGAAAAACTTGTCCATGCATTTATCTTCAGCAGACTCGACTACTGTAACGGTGTCTTTACAGGACTCTCTAAAAAATCCATCAGACAGCTGCAGCTGATTCAGAACGCTGCTGCTCGAGTCCTGACAAGAACCAAAAAAGTAGATCACATCACTCCGGTTCTTAGATCTTTACACTGGCTTCCTGTCTGTCAAAGAATAGATTTCAAAATCCTGCTATTGGTTTATAAAGCACTGAACGGTTTCGGGCCAAGATATATTTCTAATCTGCTGCCAAGTTATGAACCATCCAGACCTCTGAGGTCTTCAGGTACAGGTCTGCTTTTAGTCCCTAAAGTCAGAACTAAACATGGAGAAGCAGCGTTCAGTTATTATGCGCCACGTATCTGGAATAAACTTCCTGAAAACTGCAGGTCTGCTCCAACTCTCACCTCTTTTAAATCAAGACTGAAGACCTTTCTGTTTGCCGCTGTTTTTCACTGAAGCCATTTTAAAGCTTTTAACTGCACTGTGATTTTTATTTTCTAGTCTTGTATCTTTTAAACCTTTTCTATTTTAGCCTACTTCCCCTTCTCTTAAGTTGTTTAATGTTTTGTTTCTTGATGTATTCTAACTTGTTTTTAAATGTTTTTTTCTTATATGCAATTTTTAATGTCTTCTTATGATTCTGTAAAGCACTTTGAGTTGCCTTGTGTATGAATTGTGCTATACAAATAAACCTGCCTTGCCTTGCTGCATTCTTATACGACACTGAGTGGACATCTCTTGAACCTGTGTCCTACCTGTTGATGTGGCTCTTTTAGGAATATCTGGTTCTGTTTGGAGATGGAGGTGGTTTTGTAATGCTCCACCAGCTGGTTGAGCGAGGGGAACTTCTCCGTCCACAGGTAATACTGCCCCCTGCTGTCTCGCAGCACCTTGAAGTGTTGGACGTCTCTCGTGTGTCTGCAGTGGAGTCAAAGCACAAGACAGATTGGCCGCCTACCGTTCGTCGTGATACAGTGGTAAAGTGTGACGAGGCAGGTTTTGTAGGAAGTCTGGAAGCCTTGGTTAACCTCCTGCAAACATCTCAAGGAAATTGAATCGAACGCAACTGGATTTGTTTTTTGTCTTGAAGACGTTTCACCTCTCATCCAAGAGGCTTCATCAGTTCCTGCTCGCTTGACTAGGCTGGGACTAGTCCTAGGCCTCTTGGATGAGAGGTGAAACGTCTTCAAGACAAAAACCAAATCCAGTTGCGTTCGATTCAATTTCCTTGAGATAACTATGACCTGGATGAATGAGAATATTCACAGACCTCCTGCAGACATTTTCACTTTGTTGCACGGCTGAAAGTTTCTCAGAAAGAGAAAGTGCGTCTGCTGCGGGAAGTGATGTGGTCAAACAGCTTGTATACAGACAAAAAATAAAATTGAAAGCGCAAATAAGAGAACTAGAGTTGGCGATGCTGCCCACAGTGGTGTGACGGTGACGCAGAATAGAGAGAAGGAGAAGGAGAATGAGATCACTGACGGGCATCCAGCACGAAACAAAACCAGAAATATGCTGGGAAAAGGGCAAAATGGTGGGTGATCTTATAAAGGACATTTTCCACTGCTGGCAAATGTGACAAATAATTTAAAAAAAGGTGATGACAAGCCGGAAAAACGAAAATATAAGAATCTGACCTTCAATCTGGATACTAGGAGGCTTAGCATATGCTAACGCTAGCAGGCCTATCTTTGGAGTAGCAGCACAAAATCAAATTTGCGCCCGATATATTAAAAATGTGTATTGTTTAATAGTAATAAGTCAGTATTACTATCATGTAGACTTGTAGTCAAGACCGCCTAAACCGAGACCAAGACACTACCAAGACCAGAGAGTATCAAGACCAAGCCAAGACCAAGACAGACCAAGTCAAGACCAAGACTAGTTCAGCTCGAGACCGAGACCAAAAAAAGACTAGTTTTTTGCCATTTTGCATGAGTTGTAGAACCTAAGCACCATACTGGGTTCAGCTGCTTAGTATAAATATGAGATTGTATTATTTCAACTACAGGCACAATAATACAGAGACAGTGCTTGTCTTGTGTGTGAACTCACTATAAATGTTTTCATCAATTGGCTAAAAATCAAATATGTGTAGCAATTGCATGACCGATTTTCTACAGTATTTGAGGATTGACTCTTGAGTGCTGTTAAGGACTGACATGACTATAATCCCAAATCTAACAAAATAACAAGCCTCCAACACCACCCTGCACCTCAGAAAAAGTCTAAAAAGGAGTGAGAGAGGACGAGCGCCAACGCCGTCTGTGTCACAAAATAAATCTGATCTTGAAGGGGACGCATAATGATATGGAAAAAAAAAAATGTGCCTGTCTGGATATTATAGGTTACAAATCCCTTCGAGACCGCTCGGCCAGTCCGAGACATTGCGAGACTGAGAGGCCCGAGACCGAGACAAGACCGAGACCAAAGACTGTCGAGGCCGTGACAAGACCAAGACCACGGAAAAGTGGTCTTGAGACCGAGACCGGTCTCGAGAACTACAAGTCTACTATCATGTTAACTTATTTTAAAGTGTAAAGAAGTAATCTTTTGAGTCTTGTTGCTTGCTCGGACATCAGATGTAAAGGTCCGTCTCGCCTCCGGTTGGTCACTGTGCTGTAAAACTTCACCGTGTTGGACAGTTGAACTGCGACACACTGAAAAAGCACCTGACAGAGATGGAGAAGTCGCCCGGGGCTGCGTTCCTGCTGCCCCGTATGAGGAAGGAGCCCACGGGCTGCGACATCAGCTTCACCTGGGCGTCGGTGCGGCTGCAGTCCTCCTGGTACCAGCTGGAGTCACGGAGGAAGCAGGGAATGACACAGGTATAAAGTGTGAGAACACCTGCTGAGAGACTATTCATTTATTTTTCTTTAGTGTGATGTGCTCACTGTCCTTTAAACTTGACACTGTCTCAATCTCATCTCAGATTTTTTTGATCATTATGCTGTCAGACACTTGGAATATCAACCTCAGCCTGTTGAAGAAGCTTTTAGTGGATGTAACTTTGACTTCGTAGTCGCCCTAAAGGATTACATGGCAGCTTTAGCAGCCGTGTTGTGGCTGTGATCGGATCTCCAACACATTTCGTAAGTATGAATCATTTAAACGTACAAAAAAAGGAAGAAAAAAAGCTATATTCTGTTGAAAAACTAGTTTCCTCATTACACTTCATGTTTTTTCCTTTCCAGCGAAAATGACTTCATCCTCCATTCATGTCAGAAAACAGCTCATGTCTGACCGTCTCTGTTCGTCTTCCATTTTCTCTTTGACTTTTACCTCGGCAGGTGAATGTCGATGAAGTTCTGGGGGACGAAGCCTTCGGCACCTTTGGATTCTGCTTTGTACCATTTTCCGGAGGTCTGCAGAATCTGACGTGGTGGGACACAATCACAGGAAATGCTTTCATATCAAGATGAAGATTAAATAATACTGGTTTGGAGGTTCGACAGACATAAAATCAGTGTTATGAGCACATTAAGTCCAGTCATATTTTGTAGAACGTGAGGCACAGTGAGCGCTGTGTGCAACAAAAAGACTAGAGCTAAAGAAAATTTGAATTTTACATTTAATTATTGTTTTTAATATGTGTTCCTTAATGATAATAAGTCCTATTAAACTGTGAAGATCAAGTCTACACACACCACAGTGACTTAAAGGTCCAGTGTGTAGGATCTAGTGACATCCTGTGGACATGTCGGGCATTGCAACCAAATGAACACCTCTTGCCGGCCCTCCCCCCCAAATAAAACCCAACAACCTTGTTTTAAACAAAAACCTTTAAAAACACAAAAAGCCCAGTTTGGAGCCAGTGTGTTTTATTTGTCCCCTCTGTGCTGTTTTTGCTATTTGTTTAAAGGTCGTAACACAAAAAGGCCATAAACACGTCATTGATTGTGCAAATAGGAAACAAAAATGTCTCTGAGCAACAGGATGGAGTTTCACAACACATTTTCATAACCTGCTGATGGAAAGTGCAACGATGCAAATGTGCTCCTGTCCTCGTATTTACTCTGTGTGACCGTACTGAACGTCCACGCAGCGTCGATTTGCATAATTATAAGAACTAACAGTCCACAATTTGAATGTTTTTTTTTCATATTTAGAGGTGTGTGTGTGTGTGTGTGTGCACGTTGCCTTACTTTTAATAGCTCTCCCTTTCTGAAGCTGAGTTCATCATCAGCTGTGGCGTCGTAGTCGTACTTGGCCGTAGCCTCCATGGTCAAGGAGCTGAATGAAATGTTAATAAAAAGATAATAAAAAGGTGTAAAAAGTGTAACAACGGTTTCTTGGCAGTTTCACTTTTATGTGTGTGTATGAAACTATTGCTCAACACCATGCAGCTCCTGACTACACGTTAAAATACAGACATTCAGGGGAACAGCTGTTCCATCTGAGCCCAGACATCTTAAAACCTTTCACACATCTGTTTTACTTTGTTAACAGGAACACATTCCTGATATTTTCAGTCCAAAAGCACCACAGAAAGTGCTCCGACCTGTCCCCTCTCCTTCACGTTCCTCTCACACACATTAAACAAATTGGTTTGACAGATGAAACCAACGAGCTGTCACCAGCTTCACCTGGACTCTTTGAGCTGAATTGGATTCTGTACGTTGCCCCTCCAGTGCAGTAAGAGCAAAGTCTGCCAGAAAAGCAGCACGTCAACAAACAACAAATAACTCCAGGTGACGATCTGTAGCTGATTTGCACCTTACGTGAGACAGAAACATCGAGCTACTCACCACGTTTGTGTCGTCCTCCCTGCTGAGCTGAGACCTCACAGCTTACAGAGAGAAGTGACGAGCTCCTGCTGTCAGTCACAGGAAGCGCAGTCTGCTACTGAGAGTCACTCTGTGTCACTGCTGACCACTTGCACACAGTCACAGGAACTCACACCAGAATAGACACAGGTGCAAAGACATGCACCAAAACCATGTGCACAGCATGTGTGTGTGTGTGTGTGTGTGTGTGTGTGTGTGTGTGTGTGTGTGTGTGGAGCCAAACACTAGGTGTAAAGTAAGGTCATGAGTGGCAGCTAGATGTTTTTATTCACCTGTTAACTTTACAGCTTTATGTTGCTGTCTCACACTTCCTGCTCATCCTCTCTGCTATGTTCAGCCCTTTATTACAGTGCATAAAGTGCTGACAATGTAGTTGTAATTATACTGCTTTAATGTGTAATTCAGTATTTCATGACTTTGCACTGTCAAGTCCATGTTAAGAGCACTTTACTGTACTGAAATTGGCTTTGCTAAGTGTTAAGCTAACTGGTTAGCTTAGCTATTTTACCCGGTGTAATTGTGGACACATCATTAATGTGGTTTCAGTGTGACATTATAGCGATGGTGGTTTCATATTCAAGCGCTCGCAGGATGTTTCTGGGGGATCGCTGAACAGCTCAGTGGTGAAAGTGGTGTTAACCCTTTAGGGGAGGCAATATTGGTTCTCTATCATAATAACAGATGGAAAAGTTGGATTTTTTTCTGTGTTGTGAATGAAGTCTGAGGCTCCATCGCTAGAATCACCTTCATCACTTCATCTCAAATTAACGATCAGCTGTGCAGTCACCAGTAAGCTAACAAGAAGCTAACGAGCTAAAAATCAGCATGTAGCCTAGCATCCATTAACATACCAATAGGCATGTTAGGCCCTTTGACCACGTACAGTTGTGCTTATGGAGCTGTAATCTTACAGAATGCTAACATGCTAACATTAGCATTACACTTAAAGTATCTGGGGCTGACGAAGTACAACGTATGCTAACTTAATGAAAGCTGAGCCAAATCTGCTTTGGTCAGACAGGATGTTGGTGATCAGCGACACACCTGAAACACTTTACTTTTGAAACGAGGACAACATCACACACACTGAAGTGACATCGATCCACTTTAGCTCGTTGGGGTTCAAAACAGGAAGTTTAGTTCCTGTCAACAAACAGACTTTTGCCTTGTGAGGATGATGTGGCGATAATTCACATGTAACATTTCTTCAGTAGGTGACAGGTGTTTTTTATCTGTGGTTTGCTGAACTTGTTTGCCCCGGGTGGAGCTCTTGCTGTGTGCCGGTCAGTCTGTTTACCTGTACTTAGGTGTGACAGACGACAAAGCGTTACTACCCTCCACTTACTGGCAGGAGATATGGAATCTCTCTCGAAGTGTATCTGTGGCAGGAACTGTTGCGCAACTCCGAACAGTGTCTTTCTGAGTCATTCACAACAGTTAAATGTGACAAAATGGTGAAATTGAAACAGGTGGGTGTTGGGATGTGGAAATAAAGGGTTAAGTCTCGCTGTAGTGATCATGTTTGCCACATGATGGCAGCAGACTGCAAGAAAGAAAAAGAGAGAATTCATGAAGGCCTTGAAGTATGGTTCTTTTTCCACATCCTCTTCTGCAGACCAAAAGAAATGATGGCTATTTATCTTCTTAAACATCACAAACACCATTTTTAAATGGACATTGTTGGCCTACGTCTGACCACAAGACAAGGAAAGACTCCAGGAGGTGGGATAAAAGTGATGTGTCGTGTTTCAGCCCACCTGGAATAACTTGTCAGTATGGTAACTTGTCAATATAGTCCGACAGGTTTTCAATAACACCTGAATTCACGCTGATTGCTGAACGTTTTCCTCTGAACACTTGAAGAGTCCAATCAGTTCACTGTAGCTACAAGCCGCCGCCTGTCCTGTCACTTTAAGAGTTTCTGTGAGTTAATCTGTCCGGCTTTTTACTTCGGTTGGTTTGGCAGGTGAGAGCAATGACACCAAACTCGGGCAGCGTGAAATCACCGCGCTGATGGAGACTTGTGATTCGTCTCGGCCCCTTTTTAAGAGCGCCGCAGTGCTGTCCTGGAAGAGTGACGACACAGTGTGAAGTAACTGCAGAGCAAAGCCAAAGATTAACGGGCATAAAGAGAAAGAAGTTGATGAATTAGCCCTTAGTGATGCTCAGACAGCCTGGTATTAAAATCAGACTCTAAAGTGACTACTGTGAGCGTAACATGCTCACAATGACAACGCTATTTGTTGATTTTATGCAGGTGTAATGTTAACCATGTTCACTGTTTAGTTTATTAGCATTTGCTAATTATCACTAAGCACAAAGTAGGCCTACAGCTGAAGCTGATGGCATTATCTTGATGAAGTTTCTCAGTCATCCAGGCTATGGTATTTCTTAGTGCTGTATCGTAGGCAGCTGGACTTGTTTCAGTTTCTTGAAGACGTTTCAACTCTCGTCCAAGACCCTCCAGAATGATGGCATTATCGTTTTGCAAGGATTTAGTCGTAAAACAAAGAGTTACACAAACTGACACTAAACTGAAGGACTGGAGGAATAAATGTGTCCAAGAAATTTGGTTTCATAGTTTAAGAAGGTCAACACTCGTGCAATACTTGCAGTATAGAGAACAACTTTATCATTAGACCAGTGTGTCTAAGCTCTCGGCCTTCATCAGGGTCTTTGAACCTCTTTAGACTTGAAAGTATGAAGTTGTGCCAAAAACTCTCTGCTTCTACATTAAGATATTTCACAGGATAGGAGTGAAAACTTTGACCTGCTGGTGGCGTGAGAGGAAAAAAGCCTGCTGGGGACACCATGGATATCTGTATCGAACTTCAATCCACCCAGTGGTTGTTTAGATATTTCAGTCTGGAGTGGTTTGCATCCTTACAGTCGTGCAACCAGCATGGCTACATATCCCCCCATCACGTAGGGTTGAACGATATGAAATATTATAAATGTGTCAACCATCTGAGGTTACAGATCAATGAGCAGAACTTCTTAGTGCCAAGAGTGGATTTTAACATGATCCTTGATGAATTGCTTTCATTTCATCAGGCATTAAATTTGCTGTGTTTGCCAAAATCAAGTGTTTCAGTCTGTTGTGGTTTTTTTTTCAGTTCTTCAATTGATTTTCAAGAAAAATGCATCCCAGACTCATAAATCAAGAGTTCAATTCTAAGAAAACTAATTCACAAGTTTTCTTAGCTGCAGTTACAGGAACTCAATATATTTTATATCGTCCGCCTCCGATTCCTATAAAGTTGGGATGCTGCAAACAAACTTTTTGTTTCAAACTTTGTGTTTCCAAGCCCATGTAGTAATATCCTTTACACAATCTCAACATTTGTATTGAGCATATTTGGACAGGAAGTCGAGGCGTCTCCAGCCGTGTTTGTGGCGACAAAACAAGCAAATTAAGCTGAAACAAGATCTTTTCCGAACCTTAACCAAGTGTTTTTCTGTGCCTATACCTAACCGATCATATGCACAACGTCGTCACAACATGAAATAAAGAATTTAACCTAAAGAAATATAAAGTTGAAGCATTAAGAAATGCAAAGATTTAAGATTTCCACACCCAAGAAGATGAAAAAGAAGAAGGAGAAGGAGGAGCAATGCCCCAGAAGGGGTTCAATGTGGGAGCAAGAGTCAGCTAAGAAAAAGGAAAAAGAGGACAGACTGCAGGGTGAGAGACGGAGTCAGAAAGTGTTGGGAGTTGAGAGGCTGCAGCCCGTCGCAATGCAAGCAAATGGTGCCACCACCAACCTCCTGACATTCACAGTCGGTCTCAGTGGTCACACTGCCATGAATGCTCAGATCCCCCGCGTGGTGTCGGGTGGGGGATCTGATCCTGTGACGGGGCTGAAAAGCGAAGTGATTTTCTTTTTTTTTTTTGCAAAGCGAAGCAGTCGCCGAGCAATCAGCATCCCCCCCGTGAGAGGTTTGATGAGTGGCTCATAGATGTTCACGAGTGTGTGTTGCTTTTTTTTCACAGTGCTACAAGATTCATCTGCCTCTTGATGGCTGTTGCCAAGGTGACCTACAGCTGTATTTGCATCTAGTGTTAGGCAGCATCCCTAAGTACAAAACAGGTACAGCTGTAACTATTCAAATAAGATATTGTGTGTGATAAGAGTGTGTGTGCGTGATACGGCGTTGACTGTGTTTAACGGGCCGAGCTCATGAAACATCCCATCTAGCTTCATGACAGAGCTCATAAAATACTGTTTAAACAGGTGGACTGGACTTGATGCAGAGCTGCCGTTGAGGATTAAAGGGCCCGTTAAGTTTGCTTGGCGCACGTCTGAGGTCGTTAACGCTCGGCGACAGGTGAGGCTTTTAAGCGTCGGGGAGACTTCAGGACTCCTGAGACTGAGTGAGCGCGAATGGAAGAGAGGGGAGAGACTGAGAGCGAGATGGATGCGTCTGACAACAGAGAGGCAGAGACGTATGAGAAATATTCTGTGAGCAAACATCACATTTCATCGAGTTTACCTTACCTCACTCCGCTCACCTCCCTTCCCCTCCCAGCAGCCCCCTGTCCACGTCTGAAGAGGCTGAGGGAGGGAAAAGGGAAGCGAGGAAGAAAGGGAAGAGTTTGACTTTTGAAGTTCTTCGACAAAACAGCCCTCTGAAATTCTACAAGGTAAAAAAAAAAGGATTTGAAAACAGTAAGACCAACAACAGGGTGTCGATTATACAGTGTAGTTCAGGAGAGGCTGCGAGGTTTGCAGTAAAATTATTCCGAACATGTTCAAACTTGTCTTCCTCAGTATTTGTTGCTCTTCCCGACAGTTCTCCCAGTTTGTTTCACTTTTTGTGTGAAGCTTTTCGCCATCTTCACCAGATGTAGTAGTAGGGCTGCAAATAATCATTATTTGCTGATTGTCCTTAAAATGAATCCTTTAGATAAAATGTCATCTCAAATTCCCAAAGCCCAAAGCGACGTCTTCAAATTGTTTCTTTTCTCCAACTAACAATCAAAAATCTAAAGACTCTTCGTTTACTGTCATAAATGACAGAGAGCTGCAGCAAGTCCTCATATTTAAGAAGCTACAGCCAGAAAATGTTTGACTTTTTGCATGAAGAATGACTGAAACGATTAATTGATTGACAAAGGCGCTTGATCAATCTGGTCGACCGACTCTTGCAGCTCTGGAAACAAGGGTGTAAAGATACAATGAGTCGTATGCTGTACAGATTGTAAAGCCTCTGCACAACTGTGCTGTTTCAGGCAACATAAATATGCTTGAATTTACGTCAGTAGACAGCTGCAGTAGTTAAAAATGTTAAAGTATGTCTGCTTCATCCGATGAATGGCAGAAAAAGAGACTAAAATGCCTCAATTGTCGTCCAACCATCACAAAAGCATCACTGGAAGGTCTTCACTAGCCTCTGCACAGTACTGATGTCTGAGAGCAGACTCACCAGCACTCAACCAGAAGATTCCACCATCGACCCGCTGAAGCATCCTCGAATAAAATCTGAATTAACTCCCGCTTCGCCGGTGGCTGACCATGACGTCCCTGCGAAAGGGGCCTAAGTGAAGCCATCATCTTGCCTCAAGAATCAATAAAACATCATGTACCAGTAGCCCATCCACCCCCCTCCTCCCCTTTACCATTCAGTGTCCGAGCTGCGTTCTGGACATAATGATGGATAAGAGCCAATCAGTCTCTGCCAGTGAGAGTCCATACCTCACCTTCATCCTCTGGACTCGTACATCACCGGGCTCATATCCATGCATCATAACGCTGACGGCGCCTTTGGCTGTGAAATGAATGGCCGTACCCGGTGGGTTGAAAGTGGACTCGAAGCTGGAAGACTTGAAGAGGGTCTGTCAGGTCGGACCAATGCCCATTTTGTTACGGTGTGCCTCAAAGAACGATCGAGAGCCGCTGCTCGTCAGTGAGTTCACACAATCACAAACACAGATCAGCTTTTACGGTCCCGAAACTTAAGGTTACCCTCCCAAAACTAAATCCAACACGAACACATGCAAATACAATAAAACGATGCTGCTGAGATTGTTCATTCTCAGTTCGACTTTTACTCGAGTCGTCTGTTTTTCTGAGACACGTGTCAGTTCACTTGATGGGTCGGTCAGCAAAAAAAAAAAAAGCCTGTCACCATGGCAACAGGTCCCGTGTGTGTGTTCTGCAACAGCAAACGGGCACTGAAATGACCCCCCTCATTACAATAGCATGCATATTCATCTCACCAGGACGGCAGACAGACAGACAGACAGACAGACAGACAGACAGAGTCAGAGTCAGAGTGGAGGTGGAGATGAAGAGAGAAGATGGAGGAAAGAAGGAATGCAGGTACATCACAGGTGACGCGCGCACGCGAGACACGAGACCCCCTGCCAGGCCTGAGGGTTTAATAATTCAGGAGAACAGAGTGACTGCATATTAACGAGTCAATCCGACTACATTTTCTCTCGTTCAGTCCTGTGATTGAGTTTCACTTGCTTTCATACACGACACTGATGTTTCCTGTGGCCTTATGGTTGTGCAGTTATCGAGTGTTTCTGTATACTGGAGGTTTGAAGAAGAGAACACGTGAGTTTGGCCTCAAAACAATCATCTGCACTCAACATTAGCGTGGTTAAATAACGCAGCATACATTTAGGATATGTGATTTAAATTGATATTGGAAAACAAACAAAAAAACTTAGAATAGACCCCTCAGAGTAGAGCTGGAGCCAGGTTAGCTTATTGCAGACATATCAGTATCGATATGTATGTGCCACACTCTTAGAAATAAAGTTCTAAGTAGAACCATATAAGGTTCTTCGGCCTGTCCTCATAGGAGAACCCTCTTTGGCTCCAGGTAGAACCATTTATAAAGGTGGAGGGTTCTACCTAGAACCCAACATACAGTAAAGGGTTATACCTAGAACTGTGTGTGTAAGGTTCCACCCAGAACCCCCCATGAGAGGTTCTACAAAGAACCCATACAGGATCTTATACCCATGCTTTCAACAATCCCTGAAGAACTCTTTCTCCAAAAAAGGATTCTCTGGATCAAAATGGTTCTGACTGGAACCGTTAGTGTTACCAAGAACCCCTTTAAAAACCCTTTATTCAGGAAAGGGTTTTTAAAGGGTTCTCTGGATCAAAATGGTTCTTACTGGAACCGTTAGTGTTACCAAGAACCCTTGAAAAACCCTTTCTTCGGGAAAGGGTTTTTCAGAAGCAAATGGTTCCAGGTAGAACCTCAGCCCTTGTAGAAGAACCCTTTTGGAACCCTTATTTCTAAGAGTGCATAAAGGAATTGCAGCGAAGACAAAACTTTGTAGTAATTTAGAGAAAGTGTTACTGTTAGATTTCTTTTATCGCAAAGAGAGAACTGAGTTTGAATAAAACGTTCTGTCAGCAGGTTTTTCTCCCAGATATCAATATCAGCTGCTGCCTCGAATCGATCAGGCTATCAAATCCTGTGATTGTTCCCAGACTTGCCCAGGAGACTTCCACAGCCTCTCTGCTGCACTCGGCCCCGTCGGTTCCTCCTGAAGACGACTTCATCTTAAAAATCTTGTTGAGAGTAAATAGAGCATTATTAGGACTATTTTCAGCCGTGTATCATTACACATTTGGATCATTTCCTGCAGCAGGAGGGTGTACGCGAGTCAAAGAAAAACCACCTCGCCTGTCTTCGTGGTAATGAAGGAACACGTCAGGCGGCGACGGCGCGGCTCACTGATGTGTTTTTAATAGTTTTTGGAGCGACGACGCTCGGCGGCTCGGGGGAATAAGCTACACCGGGGTTTGAATACACAGGGAGGTGCTTGATAGTAAGATTCATTCAGTGTTGGTTTTGGGGTTTTAATTGGATCCGTCAGCAATAATACAAATGCAGAATATTGCCAGTCTTATTCTTTAATTTGCATCTAAATAAAAAAATCTGCCAGATAGAATAATTGCTCATTTGTGTGAGTTCAATTTGCCCTCTGCTCCGTCTCTGCAAACACTCTGTCTGATATCTACACATTTCCTTCCTCTCTTTACTGTCACTTTCATTGTGTCAGCTTGTATCAACAAAGAAAGACAACCTCACCGCTCTGTAAGCGTTTCGCCCGACGTGCAGAACCACTGAACCTGCTTAAACACCCATCTGTTTGACTGTGTGCCAGCGATTTATTTATTTGGGTGATCTGAGCACTTGTTAGAGTAACTGTTGGCTCATAAAATGAACAGAGAGAGATTGTTTGGAGAAAAAGCACAAAAACTGAAGCAGAAAATTGGAGTGACAGGAGGATGATGGTGCGGGAGAAAAACACAGCATGAGAGAGGAGGGCTAATGAGTGTCTGGCTCTCAAGAGCAAAAAGCGAACATTTGCGTAATCGATCTCACTTTTTTTTTTTCATGAAGTGGGCATAAACATTTCACCGAGCCGTCTAACAATCCGAGCCACACATGCCTGACGGATGAGCGCTCATTAAGAGTCAGTCCGCGCCGCTCAAATCGTTCAGAGCGAGAGCCAGAACCAGCGCAAACAAAACCAGGTCCTCGCTGTCGAATGCAGTTACACGTGTAATTCCATACAGACGGGGGACAGGAGGAAATTGGCTTGGAGA
The DNA here is from genome assembly GCA_039737535.1 of Lagodon rhomboides. Taxonomy (NCBI): domain Eukaryota; kingdom Metazoa; phylum Chordata; class Actinopteri; order Spariformes; family Sparidae; genus Lagodon; species Lagodon rhomboides. The sequence goes on from CM077786.1 coordinate 31,852,942, forward strand.
GTGTGATCACAGAGAGTGAGGAACAGCAGCTCTTCTACGAACACGGAGAACAAAATGAGAACAAAACACTGGTGCATGTGGAGCAGAGGGAAGACGACACGCTCTGCAACGATTAGTCTTAATTGATCAGACGGTGAATTTTAGATTAATTCCCAACGATTAACGAGTCATTTTTTTAAAGAAGAAATGTCAGAATTATCTGATTCCAGCTTCTCAAATGTGACTATTTTCTGGTTTCTTTAATCTTTAGGTTGTGGACAGAACAAGATGTTTGAGGATGTCACCTTGGGCTTTAGAAAAAAGTGATCATCCACATTTTTCACCATTGTTATATTTTACCGTAAGTTGTAGCCCAACACCTGTTTTTCCAAGTCTTGGAGACAAAACCCAACGTAAACATTTAATCTTCAATCGATAAGTAACTGGGGTTGAGCCGGTCAAGTTGATTGGGTCTGGTTTCTTTAGTCCTTTAAAAAAAAAAAAAGTTTTATATTTTACCGTAAGTTGTAGCCCAACACCTGTTTTTCCAAGTCTTGGAGACGGGGTTAGCAAAACTTTGACACATCGGAAGCCAGGATTATTATTATACCGGCTGATCTCAGGATGTGTCTGCTTTGGGTCGAACGCAGCTCTTTTCTCCGAGGACATCATTTTTCAAACTCCACCATCAGCAGCCAAAAAGTCCTGCAGAACCTTTTTACAAAATTCATTTTTCAACCTGTGGTGATAAAAAAAACCCTCCACCACAGCGTTAAAAGACAGGAAGGAAAAAATGTGAGTTATTGTGAATAATAAACTGGCTAAAGTGGCTATCTGCTGAATGAGGATCCATTTTCACAGGACCTCTTGTAGCGTATATTTGTTATGTCTCATATTTGAAACAGAACAAATTGATACAGAACTCTGCTCATGTCGGCCCCTCTGAGATTATCTCAGGCTTGTAATTTTGTCTTTTTCTGGTTCTACACTCTTAGAAATAAGGGTTCCAAAAGGGTTCTTCTACAAGGGCTGAGGTTCTACCAGGAACCATTTGCTTCTGAAAAACCCTTTCCTGAATAAAGGGTTTTAAAGGGGTTCTTGGTAACACTGACGGTTCCTGTAAGAACCATTTTTATCCAGAGAACCCTTTAAAAACCCTTTCCTGAATAAAGGGTTTTTCAAGGGTTCTTGGTAACACTAACGGTTCCAGTAAGAACTATTTTGATCCAGAGAACCCTTTTTTGGAGAAAGAGTTCTTCAGGGATTGTTGAAAGCATGGGTATAAGATCCTGTATGGGTTCTTTGTAGAACCTCTCATGGGGGGTTCTGGGTGGAACCTTACACACACAGTTCTAAGTATAACCCTTTATGTTGGGTTCTAGGTAGAACCCTCCACGTTTATAAAAGGTTCTACCTGGAGCCAAAAAGGGTTCTCCTATGAGGACAAGCCGAAGAACCTTATATGGTTCTACTTAGAACTTTTAGTTCTAAGAGTGTACAGCTTGCATGACAATAAACTGATCAAGTTATCTGAACTTATCAGTCTGTTCTACTTGTTCTAATACTTGTCTTTACCCGCTTAGTCCTTAAATACACATTACTGATGATTGTTATTCATCAAAAATCTCACTTTGTGAAACTTGGCTACCAGTCAGTCCTACAACATAATTGTGATGTCGGTATCTGGGTGTTAGGTCAAAAATATATTTGATTTTGTCACCCAGTCCTAGCAGATATTTCAGAGAGAATATATTGTGTTTCATGATATAGCATCAAAATATTGCAATATTACTTTATGGCCACATTCCCAGTCCTATAACACACATAATATACACATATATGATTTGCTTGTAAGTTTCACTATGCAAGGTAAAAGCACAGAGCTGCAGAGGAGAACTCCCATTTTCCCTAAATTTGACACTCCGAGCAGTAAATGGCAGCGAGAGCGAGACTCTCTGATGACTACGATCTCATTTCACCACCTCCGGCCCTCCCAGACACTCAGAGGAAGATATGAATGTCAAAGAAGTGCCCACAGAACTGTCTGTCCACTGACATGACATTATGAGGCAACAAAGTCCTTCAAAGATTCAGTTTTCCTCCATTTCTACAGCGAGTGACACTCTGTCCTGTTGATCTGCAGGATGATAGGAACAGTATGTGAAGCAGGGTGATGGTTTCCACTGGAAACGGAAAAGGAAATTCATGGACTCATGAGGTGATTTGGATGAAAGAACAACAGAGCAGAGACTCACAGGGGTGAAACCAGGTAAAGACCTCCGCTGACTCTCCTCATTAAGTCTCTGCCAATCATAAAAGAGAACATCTAGATAAAAAAAGAGAGACAGTTTAACAGTCTGATCTGATTGGGATGTGGATTCAACAAATGGGATTAAATATAAAGATGATTAATATCAAATGCTTTGAACGCGCACTGAATACAGAGGGGGGCGCCAGAGATTGGTGACAGTACTGACGGTGGCCAGCAGGGGTCAGTGGAGCGCTGCAGGCTGATTAGATATGCAGACTGTCGCTCAACTGCGGGACGGAGTGAGAGGGACGTACAGGAGGCATCACACACACACACACACACACACACACACACACACACACACACACACACACACACACACACACACTGAAACCAGCCTGTCCATCTGAGACGGCCTCCACAGTGTGATGATGTCACACCGTGGGCACGCTGCTCCGGACCTGACAGTCATCAGCCTTGACGGTGTGCTGTTCTGTCAAAGATACACACACACACACACACACACACACACACACACACACACACTCACCTCTACAGTATATATCTGCCTCCTCCCTGACTCTCAGAAGAACACACACACATTTTTCACCGTCTCCCTCGCTCACTGTTTGTTCACTCGCAGCTGTTGATGGATGCGTTGAATAAAAACCACCAGCGAGCAGGTCAAGATGTTTTCTCACTGAGCTAAACTTTCAGTCCATTAGAGAGTTAATGGTTGTCAGCGGAGTGGGAAGTTCAGTGCCACCATGTTTGGTTTTTACACTCTGGACTGAACTATTTGTGCTATTTTGTCACAGCGAGTCGAGGTCCTCAGAGATGGACAACATCAATAAAAAAAGAAAATAAAGATGTCCATTTTTTGGAGTCAGCTTCTTCCACTCAGCACTCGCCTCCTTCTTGCCTGTTCACACCTGGGGTAAGATGTCCCGATGCTTGCTGGGACAGAGGGGAAGGATGAAGTGTTCACGCCTCAAACCGAGGGTTACGAGAACTCTGTCGCATTAAACAATCACTACTAGTTTGCTGATGTCTTGGTAGCTTACTAGCTAACAAGCTAATGTTAAGCTGTCACTGTTGATTCATGCATGACAGTCCTGCATTTTCACACAAGCCAATGTTGCAAAACGAAAGTCCAGCAGCGCCGCACTTTTTACCACTCCTCTGATTTCAGTGCAGACTGAAAGGGTCGGAGCAAGGGGCTGCTAATGTTAGCCTCCAAAGCACCGCAGGTGGCCAGGTAATGAAACGTTGTGCTTTTTTATTGGATGACTTGACCGATAGCGTGAATTTGTGAGTGAAATGTAGGCGTCCATGCTTTCCTATCTCCATCAGATAAATGGCAAATGGCATTGTCATCATACCAGGATTGCCACGGTAGTCCCCCTCCCAGCTGAAGACCCAATATTGGAAATGTTCAGTCCCATCTGTTTACATGAACACCATTGATGATAACTGATGACGCATGAGGATATTGAAGGGTTGTCCAATTTCAACTAACCCATGTCACTCTCTTCTGAAGGGAAAGAGAGCACTTGAAACTGAGAGGTAGGTGTAAAAATTGTGACTGGGATTGAGCCTAGTTACTGGATAGTTGATGGGATCTTCCCCTTAAACATTCCAGATAAAGCACATTCACTACTTGATCTTAATCAAAATAATCATCAGTGTCACATTGTCCTCCACTTCCATCTCTTGTTTCATGTCCTTTATGTTCTAACATGTTTTATTCTTGTCTTTATTTTCACCCACTGTGTAATTCTGATGATCAGATGCATCCTTGCCATCATCTCCATTCATTAGATCCTCTCTGTGCCCATCACCCTCCTCTCTCTGTGCTCAGCAGTGCTTTGTATGTTGGTTTGTACAGTCCGGGTCATACCGGTGCCCTTGTTTGCCAGTGGCAACAGATGGTGCGACCACAGGAGCTGGCCTGCCCACAGGGGCCTCCATCCCCCCATCATACAGCTCCAGTACCCACCCCAAGACCCACCCTGCGTACACGTGTATATTACATTTTAGCCATCTAGCTACTGTATTAAAACGTAACACTATTTAAAGGTAAAACAGCAGAATAACTGCAATCAGCTGTCCCATCATAGACGAGGTAAATCCCTTTGTTTGTACGTCTGTCTTCTCCCGTCAGAGTTATAACCTCGTTATTCTTGTTAAAGACAATTGTCAGACTTCTCTCCAGGAAAAATGAGTAAGATATTCGGTTGGTCCAAATGTCTTTTTCCACATTCGAAGCCTCTGTTGAGGTTTACGAATGAAGCGCTTGTTTGTCTGTTGTATTTTATGATGTCATCTACAACAAAAAAAAGAAAAAGAAAATGATTAATTAGATAGAATGGAGCGCCAAGCAAATGCAGACAGAATTTTTTTTAAGTGATTAAGGAAAATACGTTTAGCTAAGGTTTTTGTTAATGTGGCTTAATAAATTGAATTTATGTTGCTGCTAGACCAGCCAGTTAAAGGTGGAGTTAAAGATCTGGTGTCTGGAAATGAGACTCAACAACCAACTTTCATGCAAACAAAAGAAACACTGCACAGCAATTCAATCTTGATCTAAAATTTTAATGTAATCGTTGTGACTTCTTGGTGCAGTCCTAGTCAGGTATCCCAAAAGGCTTTGATTTAGATTTTGTCACCACAAATCTGGAAATGATCCTGGAAAAAATGACAAACGATGCCTCGCCATGTTCATGATCCCAGTATAATTTACACAGAGACTTTTTGTGACCGTCCCAGACTGTGACAGCGTCACGCCGAGGCAATTCGATCGCAGCTGTCTCGGTTTTAAAGTCCGGTCCCATAACGACCGCCCAGCTCTGTCAAACGAGCGACTCTGTTTACGACCGCGCACAACAGCAGACATCAGCGTCCCTTGTCTCTCTTGACCCCGTCCCGTCTCTTTTTTAACTCCCGTCCTTAACCTCCCGTTAGATAGCTAGATTGCCGGAGATGACAAGAAATTACAGAGCAGATGAGTGCAGGCTGTTAAATGTCAAGAGAGGGAGAGAAGACGAGCGGTGAGAGTGGAGGGGAGAAGGAGGGAGGGAGGTGGGGTGGAAGATAGGTGGGTGAGAGGAGAAAGTTTCGGTGTGTGTGTGTGTGTGTGTTAAGAGTGGCTGACATTTGAGCTGGGACCAGATTGGTGTTTGGAGCGCGGTCCATTCGCTTCGGGCTCTTTGTCAGCTCATTTACAGCCCTGAGAGACCAGAGAAGAGAGAGAGGGCGAGGAAGCTGGAAGAAAAAGGAGTATAAAAAAGGTTAAAGCAGATAAGAGGAGGGAATTTAGTTTAGCCGGGAAAGTTTAGTTCATTCCGGTCGCTTCTTTAAAAGCGAGAGAGAAGATACAGAAGAGGCAGAAAAAAAGGGGTAAATCTAATTTGTGCAAACGAGAACAACAGGTTTTTTTGGATGCGGCTGACAGATTGCTTTTGAACTCGAAAGGCCTTTTTTTTAAAATATGAAACTGAGAACGCTGCATGATTTCTATGAACTCAGAATCTTCTAATGTGCGACCAGTAAACCGCCCGCGGCACGTTCACGCTCGGTCCAGCTGCTCTGCGATCATTTATGCTAAATGCTCCCCAAAGTGTTTGGAGGGGAGGCAGACGATCCGACACCGGTGAGTCTGGGTTCACTCGGTCCTGTTTGGAAGACAATTAAAATGTTTAGCCTGAAGTTCTTATCCTTGAGATTTCAGTCCTGGTTGATGTTGAAACACTGGTGGTGTAGAAGAGACCTAACCCGACTCTCGCCAGATGAATTTCGTTCCGCCTGGCTTCACTCACATCCATCTGGGATCGCTCCATTGGAGATGTGTTTCAGAAGGCTGGGCCTTATCAAAAATCCTTGCACATGATTGGATAAACCGCTTGTCTGTCGGAGCCATTTGGTAGATCAAGAAGGGCAAAACCATCGTTTCCACCAACAAAAGCCTTCAGAGCCATTCTCTGATGTTCTTTTAACGAAAAAATATTGGGTAGATTGGACAACACGGATGAAATAGCAGCATCAATGTTGACGCTTGCTTCCTCGATGCGAGCCGCCATTGTTGTCTGAATCAAAACAGTCGCTTCTCCGCTACGTCACATCTATGAAACTCCCGCCCGGCGGTCCTGATTGGCTCGACCATAAAATCTGGTGCCGAAATCCCTCCCAACGGGAGCGATCCCAGATGGATGTGAGTGGAGCTAGGCGGAACGAAATGCATCTGGCGAGAGTCAGGTTAGAAGAGACCTGCGGTGTATCTGTTTGCAATAATAACTGGCCTCTGTCTTTAATGTCATGAGTAACTGGAGAATGAAAGGCAGTTACAATCTTGAATGGCCGACCACTAGAAGGTGTAATCTAGGCTTCATGAAGAGGTTATTGTCACACTGGTATCATTGTTGATTGCCATCTTCCTATTGGCAAATTAGAAGACATTAACCAATAGCAGTGGCTGATGTTTATCTGATGTGTCACATCAATCCTGCTCTGGCAAAATGATGAGCTATCGTCGTGACATCTCTGCCATCACTTTAAAACGGCTTTGTCAGTGCTGAAAAATTCTTATTATTCATTAAGCAGCTGTTTAGCGAACCAAAAAGACTTTTGAAGCAGTTGAAACTGTTCTTTTTCATGTGAAAGGGTTTAAATAAAGGTCGTTTCATACATTTGTGTGATTGAATCTGTGCTCTTTCGATGTTAGTGAAGATTTCTTTGTTTCCCCGGTTAAAAACAACAACGACAAAACAAGCTACAACGAAAGACATCAGCTTCGGCAATCGGTGCTTCTTTCATGATTGTATGTGTAAATGGATGTAATGACAGTGAAAGTTGTAGCCAAAAAAAGGCCTATCAAGAGTTTAATTTAATGAACTTTTGACGGATTGCAACTTGTCAACTTTAATTTTTTTATCTTCATTAATTTTGCCACAATTTGGTTATCGAGTCCAGATTTGTCTTATCTTGCAAGGAACAGCTTTCAGGATCACGCTGTTTGACTTTGCAGGAGGATTATTAACAGAAAAAAAAGAAAAATCACATTTTCAACCAAAAGTGAAGTCGCTGCCAACATCCTGCCATGAAATCCTGGAACATCCTCAGCACACGACCATCAGACCACATTCTCCAGTAGAACAGCGGAAAGGTAAGCACAGTGCACGTGAGACTCCGCGGCCTTATAGTGCACGCTGTCAGCTGTCAAGATGTCTCAGCCAATCAGGCAGCAGCCCTGCGCGCTCGTTATAATTGGTCATTATAGTATCATGGCGAGCACAGAGGAGCGTAGGTCTCCTCGCTTGCCGACAGACACTTTCGCCATCAACGTTTTTTAGGAGAGCTCAGAGGCCGGCAGCTTCCCCGGAGCTCCCGGGTGATGAGGCAGCTCTCTCGGCCATCGCAGCCCAGTCAGGGGCCACCAACCTGGGCCACGCAGCCAGGGAGCCAGCCTTGGAGAAGGTCCAGCTCCTCTCCTCAGCTTTATGTGTGCATACTAACGCAGGTGTCCACTTCCTGTACATGTGGCACGATGAATAACGCATGTGCCAACACGTAGACGTCCAGGCTGTCGGCTCACGTGCGCGCTGTATAATGAAGACGTTGACAGATGTTCGATGACACACACACACACACACACACACACACACACACACACACACACACACGACACAGAGACAGCAGCACTGCATTTTTCCTGACTGCCAGCCAGTAGCTCAGCATTTCTGAGTGCAGAGCGACCTCACCACTTGGCCCGCCGGCATTACTGCAAAGCACCATTTAACCGCATGTGTGTGTTTGAGTGTGTGTGTTGATGCATGTGTCTTCTATCCAGGATGCCAAGGTCCGTAGGTGTTGATGAGTCTGCACTTGGCTGGACGTTGTGAAGCAACATGTGTCGTGTATCTGTGTGGGGAAACACTTTGTGTCGCATCATCGTGTGTCGAGTGCATCTCGTCAATCCATCCATGATAACGTGGCGCACGGAGAGAAGCGGGGCTAATCCACGTCGCTCATAAAAAAAACCCCACAACAATTAACACACAGGGTATAAATACACAGAGGGAACAGTGCAGATCCTTGACATCAGAGGAATGATTATCTGCCGCGCTGATACATTATCACATGATCACAAACCGCCGAGCAGCAGCGAGCGAGCTCTGAAGCAGCAAAGCGCTCGCTTATCAGGCCTCCTGCTCACTTTGAGCGACGGTGCAGTTTCCCCCCCGAGGAATCCGTCACAAATCACTGACGGAAATCTTTGAGCAGAGCGCACACACACACACACACACACACACACACACACACACACACACACACACATCTTGCATCATAAGGCTCAAAACTCATAAATTGGTAATGTATTCAGATTTTTCTCAGCCCACATGTACTTCAGCTGAACCTTCCTGCCTCGCACACTTCCACATCTACAGGTCAGAACAAACGTAATGCCAAGTTCCTCCACTGTCAAAAGTCTTCGGACTATTTCCCCGTTTGAGGACATAGAAGTTTTGGAAGTTGGTTGTGCCATAGGCTGAAATTAAGACTTTTTAATTGAAAGATGTAGATGATATTGCCCACATACAAGACAGGTATTAGAGGTTGTCTAGAGTCACACTGTCAGAAAAAAGGGTTCATTAGGGTTCTATAGAGAACTTTAAGGTTCTATATAGAACCCTAAGGTTCTGTATCCTCTACCAAAGAACCATTTATCTAAAAGGATTCTATAACATTTCTGTAAAGAAGAAAAAAAAAAGGGTGCTTAAATTCACGAGCTTAATGAAAAATGCCTCCTGCTTAAGAAGAAGTCTTTAAAATAGGTTTGTTAATTGAAAAACAAGATACTGGCTATGGAATAATTGATATCTTGTTTCAGACAATAATTAACAATGCATTGTTATTCTATAAGGATACAGTGGAGTTGAAGGGTTTGTCATGGGGAAGATGGACTGAGGCGGGATTTAAATCCGATTTTTACTCCCATTTCATTGTCAGATCTCTTTGAAAAACATAAAAAATCTGGAATGATGTTCGCAAACGATCGATGTGATGACGTTTAATGATTATTTCGTGAATTTGTTTGCCATCCAGGTGAGCGGAAATGTTTGAAATCTCAGAAGACTCAGTTCAGCTCAAGGTTGAGAAAGTCGGTGTAATGGGAGCAGAAACAGCTGATGCATCATGACACGCATGAATCCTGTGACTGAAACATCACTCAGGTTTCTGCTTCAGAGATGACAAACGGCCGCAGTCAAACATATCAGACGTGGACCGTCGAGAAGACTTGAAAATAATTCATGTAACGGACATAAATGCCACATTTTCCTCATGATCCCCTCGTGTTTCTCCGTTGTTTGAGGTTTGACTGGTGCTCTTTTAATTCCCTAATTTTTCCCTCGTGCAGAATTAGCACCACCAACTGATCATCTTTATGTGCCCAGCTCCTTATATTCACACAACAGCAGTGGGTGCACGATATTACGCGTTATATTTTGCCAATTTTTCTGGAAATTTGGGAAAAAGCTTCTATAGCTAAGAGAGCAACACAGCTCTGAAGGAACACACAGATAGACAGATGGACGAAGAGCAGATTCAAGCTCACCACACACAGACCAACATGTACCATCAGGGCCCGCAGAGCGCCGGAGAGCTGCATGAGTCTCACATTTAATTATCTACCTAATGATCTCACTGTAGTGCCATTAGACGGAGGAGACGAGAGAGCGAGAGGGGAGATGAGGACGAGATGGGGAAGAGATGGGTCCTCTGAGGAAGGAGGAAGGAGTTTCGAGCGTTATGTTAGAGACGAGAAGAGGTTAGAGAGAGTCCTCTCAATTTGCTGGTGGATGGAGTCTCCTGCAGCGTCTGTCATTATGTGTTCGTGGGGCAGCACTCAGCTTTGTGCATGAATATTTTATTTGCTATTTCCTAATAAATGCTTTGGGTGTATCGGGGCAGATGATTAGGAATCGAATAAGACATCATAACGCTGTCGCAAAATGCCACGTTACATAAGACGTCAAATCTCTGAAAAATGATTATATCATTGTTAATACTGGTGTACAAGTATAATCCATAAGAATAAACACTATGTATTATAGCCATTAATTAAATTACTGCACAGATAAAACAGCAACAACTTAATAAAAACCACTAAACATAAAAGCTGTCACAGGAAAACATCAATAGATACCACACATGTGAATCACTACAGATGTTTCTGATGGTTGTCACTGAAAAATCAAACATTTAATGCTCTTTCTAGGCTGCACCTAAACCTGATGGAGCCTTCCCACCGAGCAAAAACACATCCAAAAGACGTCCATGCAACGCCGGCAAAGGTGTTGAAAAGACGTCCAGTGGAGAGACACTTTTTCACTATTGATGTACAAGTGACGTCCTTATAGGGTTCAAAATTAAAGAAAATGTAAATTAAGATATCTTACTTCCTATACTTCAGTCACAGACGTCTAAAGAAATAATATTGGTTCAATATTACAGTTTTTATGACAGCTAACTTTTACTCCATGCAGCAAAAACTATAGGGAGGATTCACACCTCAGTAGACTGAATGAGGCGTGCACTTTACCTGGTGAGCTACTTATCAGCAGTGTTACAAACCATGTTTTGGTCATCCAACCTTCATCATTATGCTCATGTTCCAAAACTGGATTACCAACACATGGCATGGGGATGAGGTGCAGGAAACACAGGTGAGGGTACTTGAAGGAGGGAGGGGCTAATGTAGGAGATGCAGTGCAGGTGTGGAGGGAAGGCAGACTGGGGAGAAGAGCTCAGGTAACATGATTAAACAAGACACATGTGGAGGGATGATGATCAAAACGACAGGACAGACTTTTTCAGTGATGTCCTTATAGGGTTCAAAATGAAAGTTTTTACGATGTAAATTAAGATATCTTTTTAACTTCAGTCACGATGTCTAAAGAAACTGGTTCAATATTACAGTTTTTATGACAACCAACTTTTACTCCATGCAGCAAAAACTATAGGGAGGATTCACACCTCTGGTCTCAACCTCAGTAGACTGAATGAGGCGTGCACTTTACCTGTTGAGCTACGTATCAGCAGTGTTACAAACCATGTTTTGGTCATCCAACCTTAATCATTATGCTAATATTCCAAAGGTGGATTACCGATGAGGTGCTGGAAACACAGGTGAGGGTACTTGAAGGAGGGAGGGGCTAATGTAGGAGATGCAGTGCAGGTGTGGAGGGAAGGCAGACTGGGGAGAAGAGCTCAGGTGACATGATTAAACAGATACAAGACACGTGTGGAGGGATGATGAACAGAACGACAGGACGCTGACGCCAGAAGGTGAACATATTCCACATCGCTAACATCTTCAGCAGCTATCTTTGGTACCAAAGGCTTTTTTTATGGTTGTGTTAATATCTAAACAAGACATTTCCTTTAACACAAAAAAGTTTGTTGTTTTCTTTTTGTCTCACTTGCACAAATCATTGTTTTTGTTTTTATGCTTTTATATTTGATGTACCTCTCCCTCCGTCTGCAGATCTGCGTATCTCAGCGGGTACTTTTTAAAAGTACTATCATTTCTTTTCTCGCTGCATATCGATGAGGGGATTAGAGATGAGGGAGTTGTGATGATGGGAAACGAGGGAGATGATGATGATGAAAAAGAGGAGAGATATTAGAGCTCGGGGCGACGAAGGGGAGGATGTGGCCGAAAGCGTTTCAAAGTCATGGATAATCAATAAGCATATTAAGTGAAGCTAAACTGATTTATCACACTTATGGTTGACTTTCAGTCATTTTGGGCTGTTGCATTAGAGATCTTTCTTACTTAAATGCTGCACTCGGAAGCTGTTAATACTTTCTAATTACATGAAGGCGTTTAAGGTCAGAGAAAATCCGACATCAGTACCAACTTAAAATAACTCGGAGCTATTTTTTGGGAATAAGTACTCAATCTGTCTCAATCATCTCTTTTCCATTTTCTTCTTTTTCTCTCATCTCTCGCCGCCTTCTGTCTTCACCAGCTAACATAAAACAGTCAGAGCGGACTGATAAAAGAAGTCAGGATGACGACTCGAAACCGCCGTCCCCTATAATTTCATGTCACTTTAGGTGGCTTTCATAACTCCAACTCCTTAACCATTACAGAAGACATTTCAGACTAAGTATCTTTCTCCTCTGTGCCAGGAATAGCACACAGCGGCGCTCAACACTGTGGGTCCTGTGCAGTATTTGAGAATGATAGCTGACCTTTAAAGCACTGATGCGTGTACATAAGCTTGTTTTTTTTTGTTTTTGGCGGGGCTTAATTGTCCTTGCGGTGGTCATCGATTTTCAGGCAAAGCGGCATCGGTGAAAGAGTGTTTTGTGACTGATGACTTCATAAAGCGAATCTTCCCAGCTGGCACTAGACGTCAATTAGACGTCATAGAGACGTCTAATTGAGACGCCTCCGACGTTGAATAGACGTTAGTATTTAGTTGAAAATGAAAATCGGGTTAACGTCTGAACTTAACGTTGGTCCGACGTTGGATATCAGTTATGTAGGCTATCTTAAGTCAAATCAACGTTGTTGATAGATGTTGTCCAGAATTTTGTCATCAAAAAGGTCATTATTCAGCGTCAAAGTTGTGTGAGTACAAGACGTCTGACACACGTTGGGTTTTGGTTGCCAGACACCACAACATAAAAACAACAAAATATTAATGTCATTTGACGTCAAAAGATGTTGAAAGTAGATGTCAATGGACGTTGGGTTTTGGTCACCTGACGTCATGACTTGAATCCAACCAAAGACCAACGTCCATTGACGTCCGGTGCCAGCTGGGTTATTTGTACCACGACAGGCAGAAAAGTCAGAAGGCAGAAGTTCTCATCGTGGTTCAGAATACAGAAATAGTCCGAGGAAGATGTGTCAAAGGCCAGAAAGGTCGTGCTATTAAGAAATAACTTGTTGTTGCAGATGCTTCACGTCTACATCAAGGTCACTCCAGCTGAACCACGAGCGAGTTGAAATGGAGCGGGAACAGGCTCATCTGCAAAACATCCCCCCCTGCTGAGGCTGTTCCACGGCCCATCAAGCCAGCTACGACCAACATCTGTCAACGAGGAGCGTGCTGCATCCTTACAGGTAAGAAAAAAAAAAAGAATCCTCTCCACTTTTTCTACCAGCTTCACATTCGCTCTACACAGTACAACAACATACTTCAAGACACGGAAGACCTTGAATTCAGCGAATGCTTGGTTGCGTCAAAGTGGCGTTCTGAAGTGGCCTCGGTGACAAGAGCTTTGTCAGAGTGGAGCAGTCACATAGTCAAAGGGTGAAAGGACGACCTGGTGGAGGACAAACGGCAGCTAGTCCTCACTTCGATGAGGACTTCTCCTCAGGGGGCCTTTCTTTATGTGTGATCAGCACTTCACTGTTCGTGACCGGAATACTGTACGTGTGTGTGCCGAGCAAAGTCCAACGACATCCAGTTTTCCATGATCACGAATAATCTCCATACATATCTGGGATTTATGATTTTTATCATGGTGTCGTGGAAATATTGTTGGCGTGAGTGCTTCACAAGCTTCACTGTAGTCGGTGCCAAATGTCTTTCTTTTGATTTTTTTTAAAGATTAAGCTAACCTTGATTGATATTAAGCTCGTTAAATTAATTAAAGCTGGCACTTATCTCGGTCCAAATTAACCGGCTGGCTTTCATTATTTCCCCCGAATTAAACAAACAGCGAGAACGTAATCAGTTTTATTTACCTGACTTTTCTCTGTAGCGACTCCAAACAGTGCTGCAAGAGCGAGTGAAGATAAGTGTGAGATAGAAACAGAACAAAAGGACATGACATATAAGATGACGATCTATATGATGTATGACTATTTCTAGATATCTTGTAAAGACACCGTCCATGTCCAAATTACATGTGCATACTTGGACACTTCAGGATTGCTTACATATAATATAATTTTATTAATAAGGCAATGCAACTATGATTTATAGTCCGCTTGGCTGCTTATTTTTCTTAGCCTAAATTACTGCCCATATTTTTCTCAGATATTTTCCCCAGTTATTCAAATAGTTCTCATTCTGCGTTAAATGATGACTGAGCCCAGGATACCTGTGGCAAAACTAGAGAAATGATAACAAACGTGGATGAAATCAATTCAGAGAAACAGACTGTTGGGCAGAGATATCAACTTTTAAATGGCATATTTCTTAATTAACATAAAAACACATTAAGTTAACTGCTCACAGCGACTGATACCGCGGCGTCCATGTTATCTGAAATTGACCTCGGCGAGACGTATGCAACACTCGAGCCGACTGGTCAGAGCAAAGGTAACAAATATGGACCAGATGCCAGACTGAATATTGGCATAAAACAACACGGCAGGTACATTTTCAGGCCACTTTCTGCTCATTTATGAAACCCTACACACGGCTGCTAGGCTCCTATTTTTTAAAAGTACTTTTTTCCCTCAGCTACAGAGCTGCTTTATCATTATTCTAGTGGCACTTAGATGTTACATCTTTTCTCTGGATGTTGTAACTCAGACCATTCGCAGCCTTTGCTACCAGTTGCATTTAGCTCATTCGACTATTGCTTGTCCTTGTAAGTTTGCCCTGGACGAGCATGTGTGCAGAATACTTGGTATAAAAAATCAATCAGGATGTGTACTACCATGTCATGCCGCTTGCCATATTTCAGTGGCGCTACCTTCTTATATTCCCTGCGGTCCATCACCCGTATGTATGAGGACCTGATGTGAAAAGAGACAAGTGGGCATTGAGCGGACAGCCGGAACGTGACCGAGGTGCACAACGACCTCGCTGCCTCTGGGGTGGGATTGCTCGCGAAGCATCTTGGAGGCTGCTTGACCTTCCTTGTTCTGTTTGCAGTAGCCGGGGCCAAGGTGAAATCCAATAAGATTTTGATAAACCACGCTGTCACAGCCGCTGTGCTGCTCTGTGTGTTTCTGTGGGTAAGATAAAGAGGAGGAGAGAGACTTGATGTGCCTGAGTGCTGCTGGTACTATAACGTTAGCTCATCACCTGCATCGTGTGTTTGTTTGGGGTTTTTTTTGCCCTTGTTTCGTCTTAAAGGAAGGATTCAACCAGGAATTGAAGTTCCAGATTCATCCTGTGTTTTAAGATATTGCCTAAATTTGAAGAGCCCATGCATCTTTTTCTGTTAAACACTGTATAGACTAATAGAGTCTATATGGCCTGTATTTCCTTATTTTCTCGTTATTGCTGTGTTTCGGACATTTTTTGGTGTCAGCTGTTGAGCAGTGGTGTGTAGCCCCCAGCCAATAGCAGCACACAGACTGTGAGGTCAGGGATCTATAAGTTAAGTCAAGTCAAATGTATTTTGATAGCACATTCAGTTGACAGAAGTACCATACAAACAAAGGCAAAAGCTGTGTGTGTGTGTTTGACCGAGGGCGGAGCTGAGACACACACACACACAGAGCAAAGAGGCAATCTATGGAGAGCAGCACCCCCCTACAGGACTGTACAGAGGTTTAGGCACATTTATTTGAGCTTGAGAACGTAACCAAGATTCTGAAACAATCAGAAAATAACATTTAATTTCTCTGATTGACTTCATTCATTCTCGCTCTGACTCATTTGACCAACGCTGCTCTCTGTCTTGTTGCGATGGAGACAAGTGGCCAACTTTAAATAGTTTGTTCTTTGAAACAGCAATTAACAACTTCTGCCTTCAGTAGTATACCTTTTTTGAACCTACCTGCTCGGCTTCCAATGATATAGGTGTTTATAAGATTTGTTTTATTGCACAAGAGAAAGAGCCCAAGTTTGTTTTCACTTCTGTGTTGACAGAATCTGATTAAATAACCATATCAGTTTACAACGAAGAGTCTATATCTCTTCTATCACCCCCTGTTTGCCAACAGTATAGGAAATACGACAATGGACAGATCTCTGGCGCGACACTCAGACGTGTCATTTGCTTTACTGTCTGTGGAGTATAATGTGTTTCAGCTGCCTGTGTTTGCTCATAACTCACTGTCCTTCGGTGTTGAGCAGCTTAAAATGTAAGTAGCCAGGGGAATAAAGATACAGAGTGTGTTGAAACGCCAAGAAGTTGGCAGTTTTAGTCCCCAAACAGAGGAAATATGCTATGAAACACAATAAAAGTCAGCACCTGGTGAATTAACTGTTGGGTTACTGGCACATATAAAAACAAAAACATGCCACATGCACCTCTGCAGAGCTGGAATGTGGGGATTTGTGCTAAGACACAATAAAATCCTATTTCCCCTTTAGAGTTGGAGGTTTTTAAGCGTTGGATTGGACACAAACAGCTTTCAGAGTCACACGAACAGTTACTGAGGACTGAGTATCCATTCCAACTGCTTACAGAGACTTTCAGCATGATTAAGAGACCAAAGACCTCGGAGTGGATCTTATGTTTCTGACAAATAAAGAAGCTTAACTGCAGTAATTGTCCACCCCTGACAGCAGGCCGGCAGAAAAGAGGGCCCAAAAAGAGAATAATAGAGATCGCTGAATAGAAATAAATACACGTCTTCATCCTATTAGCTCGATTACATGCTGTTTTTTTTCAGCCGTTGCTCCAAGAGAAGGAGAATAAATGAACCAAAATGACCCAGGTCACACAGAAAAGTAAACTAGGAGAGAGGATTTTGTAAAGATAAACATTTCTTTCAAAGAATGAACTGCTGCTAGTTTTTTTTTTTTTGCGCTATTCCCACTGCCTCAAAGCTCAACAAGCTCCAGTGAAGCAAACATTCGCTTGATGGGCAGCAACTGCAGCGATGATGGGGCTGCTGGGCCAAGCGGTGCGCGAAGCCAAGAGGAGGCAAACATCGCAAATAGTTCTAATGATGACGGATATTAGAGAAGAGAAGATGACCAGCATCTAGAGGCCTCAGGAGAACCATGTGCTGTTCAGTCAGCTCCACTGATCTTGACCGCAGCACAGTCACAGCGGATATTCTTACATTGTACGTTGGACGCCATTTCATCAATAATGGATCGGCTCTTTGTAACGTACTTGCATCTCATCTCTCTGTTAATATGTGGTCAAGATTCCATTTTGCATGCACATTTTACAAAGCCTAGTCAGAGGTTGATCAAACGTACGTGTTATCTGACGAATCGAGACCCCAAAGATTCCAACGTCTGTCGAAGAACAATTGATCTTCAGCAGACACTGGAGTCAATAACCAGCTTGACAAACTGAATTGGGCATCGATGGGACAATGTAGTGACTGACATTAATCTACAGTCATGAGGTAAATTAATTGATTTGAACACAGCTTACACACACTTGACCGGTTACTCGTCGGATGGTTTTAAACTATAGTACGTACAATTTACACTTTGAAACTTCTAAAAATGACTTGATCTTTTGTTTGGGTATTTTATAGACCTGGAAGGCCGGCTGTGAGGACACTCCCACACAGAGTTTAAAAGCCTGCAGCTCCAGTTAGTTAGAACTGAAGAAGCATCTTGGACGAGAGGTGGAACGTCTTCAAGAACCTCAAACAAGTCCAGTTGCCTACGATACAGCACCTAGATTTACCATGACCTTGATGACTGAGAACCTTCATCAACATTTTATTGAGTTGTTTACTCAGATTATCCCAAATGTTCCCAACAATGTTCCAAACCCAGAGGACCTGCAAGTTCATTCAAGGCAGCGATGCGATTCATTTGGTCACCTGGCGCTTCACTTCCGGGTAAACGGCAGATGATTCGTCATTGACGGAGGAAGGAAGTCGTTGAACATGACCAAACACAGCTTATAACTTTAATACATGACCTCGTCCGTGCACCTGATTTCTCCCTGAGTCTTGTCAGGTGGACTTTCCTCATCTGCAGTCGTGGTTACTGTCACGCTGCTTCACAACATTGTCAGACTTCTTCTTTTGCTTTCATTGTTTTGATTCAAAGAGACCCTCGGCAGAAATTACACACTGTGCGTTTAACTAACGTCCCGCTCAGCGCCGAACACTTTGGCAATGAGATCAGCCCCGGTGGAGGCATCGAGAGGTGACGAATCAGTTGTTCATCTGTCTCATATTGATATATCCCAGCAAGCGAGCAATATCGGCTGATTCTGGTGTACCATCAGCTGGTGAGCCGCAGGCAGAAATGAGCCAAAAACACTCTCCGTGTATCGATGGAACATCGCAGGACAATGTGACGCTGATATTGTGCTTATCGACCGCGCTGAAAATGTTCAAAACCTCAATTACACACAAAATCAGAGGCTTAATTAGAATGTAACGATGAAATGAAATCAATTTAAAACAGGAACATGAATGACTCTCCAGTGGTCCTTTATCAGTAGTTTTATGGTTTATGAAACGTAGGTGGTTCGTGTCGGTAACGGTCTTGAAACTCTGCAGTCTCAGCTCACAACTTCACCGGCGTACCCCGGCTGACCTCACATTGTTCTGTTCTCGGTTGTAAAAGGATTTGTCGCAGTGGATCTAGTGGGTCAGCCATGCGGTATATTTGAGTAGAATGGCTGGGAGCGACACAGACACCAGTTTGTACCATCCTGCCGGTGCCAAGACCAATTATTAAAAAAGTTATGAGTCAACCTCGCACACATGGAAATGCACAGGGGAAGGAAACGTTTTGATTATTTTTCTGGCCTGGGTGTGAAAAAAGTGGACGAGAGTTTTGTGTCTGTTCCATCAGGTTTGTCGTTCGCTTCGGGCCGTACAAACAAACAGACCATCGCCGGATGATTTACAAGTCATCCAGTCGGAGCAAAAAGGGGAAGTTGCAAAAATGTTCTTTGTCTCGGCAGAATTTATCAAAAGGAGACGTTGTGAAATAGACGGTCAGCTGCTGCATTTTATCTTTATTGGTTGAAGACCTTAGTTTCATAGCTGCTGCCCAACAAATGCTGTTTGTTTATTCACCTCTGCTAACTGTTAACCATCAAATTCTAAGAATCTGATACTTGCACGGCATCATTATGAGTCTCTAATAAGCCCAGTTTGTAGATGTTGCTGTGTCTTTGTTTTTAGAGTAATTCCCAGCTGATGTTTCACAAAAGTGAATAAGTTGTTGCATGAATTATCTTTTTTTTCTTTAATTGAGAGCTTCAATTTGTGTTTGTTTGTACATTCATCACAGCTTTTTCTATTCAGTGACCTTGATTTTCCTGTCAGCAGCTCAAATCTGAAGTCAGTGTCATTGGACTGGATTGAAACAGCTCAGTGGATCTGAACCCTTCCTGAGGGTTGAAGATGGCTGATAGTTTTAACCTTTACAGCTGGACCTTTTCTCAAAAGTTTATGACTGGTGACGGAGTCAGGTTTGGGAAGAAAGTGGCTCGAGCTAAAGTACACTGCAAGAACTGAAAAAGTCATCTTTAAACGCTAAATCACAGGATTATTATTGAAAATGTTGCCTTACTGTCTATAAAGAAGCAAGAAGAAGACGACTTCAGGCAGAAGTCCTGATTGTAACTTGTCGTTTTGGATTTTGGCTTGAACTGATGCATCAATACGAACACTGCTGAACATCTTCACATTTGCTGACTTCCAGCTGTCCTTTTAGTCCTGCCGCTCATAACTTCAACATAACAAATGAAGTACAGTATGTGTTAAATGTAGGACCTCATACTGCTCATAACAGGATTTGTCAAGTTGCAGTTGTGTGTGTGAAAAGAGCCACAATGGTGCTAGAATTAGCCGTATTTGTCCTGGCTTGTCTATTATGTAGATATTTGTATGTTTATCATCTTAAATTAAAATTATGAAAGAAAAGATAATTATGTGCCTGCTCTGCTGTTTAGTAAAGTAACATGACAGGTCTGTACGATCTAAACTTTTCTTAATTCGACTAATTAGATGGTTGGCTGCATCTAAAAAAAAACATGTTGTATTAATTTATTCATATAATCAACGGGGGGAGGTGTGAGTGATTCACAGCATTTGCATAATAAAGAAGTTGAAGCTGAAAGGGAAGAGGGTGGGTGTGTTCCCCAGCAGCATGCTGACACGGGGGCCGGTCCAGAACCGGTACATGCTGCCTGACTGTACTCTGGGCTGGATGTACTGAAGGGTTTATAATAACAGTGAATGGGAGAAACAAAAGTGAACCGGTGCCATCAGCTGCGCTCCGCTCGCTGTCCGCGGTGCTGATCCGACAATCTGCTTTCTCTGCCCACACGGTCCAGCTCCCTCTCTCCCACTCTCCTCCATCACACTCACTGTTTCTATCTCTGAGTGTGTGTGTGTGTGTGTGTGTGAGAGAGAGAGAGTGTGTTTGTGTGTGTGTTTTATATCTCTCACTTCCTTTTTTTGCTTTTTCATTCCACCGCTCAGTTCGTCTTGCGCGCACACACACACACTGCTCACCACTCTCTCTCTCTCTCTCTCTCTCTCTCTCTCTCTCTCTCTCTCTCTCTCTCTCGCACGCGCACACGCACCTGTTAAAATATTTATTTCCGACCCCTCAAAGGCCCTCGCTCCTCTCTCCTCTCTCCTCCCACCTGTATCCTCCGCTGGAGACAGGACTCCTCATGTGGAAAAAAAAAAAAAAAACGTGTCATTCATCATCCCGACGATATTTACTAAAATGTAATTCTGGTCATTGATGACTTTACGCCACCTTATGGTTTTTTTTAAAAGCAACATATCGATCACACGGTGACTCACAGGCTTGTCAGTCCCGTTTCAGTTGTTCGCTGAGAGGAAATCACCCGCGGAGCCCGTCGATGTTTCGTGCGTAGGCTCAAGCGGCGACCAGGCAAACTGTTGATACAGCACCACCCTCCACCCTCCAACCTCCACCCTCCCCCGCTTGGAAATGCACGGGGGAGCCACCAAACAACCGCAACAGGCAGGTGTAGTCTCCACTGCCTGGTTTTCAGTCTCCGTGAGGGTTCACCGGCTCCAGTAAGTCGCATTTGCGCATCAGTTGAGGAATTCCCCGAGTTTTGGAGAGACGAGCTGCGCACGGAGACCCCTAGTTTAAAACCCACAGTCGGCGCGGGCGGTGGACGATAACCTTCAGTTTATCTGCTGTGTCTGAGATTCAACAGGGGACACCGTTTTGGAGAACCACCTGGGGGTCGTGAGGGCATTTATTAAAAGAGGAGAGACGGGGGGGCTTGCCGGGAGACACTCATGCGTGTCTTCTTCGATTATTCCCCCCCTTCCTCTCTCTGACTGTTCGGCGACACCGACCTGCCATCTAGAGCCGACTGTAACCTCTCCAGACTCCGGAGCGCAGCGCGTCTCTCCGCGCTGATGGAGCGATTACTCCCCTGGTCAACTTGGATACCACTTCTGGGCCCCTCATCTACATCAGGCCCCCTGTTTCGGTGAATATAAGAGTGGAGAGACAGACGGGAGAGGAGGAAGGGGAGGAAAAGACACGTGGATTCCCGAGGCGCACCGTTTCGGATCCGGTTTTCGATGCGCGCAGGTGTCCAGTTCATCAGCGTCTTTTTCTGCCTCTCTGCTTGAACTGCTTATCTTCTAGAGTTGTGCGCAAAAAAAAAAACTGAAAATGTTCAAGAGGAAGACGTTCAGCCACACAGGAATGCTCCTGCTCGGATATTTGCTTTTGGTTTAAGAGGAAATCGCTCGGATATCAAAAAACCTCTCCAGCGGAGACGCAGCAGAGGCTCTGGAGTTACAGAGAGCAGGGGAGGAAGATTTGGAAAGTAGATCTTATAATTACGGATTACCAGGCTCTTTTTTTCTTCTCCTGAACTACTGTCGACGCTCTTTGATGTCTGAAAAGGTAAAAGCAACATCTTTTCTCCATATTCCCCTGGTGCTTATCTAATGTTTCCCAGAACAAGCGTCGGTCGAATGTGATTTGAAGTCTGTGATAAGGGACGTTACCGTCAATACAAACAAGAATCAGTAAGAGACGTTCATTTCTGTGTGATTTAATGCAATGTCTTCTCACTTTTCAACATCAGCCTGACACCAAAAAAAAACAAAAAAACAATGCGCCTTCAGGTGGAAAAATGAGAAGAGAATTAAAAATAAAAAAAATGCAGAGAATCAACTTATTTCGTGTCCAAAGACGCAAACACGACACACACATTATTACATTAAACATCTGTTGTGAGATCATTTAATTGAGATCGTTAATTATTCAGAGTGTATCGTGGCTGTGATGCGAGCCTCGAACTGAAGAGAAAGACAAATCCATCTAATTAAATAAATGAATACAATCATCAAATGAAGGTTGCCCCTGCTGTGAATATTCAGTTTCTTTTTTTTATATTTCATTTCATGGCTCTGGGTCAACAGGTCCGGGGGCGCGCCTCTCTCTCTCTCTCTCTCTCTCTCTCTCTCTCTCTCTCTCTCTCTGCACATTCTCTCTCAATAAAAAAAAAGAAAAGAAATGAATGCTGAAGAAAATATTGATCCTGATTCCTTTGGATCAGTCCGATACCGACACGGTTGTTTAGGCAGATCTTGGCTCTCCTGCCTTTATTGATTTCCAGCAGCGAGGCGATCAACAGGGGACGCTCTTTCAGCTGATTTCCAGTAACCCACTGCCTCCCCTCCAATCCATGAGGTTTATTGCCGCAGGTTATTTCTACAAGGTATTTTTATATCGAGCTAAAGCTGCTGCACAATGGCACAGGTGGATACAATAGGTGCTCTGATGGTGAACAGGCGGTTTTGTATCAGTGTTTTTGATCTACAAACATGCAGACAGGTGACAGAGGAAATTATATATGAATAGATGAGTGAAGAAACAAATGCAGATGCGTCCATACAGGTGCACTACGTGGCACTGTTAAGCAGATAACATCCAGTTGTGCTTTAGGCAAAGTTGGTTCTGACTCTGTGTCCAGATGGCAAGAGGAAAAGATCTGGGTGTCCAAGAAACAAGGTTCATTGATGGGGCACGGGTGACAGCAGCTTCACTCACAAAGGCTGCTCAACTGGCTAGTGTTTGAACAGGAGCACTGACTAAATCAACATCTGCAGTTCGATCTATGGGAACAACATCAATAACTAGGGTTGGAAATTGTGGTGAACCTGCATATCTGATGAGTGTGATTCTTCTAATAGAAAAAACAGAAACTCTTCCTCAGGTTCTGATTCTGTGTCCAGATGGCAAGAGGAAAAGATCCGGGTGACTTAGAAACAAGGTTCATTGATGGGGCACGGGTGACAGCAGCTTCACTCACAAAGGCTGCTCAACTGGTTAGTGTTTGAACAGGAGCACTGACTAAATCAACATCTGCAGTTCGATCTATGGGGACAACATCAATAACTAGGGTTGGAAATTGTGGTGAACCTGCATATCTGATGAGTGTGATGCTTCTAATAGAAAAACCAGAAACTCTTCCTCAGGTTCTGATTCTGTGTCCAGATGGCAAGAGGAAAAGATCTGGGTGACTTAGGAACAAGGTTTATTGATGGGGCACGGGTGACAGCAGCTTCACTCACAAAGGTTGCTCAACTGGCTAGTGTTTTAACAGGAGCGCTGACTAAATAAACATCTGCAGTTCGATCTATGGGAACAACATCAATAACTAGGGTTGGAAATTGTGGTGAACATGCATATCTGATGAGTGTGATGCTTCTAGTGGAAAAAAACAGAAACTCTTCCCTCAGGTTCTGATTCTGTGTCCAGATGGCAAGAGGAAAAGATCCGGGTGACTTAGAAACAAGGTTCATTGATGGGGCACGGGTGACAGCAGCTTCACTCACAAAGGTTGCTCAACTGGCTAGTGTTTGAACAGGAGTGTTTTCTAAATCAACATCTGCAGTTCGATCTATGGGGACAACATCAATAACTAGGGTTGGAAATTGTGGTGAACCTGCATATCTGATGAGTGTGATGCTTCTAATAGAAAAACCAGAAACTCTTCCTCATGTGACTGACTGTCAATGCAGGACGTGATCAGACCGTGCCAGCAGGAGCCGCCCGCTGACACATCACATAGACGGGCATATTGTGGCAGGGTGGCAGTGCATAACCCATCATTACAAAGATGAATGCACATGTTAGAGTTCAGTGGTGCAAAAAAAACACTGCCACCGGTTCACAGACATGTGAATAAAGGGATATGATCAGATGAGTCATCCTTCAACACAATCTCAACAAGTGGGCGAGTGCATGCGTGGCGTACAAAAAGAACAGTACAGGCCTGAATGCTTGACCCTACAGTGAGGGAATCCACTGGCTCTGATATGCTGTGGGGGGCGTTCACCACCATGCTTTGGATCCACCAGAGGGAAGGGCTCACTGCAAATCAATACAAAGTTCTTCTGAGTGGTTGCCTTTATATTAGGATGAAACATTTTTTATCCTGATGGAAGTGGTCTCTCCCAGGATGACAACACTCCCATCCACAGGGCACAAAGGGTAGGACAGTGATGTTGAAGAAGTATTTTGGATAAAACTGGGCAGTTAGAAAGAGAAAATGGAGAAAGAAAGTGTGAGGTATTCCCTTTTGCTCAAGAGGTAGAAAACTTAAACAACGCTGATGGATGACGTATTTGGGATTCGGGCGTTGCTTGGTTTTGGCTTGTCATCCGTTTAACAGTACACTAATATATCTTTAAAAACAGTTTAGGAGAGAAATAGACACTAAAAGGGACTATGGTTCATATTTGATCAGAGTTCAGCCTCCGTTTTCACAATACAGGAACAATATGGCAGCCAATTCCGGTTCACAAACTTTCTCAATTGCGGCTAAACAATATGCTACAGTATGTTTCTGTAAACACTCTAGGCGAGAAATATGCGTACATGTGTAATAACAGAACCTTGGGTGAGATGCTCCTCACCTTATCCAAAAGAGAGAGAGAGGAGTGGCTGTCCATTTGTCTATACTGCGTGGAAACTGCGGAACATCGGATCTGTAGTTGATACAAGAGCTCTAAAATCCACCACATGATGTGTTTTGCGTCTTTTTACGGGCTCTGGGTGCAGGAAAGATGGAGATAAGTTTACCATGGTTAATTTGCATATACTACCAACATTTTCAGTGATACAAAGCTAGAAAATTGGCAAAGTGCCCGATAATCATATGCTATGGCCTGCAGATCTCAATGCAATTTAACATCCAGTCCATCTCTACCATCATCAAAACACCAAATGAGGGTTAGGGTTAGGGTTACCCTATCTTTTGGAAGAATTGTGTTTTACCCATCAAGAGTAGCAGAAACTTGGCCGAGGTGCTGAAGCTGTCGTGACGACACGTGGTTGCATAATACTTTACTGAGAACCTTTATGTTTGTATTTCCTTTTAATTGTCACCTGTCTGTTTATATTAAAATGGGCTTGATGTGATGCATCCATTTGTGCAGTGATTGAAGTGCGTGTTAGGATTGGTATGGAGGCGGGAGGAAGGAAGGGATTGAAAGACAGATGGATACTGACTGCAGTTTGGCTCCCGATAAACAAAACACTTTGTGTATCATTGCCGCTGGAGAAATCCGATTAAAGAGTGAAGATGCAAGAGGATGAAGGCAATTAAAACCCAGAGGATGACATTTCATCTCATCGCTAAGACTGATCAGAAGGAGGGGTGTAATTGGCTCATTACTTGTTCCCTTGTGCATGCTTGGCCTATCAAATAAGTTCAATATTTATGACAGCAGCATGACATCTCCATCTTAACCTTGATACCACTTAATACCTTTCATTTCCTTTTCTATTCCTAATAGTCACCCCTCTAAGGTGGGTTTTTGCTGACAACTCGTGATCTTGCTTCACATTCACATGCTTGATTTTGTAGCCTGCAGGTGAGAGTAGTGAGCTCGTGACCACAGGGCTGCCAGTGCAAACCCCAGGAGAGATTTGTGATTGGTAGCAGAAGACTAAGACTTTCATCTTACCACTGTTGCGGTGGCCTCAAGCAAGACACTAAATTCCCAGCTGCTTCATTGGAGCTGCTGAGCTGAAACCACATTGTCCTGGGTATCTCCCAGTTGTAAATGTGTTTAAGCATATGATTTTTAAGCAGATTGATACTGGAAGAATCACTGACACCAATAAAAACTGTTTCCCTCATTTACACAGGGGAGTCCGCCCAGTATAACCGGGCCTTGGATGTGTCAATCAACCGTACTCGGTCAATCAAATTGAATTGGTGTGACCCATTTGTCTTCATTCTTCCAGGCAGCGTGGGGATTTGAACCAGTGGTCTTGAGCCACTAATCATTACCACCTCCATCACCTAAATCCCAAAAGAAGTTGATACCTCCATATGCTGATGACACCTCAGCTTTCCCAGGGTTTATTTTACCCTCAGGCTACACCAGGCTGGTGTGTGCACAGCCTTGAGAAAAGCCTGCTCTTTTTAAATTAGACCTTGCTCATTTATCCTAGAGGAAACAGAGCTTTCTCACAGAGAGGTGATTTATTTGGCTGTTGTAATGTAAATAAAAATACTGTCATACATACATACAGTTAAGACAACATACCCGCTTGTCCCTAATTGGGCTGCAACACCGTTCTGTGTTTCCTCCTTCACTGTTTTGTCTTTAAAGCCACCTCTCTACGATTACACGGAGCGGGGGATGGTTTTGAACCGCACTTCTTCTGTGGATGGGAAAGGCCTCCAATGCCAGAGAGCTGTGAGGTCCAATCCATGGCTAAATTTATTGGTAGAGATGGTCCCTTAAGAAATTGATGTCACAACTTTTAACATCTACAGTATACTCCATTTTAAATTGAATTTCGTGTTTATTCTGAAGGGATCTCGAACACAGCTCATGGTGCAACTGCAAACATGACTGGAATCCTGTTCCTCCACGTTATGGTGGACTTCAACAGCTTGCATGCATCACGGACTTGTGCTGGCACAACCACATCTGTGAATGCGAAGCAGGAATGCTCCCTTGCAGCGGAGACTCTTTTCGATTTCCAGATGTGGTTCTGTCTTGTTTTTATGTACGTATGTTTTTAAATCAAATTAAACTTCATAGAGGTCCATTTCTTGTCTGTTTCTTCAAAAAAATAGCATTTGAATACTGATTTTGACATCTTTTATCATGGCAAGGGAAGAAGCTTTCAAGCATCGAAACATTCAGGTCAGCTCGAGAGAAGATGTAGGAAATCAACCAAATGTTGACATATAAAACCAAAGATGTGTTGCAGTTCAAAGGCTGGATCCTTCAAAGGGATGATGCTTTGGGGGCATTTAGGATGAACAAAGATGCCTGGGTTGAACCAGAGCTAATCCAAACTGTTTTTTGGTTGCAAGCCTGCGCAATTCCCTCTGGGAATACACACATTTTCAAATTTCATTTGAAGTTCACTGCCTGTTTAACTCCGTACAGCCAACAGTTGCAGGATTACATCAGTCTTAGGCTTTGTTGGTTGTGTTTGTATGTGTGAATGCTTAACAGTAGATTCCAACTCCATCTCACTTCCTATATGCGTTAAACTCTTACGGTAAGTCTCATGAGGCTTGTGTGTGGGTTTTACTGTGGCTTGACGCTGGCTGTGGTCCTTTAACTGGATGATCTCTGGATGACACGGCTGCTGAGGGTTTAATAGAAGAATCGTGAGTTTTAGTGTCTGAGAGAGAGACACAACACGTGAGCACATAATACAGCTGTCGTTGCAATGCTCGCTCTACCTTCGGTGTCCAATATATCATGGCTGTAAACGCAGTGATAGCTCTGCTGAGCATTACAAAGACGTCCTTGATTATTGTAATTACTGTTACCGGGAGACAACTGAGAGCATTTTTATCTCTGGATTTTGCTGAGTTATTTGTTGCTGGAGATATTGCCTAGCTACATTGTAAAAACAAAGAAAAAAATGTACACTATGCTGATTACAGCCTGACCACAGTTAAACAAGCAGACACTGAGCAGATATGTTCAAGTGTGTGAGAGTGTAACAAATATTAATCATTTTAGAAAGCGGGACAACATGTGATGGAAACGGTGTTCTTGTGGAGACCAGAAAAGCACATTGCGTTCTGTGACCGGCTTGAAACAGGAACAACAAGACTTCCCATCTTAATACAATCCATACAGTGCAGTATGCAGCAAATGGTGGGCTGTAATATCACTACAAGAAATATAGAATGAGGGTTTGAGAGTGCAACAGCAAGAAAAGTCAGCACCAGAGCAAATTGACATTCCCTCAAGGTCAGGCACCCCCCTCCTCCCAATCCAATCCCTTTATCCACTGAATCAACTTGGTCAGACACCATTCCTCTGGCTGAGGTGGTGGTGCTGAGGGGGTGGGGGGTCCGAGGCCAACGACCACGAGCCAATCACGGTTAGCGGCTGAGTAGGTGTGCGTGACCTACAGAGCAGAGCTCGATATTGTCTTGGAGGAAGGGTGAACAGGGGTCGCCGTGTGTTCGTGCTCTTGTTAAGACTTTTTTTCCCTATTGGTCACTTCTTTGCTGCAGAACACGTGCTTATTGAGCTAATAGGCTGTTTGGGCATACTTCTTTGTGTGTCTGTGGTTGTGTGTCTACAGCATCTGATTGCTTTGTATGTACCATGCAGAGTACCTCAGCAGCACTGGTGCTATGGAGCAGTGTTTTGATGAATGGTTCCCCATTTGTTTGTGTCCGAGGCTATCAACTAGAGCACATAGGTGCCATCACAAACACCTGGGTGGCACAATACATTTCATAACAAATGCAGAGGGTGGTAATGCAAAAAACCAAAAAACAAATCCAAGGTTAGGGTTTAGGGGATTATATGAAGTCCTTTACTTCTAAACAATTCACAAAGCCACATGGCAGCAAAAGACAGGAGAGAAGAAGGTTTTAAAGAGTCATCTTTACTAATATTTTATATGGAAATAAATACATAATGCTCGAGGATACACACATTGTGCGTTATTGTGAGAAACACTGAATATAAATATGTTGTATTCTAAAAAACAGAATGCCAAAGGGTACCTGAAAGAATTTTTCTCTCAGCCACCATCTAAAATATTGACTTGACATCGATTTATCTTTAATGAAATTCATGGCCTTTGACAGTATGTATAGATATTTGACATGGGGTCATAAGTGTAGGAGCTTATTGGGATACATTATTACATACAGTAACTAATGCTGACAAGTGTGAAGACACAAATTAGAGTAGAAATCACTCCACATTCAGCGTTCAGGAGCAACGTGCTGCAGTTCCTTCAGCAGCAGATACACAATGCACTGGATAAACATGCCATTATCTGGCTGTAGAGCTCGGAATGGAAATAAATCCTTCGGGAGACGGGCCACTCTCTTCAGAATGGTGTCAATCCTCCTGAAAAGGCTGTCAAACCTGTCCTGAACTATGTCAGTACATATCAGATCAGTCCTTACCGAGGAATGCTTCCAGTACGTCTGGGGGGACTGAAGGAGATGGGAAATGTACTTTGCTTTTCTTGACCTGAGAACTTCCCATCGAGATTTAATGATGTTTCGATCTGGTTACAACCAAGTCAGGTGTTTGGACTTCATCATGCTGGTCCCGAAAGCAGTGTTGAACTTACTTAGCCATGTGTGCAGGGGGAATTATTTGAAATGTGGCATCAGGGAGCAGTGCTGAGTCTTTTGACCTAATGACTCCCAGGAGATTGCTGGTTCCACCATCACGTCGTTAAACACACAGCAACAGTTCACTGTGGGTTGAGGAGACCCTGTGGCTTTCTACAAATGTAAACCTGTCCAGATTGAAGGGGAAAGGATGAAAGAGAATTGTATTACTTTTCGTCGCTGAAGGCTCCAGTTTTTATGCTCCTGATACGAGGTTATATGTCATTTTGCAGCAGCCTTGGATTGTGAATGACAGCCATGCTTTGAAGAGCGGGTTTGGGAATCTCTTCATGTGGAGTTTTTGTGGAGACTGTGTCACAGAGGTGTTGATTCACTTCTATAATTCACATCTTGAGTCTGTACGTTCATGCTTTTAGCAAAATTTTCCTGTTAAAACTCCATCTGTCCCTGTCAGCGAGCTTTGACTTATAACTCCCCTTCGCTCGTTGCCAAAGACTGTTTACTTCCGTGCCACGCTGAATAATTTAACAGTTTTTGTGACAGATTCACCTTCAGTTTTGAACACCAACTGTTTGGCTTGTTTGGACCTCCGTTCCCTCAAGGTGTTTTCAGAACTCTTGCAGAAAGGTGGCGACTGTCAAATGTTATCAAAGGCTGACACATGTTTCTTGTGGGTATTTCATTTAATCACAAACCTGTTTGGCGGTCCTCATACTTCTGATTTAGTGCACACGTCTTAAAATGGAATTATGTCTTATCGAATTTACATCACCTCTGTAAACCTACGTAACAGTTGCACAAGGAGGCATAAAAGAAATGTGAGATGAGGGAATTGCTGCTTTTTTGCTGTTTTATTCAGTTCCTTTGGATTTTGCACTGTTGGTCGGACAAAGAAAGCGATTTCAAGACATCAGCTTGACCTCTAGGACATTGTGATGTGTTTTTTTCCCACTATTTTTGGACATTTGCTTGACTAAACATGGAATAAATTAGTGCCCTACTGATATATCGGTCGATATTATCGATTTCAGGAAACAGATGTCATTTCAGACAATAGAGTTCATTGTTGAACTGTACAATATCCTGCCTTCATTACAAGTCTTTGCCACACGTGTCTGATAATCACAATTGAGGGATAATTGCAAAAAAAGTGTGTGTATATTTGCAGATGTATCCATATCAGAATATTTTACTCCACAACATCGCTATCAGCATCCGCCTCAATAAAAGGAGTATCGGTCCAGTTTAAGAAAAAAACAACACGTCAGACGGTTTCCCACAAGATTTTGCAGTAAAGGCAAATAAAGAGCACCTCTGCTAACATCAGCCTTATGAAATATTTATCACGCTCTTGAAGCTTCAGGGAAAATGAGCAGTGGACAAACATTCCCCAGCTATGTGTCTAATGTGTGGGGAGATTGTTTAAATCATCACCGAGCAACTACATTGATAACAAGATGAGCAGCCTCGGGATGCCTGCTTCAGCTCGGCAGGTGATTGATGAATCAATCGCATCGTGTATTCGTAATTACGTAAGGCGGGACATCTCTGACCATCTCCGCTAACCAATTTCCCGGGGCGAGCCTTGATGGAACGAAGCGTCGTGCCGTCCCAGGTTGTTCACGAGACCACGTGCTACTAGAGTGCATGCACAGTAGGGACGGTAGTGTGGTGAGCTCTATATCGCCTCGGATGACGAATTGGGAGGTTTTTTTTCCCCGTCGTCCGCCCCGGAACGCTCAGAGTCCAGTGATGGGAGCTGCTCTCCACACAAACAACCCTCAATCACTGCAAGACTCGCCGGGATCAATATGTTCTCATAACTCCGGGCCCCTGACCCTGACCGCAGATCATTATAGCCCCCTGGAGAGGAGGCTAACACACACACACACACACACACACACACACACACACGTACCGACACACACACACAGGTGTTGTCTCTGCTTTCCTGCCAACCATCCCAAAAGGCTTTAAACCTCCACACAGGGAAGGTTGGGGCCACCCACACTCTCTCACACTCACACACACACACACACACACACACACACACACACACACACACACACACACACTCTCTCTCAGTGCAGCCCAGTGGTGCACGGAGAATTGAGTGCCGGGGGGCCGACAGGTGCAGTAGATGCAGTCAGGGAATACAACTGATGAACAGAGCAAATGACAAGGAGGCCTGGGACTCCCTCACTGTGAAAACTGTTTCTTTGGGTGGTTTTTTTAATTTTATTGTCGTCATTAACGCCTTTATATGAGGCGTTTTATAGAGTAAAACACTGTAGAAAACATGACAGGGTCAGACATTCATCTGACAAATAAATCAGGAGGGTGTAGGCCAGCAGCTTTATGAGACAGTAAAGTTTAAAAGGGGTTTACACACATTGCTTTTAAATCCTTGTCCCTCCTATACATACATGTTAAAATGTGTGTTTGAGCACTTTGAGAACCTGAAACCTGATTTAACAAGCAGCTTTGTGTCTGGATCAGTGGCAGCTCATGATGTGCATTAATTCGTACTGTCTGTATGTTTGAGAACGCGTTTATTTTTCTTCATTTTTTTTGTTCGGGGTCTGAGTGTTCAGAGTGTGAGGTGCTATTCCGGTCCCGTCTTTGACCCCGGCCTTAATAGTGTTTGTCGTGGTGTGTTTGTGCTTCTCCCCTCCATCATATCTATATTTAGGCTTCTGTCTCCCTCATTTATGGAGGCTGTGCTCCCCGGACACACAAATCGTTATGACGAGTTGACAGCAGCAGAGCACCTCCTCGACTCCCAGACTGCTCCGAGGTGGTTGGTCATTTGGAGACGAAATGCAGAGCCAACAGAGCGGCGGATTAACTTTTCCCCTTTCTCACAGCGACTGGTGGTTTTGTGCAGCTTCTCAGCTGTGTGTTGCAATGCCTAAATTGAATCAAGTCAAACATTCCACCTTACAGTAGCAGCACTTTGTTACTTAAAGTGTTTCACTTTATTTTGTCCAGAGGAAATTTTCCTGTCCGTCGTTTTAAATTATTCTCTGGCATTCGGTGTAAACTTCCCCTTCTGGGTTTAACAGACGCATTTCTTGACTCAGTCAACAAGCTGAGCCAGCACTTCCTCCGTCACTGAAATGGCCAAGTAGGGACAAAACTCTGCCATTTTAATGAATCACTACAGCATTTTCAATTGTGGTGGAATGCACTGAGACGACTCTGATGGTAGCAAAGAAAACAACACCATTAAACTCTGATCATAGCAAAGCTAACTCATCTTTACTTCTTAGTTTTGTTGAACTTTGCTGTGGTGCATTTGTAGAAATGTACTGCGGTACAAGTAGATCTCCCCTAAATCTCTTTATGTCTTTAGGGACATAAATTAGGGACTTGTAGCAAGCAAAGTTAAAGGGTAAAAAGGCCTTTATAAGTCTTTATGAGATGCTTATTAACTCTCACAAGGCATTGTTCTCACTTAAGATTTGGGTAGCTGCAAAATAGCATTGTTAACTGTTAGTAAGAGCAAGATAAAAGATGCATTAATCTTAATAAAGCAACACAAAAGCTCAGTTGTTCAACAATGACAAAATAGGTAGGTTAGTTAAACTCCAACACGATCATTCTTGACCCTTGAAACAATAGTTTGACTTCTCTTAACTGATTCAATCTTAAATCTTAACTGAAGGTTTGCTTTGTAGCTTGTTCCAGGGCTTTAAAGCAGATCTCACTGACTGATGGTGTTTACTCAGGTGTCACTGCGATGGAACAGTTTCTAGCACGTGACCTAACCTCCCTCATCTATGAGAAAAAGTTAGTGAGTCAACCTGGTAGTTTAACTCTAAACTGAGGCTAAATTGGCAGTTTATCATAATTTATTTTGCTCAATTTTCTCCTGAATCTGAGAAGATACCCTCGGTGTCACAATAACACAAAGAGCGACACTGTCAGAGGAGAAGCCGCACAATGAGAATCACGTTACTGCAAGTGTGAGTCTGTGCATCAGATGATCACACTGACTAGATCATAATCGGTGGAGGAATAAAACATTGCAGTGCTGTCAGGAAAATCTACATCTGCCCTACTGTACCATGAAAAGTGAAGCTTATTACTGATGTGGGAGTAATGTAGTTTTTTTTTAGTTTTTTTTGTGGTTAATGTCATTACATAAACCTGAGAAGAGGAAGGTGATTTGTCCTTTTTCAAGTGTCCCTTTGTGCTTTGAGACGTTGGATAATAATGCAGCAGTGTGTGTGTGTGTGTGTGTGTGTGTGTGTGGTGGTGAATATTATATTATGTGCCTGGAATGAGATACGAAGATAAGAAGTCATGCAAAAGCGATTAAAGTAAGAGAAAGCCTGACATTTACGGTCCCGGAACGCAGCAGTAATCACACACACACACACACACACACACACACACAGAGGGAGAGGAGACACACACAAATAATTGACTAGTTGTCTCTGACCGGCGCCTTAATCAACTGGATTGATTAGACCATTGCGTGTGTGTGTGTGTGTGTGTCTCCAGAGGACTTCTGTAGGATAATTGGTAGAGAAAAAGAACAAGGAATTATGGGATACGTGAGAATCCTGAGGACATATCGGCTCTTTATAACATCTCCATTTCTTCTTCTACACTTGCTCACTCCTTCATTACACACTTTCACCATCTGCTTCGTTTACAGTAAGTTTGGCAAAGAAGCAACTCGGGCGACGTTTGTTGCTCAGGCAGTTTTAGTTCGAGTGCTCTTATTGTGAAAGGGGAGCGGAGGGGAAAGGCATCTGTTCAGCTTCATCAGTATGCGGAGAGCCAAACCTGAGCCGAGGCATCCCACCACACACCCACAGGTAGACGCCAGAAGTAAGAAGTGACTTCACAGTTACACGTTGTCTTCCCCCAATGAAAGATACTGTATTTTAATGTTTTATTTTGGTAATTTTTACACATGACTCATTACTCCAGAGAACAACCAGTTGTGAACTTTCGCTGCTCATTATTCCAATGTGGATAACTTGAAGAACTTATCTTTTGAAGTTTGGCGCTTCCGTCTGATGCAACACAACGATAACACAATGCAACGCAACCACGATGTGAAGCGCGGACGTGAGGGCAAAGTCAGTCTAACTAACTGTACCAAAGCATAACAATCACACATGAGGAATAATAAATTAGTCTGGATGTCATCTTCGTGACACAATTAGAGTTTTGCTTTATTTCATATTTACACTTTAACTGCACAAAAAGTGGAAAAGTGAGTTTTGATTTATTGTTTTTCCTCAAGTTAACAGTCCAGGCTAATTCTCATAATCATATCAGTACTCTTTGTGTCCCTTTAGATATAATAAGATGAAGGTGAAGTAATCTCTGCTTGGAATTTGTCATCATTGGTTCACATATCTCAGTCTGACCTTTCTCTGCACAGCCGTGCGCCAGGGGGTGAGTTGTTGTGGTGGAACATTTGCATGTTCGGAGGTGAGCACTCGCATTGAAAATGGCAGAATCCCTGCAAAAGAAAAAGGGAACAGTAACCTCCAGGTTAGGGTAATTTGCATTTTTTCAGCATGTAGGTTGCCAAGTCAGAGGTTCTTGCTGTTTCCTGAAGCAGCAAAGACTTTGAAGAGTGTAATGTGCAGATTATGGAAGGGAAGGATAAAGTTGCCCAAAGTGGTTCTGCCAATGGCTTAAACCCTCTGGTGAGTCGGACTAGGGTTGATATAACTTGTTTTTGTCACTGAGGTCAGTTTGTTGATGATGTTTTGTTAAATATGATTGCATGTTCATTGTGTTGTAGGGGTTATATGTAACACCGGATGAGATAACACAACAACAAACCTTTTATTCACTCAGTGGCGTCTACTTTGCTCTGGCTGGAGTATGTTTTGCTTGTAAGTCTGTCTGCAGGGGAAGCCTCTTCTACTCTTTTCTGTCATTCCAAGTTGCATGTGACACTGGACAGATAGTAGTCGAGCACTGTGTAGAAGTTTGGAGCTGAAAATTGTACCTCGTCCATTGTAATACAACCCCAATTCCAATAAAGTTGGGTGACGCTGTGATAAACTAACAGAATGTGACAATACAGTTAATGTTTTATCTCTTCAACTTCATTGTAATTTGGTAAAATTGTCGTTATTCTATATCTGATGCCAACAACACATTTCAAGCAAGTTCAGACGGGCTCGGCAAAAGACTGGGAAAGTTGTGGAACGCTGTAAAAACACCTGTTTGGAAGCGGTAAACAGGTTCATTGGTAACAGGTGATAGTGTCATGATAGGTGGATGGTATGAAAGTCGCATCCTTGAAAGGCTCAGTCGTTCTGAAGCGAGGAAGAGGGCAGGTTTAACACATTGTGAAATAACTGTGCAAAGGATGTTGGTTTGCAAATGATTGAATTCTGTTTTTATTTACGTTTTAACAGTGTCCATACTTTTTTGCAATTCTCAGTGAGGGCACATTAAAGTCTTTCTTGCTTCAAAGCATCATCATTTATTGGCAGAACCACAACCTTTTCTAAATTACAAGACTCATGAGTGTCAATCTCTGTCGTTGACTTTCAGTTGTTAGATTCATACAAAGGTCTCCCATGCTACCATTGCTAATGCTAATGTTCCCAGCTACAAAGCACCACCTTATTCCCACCTCTCTTGCTCGTCCTCCTCTTCCTCCTCAACCTCCCCGTCTTTTTTCTTCTTTCCCTCCGCTCTCCCGTCCTCGTATATTTTCTCCCCGTCCTCTCCTCTCTCTATTTCCTTCCTACCTGTAATTAATCCTTGCTCGCCCCCACTCTCGTTTCCAACCAGCCCGCAATATCGCCGTCATTGTTTGCCGCTCCCGACGCCTCTTTTTTCAAGAGTCCACGGAGTGTCTGTGAATGTGTATGTGTGTATATGTGTGTGTGTGACATCAACAGCCTTATTGTTCATATCTGCTGGTGTCTTCCATTGTTTATGTTTGTGGAGGCACATGATTGCATGCATATGGTTAAGTGTGAGTGTGTGTAGGTGTGTGTGTGCGTCCCTGTCAGTCCACACCTGGCTGTCAGGAGCGGTTACTCTGTGTCGGTGGCAGCCAGCTGATAATTAAAGCAAAGCCGAGCGGCAGGAAGACAGACAGAAGAGAGGGATGAGCAACGAGAGGAAACAAGGGAGCCATGAAGCAAAAGAGACACATGGCCTACAGAGACAGCATGTGTGTGTGTGTGTGTGTGTGTACATGTGTGAGTCTTAACTGTCTGTGGTTTTAATTTTCTTTAGTGATTTCCACTGGAAGCATGTAATTTGTGTCCTCGAAACCCTTTTTTTCTATTTCATTCCTCTCGTTCTCTCCCGGTCTCCGTCTCTTGCCTTTTGCAAAACCGAACCAAATCCACCCACCTCTCACTGGCACAATGCATCCTGTTATTTCTGCTCCCGTTTCTGAACCATCTGTAAAAAGCTGTTGCATCACTTCACCTGCACACCGGCAACAACCCTCGCTATCTTCTAATCCAATTTTTCAGGAATTCCGTTTATTAGAGGGAACATAGATTCTTCTTAAAGGGTTTACATGCACCTAAAGCCACATCTTTGGTCCGGAGGTCGACCAATAATGCGATAGTTTGAAGCAGATATCAACTGACTCCCCACCTATCTGAGACTGGAGCTAGATATCTAAGTCAAAGTAATAAATAAATAGATCTGGAAGGGAACATCAAACTAACTAAAAAAAATATCAAAGTGGGAGCAATTTCTTTAATGAGCGTCCTTCAAAGTTGGTTATTCCAGTTGAGAAGCCTGTTATAGAAATGCAGGAAATAGAGCTGTTCTGCATTCAATCCAGAAAGCTTCTCCACTTGTTGCATAGGATCCCAACCCAGCTGAACATTTGAGCTTTTGCTCAGATTGCCCATTAAACTCCGGCCATCGGCAACTATCGAAGCCAAGTTCTACCAATGGTTAACATCCCATCACCGCAGATTAACTGGCCGAACAGATTGATTTGGTCTGTTCTTGGTAGTAAAAGCTATTGTTTCATAACTTAAACTAAATATTCTTCTTTCCATGTTAGACCTCAGTGCAGTGACAGAGTATGAAACACAGCAGTCAGACGATTATCACCAAACTGATCTAGAAGACAAAGGACAGAGTTTATTCTGCACACGCTCCGTCGTAAACATCCATCAGAGGTTACAGACTGATTTCCTGGTTCCGATTTTTTGCTGTGTACACACTGTTTTCCATTAAACGAGGGATTACTTCTGACACTTCAAGTTCACTGGGGATAACGTTTATCTCCAAATAAAGTGGTTCACATAATCCGACAACCTGTCAGACAAACTGCTCGTGTGTTCAATTTTCATCACGCCTTTTTCTCAGCTTTTAGCAATAACGTTGTAATCATAAATGGTGAGAAGATTGACAAAACTAGGAAGATTAGTAAAAAAACAAAAAAACTTGAACTGTCCTTTAAGTAACAGAATATCTGCTGGTTTACGACACATTAACGCGAAGTCCAGTTTTCAGAGTCAGGCTGAGGGATTGAGAGCACAGCTGGATTATTGTTGAAGAATCTAATGTCTTGATTTCTACAAGAGCACAGGTGCACGATTAACACCTCAGACATGTGCAGTGTGCAGCAGTTGTGTTAGCAGTGTGAATGAATGAAAGGAAAGCTGATCATTACCGACGCCGCAGACATAAATATTCATTAGCAGATCAATAATGGCTCTCAGCACTAATCACTGCTACAGTGCTGTGTGGAGATATATCTGACAGACGGACCGAACAGATGCAGGAAATAAACAACGGCAGCTTTCAGAAGTCTAAAAAGTGCACATCGAATTATTGTACAACATAAAATCCCACTCTCTCACTGTTGAGCCTGTTATGTACAGACGCTTTGAGCCAAAAATGAGCCAGCCTTGCTCCAACCTATGCTTGTTTTTAGGGGAGTAATGTGATTACTGAGCAGCTGCGTGTCAACGCTGGTTCTTACAGTAACCAGCTTATTGCAGGTTGTAGAGGTCTCACTTGTTCTGGGATTCCCTGCTTTAACCTGATTTCTCCCAGTAACCCGTTTTCTTGTGTCCAACGTTAACAGGATCGACGGTACTGTGATGGAAATATGAAATATAAAAATATGAAGTAAGTCTTCAGCTAAGCCACAGAGACACTTAACTCTTAATATTGTTGTGTTTTTATCCACTGGATTCTTCGAGGGCACTTTCAGCTCAACATTGTGACGTCTCTGTTCTTGTCTGAGGTGATTTTTGTTGCCCAGGTGGTAGCATCACCTATCAGGTGACGGAGGTTGTTCTCCGGAGACGACGGCCGAGCTGACGCCGTGTACTCAGAACAGCAAAAAGCATTAAAGGGATATTCCATGGTTTAATCCATGGTCTAACACACCTTGACACCGAGTAAGACTCCCCCTCGAGAGGTCAAGTTAGCTGACCGCTAGCTTAGCTAGTTTTAGCAACCTCAGAAAAGACCGCACGATAACAATACACTGCAGCTTATGTCTCCAACTAGAAACCGCCATCAAAAAGCCACAATTAATGGTGAGAACAGCACCAAACTTCAGCAACAGTACATGTACAGTCCCAGCACACAGTACGAAGCATCAAACATCTGCTAGCTTTGCCGGATTTCTAGTAAAAACACAGCACAAAGCACAAATCCAGAATCAGAACTCCTGTTGCATGAGCCTGAGTGGCAGAAACAGAGCTTTTTCTGCATGAGACTTCATGATTATTACTTTAACCTCCTCTGTGTCTCTGCACTTTATTCCCTTCCTCCCTGTCTTCCTTCATTTGCCCACGACTCCACCGTCTCCCGCCGCCATCCATCACCTGCTGCAGCGTTTCACTCGGCCTCACATCCTCTCGCTCCCTTCGCCTTCTGCCCTCTGTGCCTCTGTGATAACCTGTGTCAGTCAGCGATTACAGATCTCTCCCTTATCACTTCTCTGTGGTTAAATGGATCCAGCTCGCAGGCAGGGTGATTCTGTGGCTCATGATTCACAGCCCCCCAAAAAACTGCCATTTCAAACTAAGACATGAGACGTCTGTCACCGATTGAGATATGTGACAATCTGTCATATGTGACAGTAAAAGGCAACAGAATTAGAGTTATAGTCATGACTGCACTTTACATTTGCAGTTAGCGTAGA
This sequence comes from Lagodon rhomboides, assembly GCA_039737535.1. NCBI lineage: Eukaryota > Metazoa > Chordata > Actinopteri > Spariformes > Sparidae > Lagodon > Lagodon rhomboides. The sequence continues at coordinate 31,892,772 of CM077786.1, forward strand.
TTCACTTATCCGTGAGCTGTATTTGTAAGTTTCCCTGGCAACATGAGGACTTGTGTGATAAATAAACCAGTCAATACATCGGTTTTCACTTTGTTCGTTGTTATTTATTACGTCCTTAGTGAGTTTAAAGATACCTCAAGTCAGACTACTCTATCATCGCATTCCCCAAGTGGATGTGAATACCAATGAGGGGGGAAAAGCAAGAAAATAGCAGAGAACAGTGTATGTTTGTTGTTGATTTCATTCTCATTAGGAGTTATTTTTACAGTATTTGCGTGGCCTTCCCCCAGTGGCACCTGGAGAGTGATTCAGTGATTCATTTTGACTGATATTGGTGGCGTTCTCACACTTCGACTCTCTGGTTACATCTATGTGCACAGTGACTTCTTTTCCCTGGTGTCACTGTCTCTGATCTGGCATTTTTCACTGTTCTCTGACATTTTACAGACAAACAGTTAATCTGAATTTTGGGTAAAGCCTCAATAAAATACTTGTAAGTAGCATCTTTAGAAAAGAGGACAGCTATAACTTTTCTCTCTAATATAGTGGAAACAATTGGTGATGTGGACAAATGTGTTTGCCTGGTATTGACTGATTCCCTTCTATTGAGAGCGGGGAAAGTATCAAAATTGTATTATTTGGTGACTCTTATACAGATTTTTAATCAAATGTCCACTTGCACCTATTTGTTTGCACCTCTGGAGTTCATACAGGTAGTGCTATACAGTATATGAATGACAAAATTAAATGTACACGTGTATATTCTTTAGCTTTTGTACGGTTTCTTTGATAATATCACACAATCACATTCACAATCGTTCTGTCTTTCGTTAGATCGTACCTCTTTCTGTTAGAAATCATCAGCTTGACACCGACAGACTATTTGATTTCAAAAGACCCAAATGCGTCAGAGTGACACAAGTGAGTTGGGCCGGCTCTTGGAAATTGGCGGCTTGGTCACAAATGTTGCCATATTGCAACAGCAACAGTGTAAACAGCTAAAATGTGTCTCTGAAAACATTTGAGGCAAGAAATAGATCAGAGAACATGAAACAGAATCTCGATTTCTTGAGAGTGGACCTTACAACCAACCAGAGCTGTATAACATGTGATGAGTGACTTGTCTCTCATAGCAGGTGGACATTTTTTGGGGGACCAGACACATCTGCCAGAGCCGATAAAATACGGACATTCCCAAGCTTAAAAATCATGGTCTCGATGAGACTTTCACATGTAAAACATACGAGAATTTCCCTTTAAGTCCTGTAAACCTTTTAAAGATGCTTCTAGTGGCTGTAGCCAAAGTCAGACTCGTTATGCACAGTATAAAAACGCATCACAAGAGAAAACTGGCTGCAGGTGGCTGATGACCACAGAGCGCTCCACTGTGGCCTACGTTTCCTGGCTGGCTCGCCCGTTGACTAATCGCACTCTGAGGGAATTTGTTGAACCTGCAGTCTGAACAAAAGGTTTACGTTTTGTAGTGAAGTGATTGTAAGTGTTGAACGGTGGTGAACTTGGGAGGCGAAACGTTGGCCTGTTGACCTCGAGACAGACGATAACTGTGTGAAAACATCACCTGTGTTTTGTTTGCCAGAGCTGATAAGATATGAACGTTCCCAAGCTTAAAAATCATCATGTGATTAGACTTTCACATGTAAAACATACAGAATTTCCGTTTTAAGTCCTGTAAACCTTTTAAAGAAGCTTCTGTGGCTGTAGCCAAAGTCAGACTTGTTATGCACAGTACAAAAACGCATCACAAGAGAAAACTGGCTGCAGGTGGCTGATGACCACAGAGCGTTCCACTGTGGCCTACGTTTCCTGGCTGGCTCGCCCGTTGACTAATCGCACGCTGAGGGAATTTGTCGAACCTGCAGTTTGAACAAAAGGTTTACGTTTTGTAGTGAAGTGATTGTAAGTGTTGAACGTTGGCCTGTTGACCTCGAGACGGACGATAACTGTGTGAAAACATCACCTGTGTTTTGTTTGATCGGTCTCATTTGGCGCCCCGACTCGCCAAACTGTCAGCCTGCCGGAGTGCACTGACAGCGCCGCGGCACAGCGAGGCGACTATCAAACCTCCTAAGAGGAAAGTCGCCTCAAAAAACTGCCAACAGCTCACTGTGGTCCCGAGGTGCTCCGGCTGCCAGGCAGAAACATAAGAGAGAGCTGGCTCGCCGGTGGGAGCGAGTGAGGAAGCCTGTGATTAGGATGAATGGTAGCACAGAGGAAGAAAAAGAAGAAGAGGAGGGAGGTGGGGGGAACGAGATGAGAGGGGATGTCACACTCCAGATGGAGGAGGTTGACCCTCTCGACCTCGTTGAGTGTGATCCATCATGCGCACACACACACCAGTAAGGGCAGATCGCTCCGGGCTTTGGTTTTACTCACACTTACACAGCATCACCCAAAACACACAGGTGCTCCACCGCTTGCTTCATTCCTCTGTTCTCTAACTTAACCTCAGAGGGGACCGCCGACGATTCGGGAAAATTCACTCCTTCGCTCCCTCTCTTGTTCGTCTCTGTGCTCGGACCGGTGCGCTAGTTTTCTGAGGCGCTCCTCTTCCAGCTTTTTTTTTGTTCCCCCCGGAGTGCAGTTATAATGGCTGGCAGCCAGCCTAATAAGCAGTGGTTGCAAGAAGGAACATTACAAGGAAATTGGCCGTGGGGAGTCCAGCAGGGCCGGCCGGGGGGACGCGCACACAGACACGGATCCCCATCGGTATTACAGTTCGGCTGGTCGTGGCTCGTTGGATCCAGCTGTCATAACGGTTTCGCCCTTGAGGCGGAGGAGAGGTGATATTTCCTCTCTTTTCCCTCTTTGTCTCTTTAGCCCATTCAAAGCAAGCCGGACAGTGCGGAGGGTCATAATTAGCGACGCTTCTCTCTTCCTGCTCTAATTGCTGCTGTTTGCAAATGTATTTTTGTTAGCGGTCATTTTTTTGTTTGTTTCTCTCGTCGTTGCTGTTGTCGTCATCGCTCTGATTGTTATTCTCGTTCATTAAAACAAATTTTCTTCTGGATCTATGGAAGGAGCCAGAGGCATTATGGGTATTGGTGGAGCGTAATAAGCCCGTCAGCCAGTGAGAATGAAAGTTGGGACTCGATATTTTTATTTTGGCCCGTAAAGATTAAGGAAATAATTTGAATGTTTTCTCATTTTGCCCTGTTGTCTTAGGAATTATCTCAACCTGCCATTCATGATAACTTCATTTTTGTTTCATGCACTTCTCCTCTTACTTCATGTTTCTTCAGCCGTTCGCTGAAATATGAAAATACAAACATAATTCAAGACGTGCCTTTTATGTGCCACTGCCCTTCGAGTGGCTTCTCGGGCTTCCCCGAGAAGGAATTTACTCCTCAGAGTGCCGTCATCGAAGGACACGGAGCCCCTTTGTTGTGTTAATTAAAGCTTAAAAAATGATGACATGCAGATTACAAAATAGCGGCTTCGAGTCAAGGCGGGTGGGAATTGTTCCTCCATATTCAGATTTTTAGCTTTTGCATTCAGTGTAGTCACAGATACTGGTGTTATTTTAGAACTGCGCTGTGTCGGTCAGGTAAAGATGGTGGTTAAAGTAAATTATTGAATTTCCCCTCTTGTTCTACAGTTGAATGTTTGAGCTTCACTGTGCAGAATGATGTACGTGAAAAAGGCTGTTTTTACATTTATTGCTGAAAGTGTAGATTCCACTGTAAACACATTTTGAGAGGTGGGCTTACAAATCAATGGAAGCCAATCTTGATCCAGTACTCAGCATTCACAGGTGTGATGTGGAAACTTGAAAGCAAACGGAGGGGAGGAATTTTTAATGAAGACAAAGGAGTAGGCACCATTTTAAGGATTTTAATGTGGTAATTATGCACACAAAGCATTTTTATGTTGCTGTCACACGTGTGTGGAGGGCATCTTCAGGTAATATCTGACAGGTGAACACTGTATGATATGTGGCTAATTAAATGTGATGTACAAAGCATTCGTAGGTGCTCAAACCTGCTCATGTTGACAGAACTGACAGGCTGTTCAATTATTCTTGCTCCACTTTGTTGTATAGAATTGCTGAAGTGCAGTGATTGCAGCTCATCGTTAGTTTCAGCTGCACAAACCCGGCACAATGGCTTCTAAGTAACCGGGTACTCAGACGAGTCCCGGCAGCATGTTTTCATTGACTTTTAAGAAGCACGTGAGTTCAACCAAACTTATATTCTGCTCCGCTCTCAGTGTTTTCGATGCCACTTTAGTATCTGACGGTTTACCTCAACAATAAACTGCTCGGTCTGTTTTGTGTTTTTGTGTTTTTTTTTTGTGAAGCGAAATATGGTTGTTAGCACGCCCACGAGGTAATCAATGGCTCCTGCGTGGCTCCACTCCCACAGACCGTTGCATCGAGCTCCGGTGGAGGCGTTTGAATGTCAGATAAGATCCAGTATCATCCAGCGCCGGGACTCGCCCGCTGCTGATGGCTCATCGGTGACATCAGATCTGTCGAAAGGTGAAACGCTCCTCACCATCATTGAAAGAATTGATATCTACAGTTTGGTTTTCAACAAAGCGATGGAATACAGGTTTTGTTTGCTGCACGTGTATTTCAGTTTAGGGAAGTTACACAGTGTTAAACCAGAAATGATAAATCTCATATCTTCTCTTGACAGTAACAACACAGGATGATTAATCAGTCGACAAACACTCGTGAAAACTTTCCGCTGAAGGGATGATATTTGCAGGGAAAAGTGATTTTTTAGAAGCAGTGAAGTCGTCCTGGACTCGAAACAAGAACTAAAAATATCCGTGACAGAATATTTTGGCCCGCAGCTACACAGCGGGGAGCTCATGTACATTTTTCAGTTCAGTTGTTTGATTTCATTTTTATGTTTGTGTGGAGTCTTTCTCGAGACGGATGGTGTGTGCTCGGTTCATGATTCTTGTCAAAAAAAAACAATACAGACGCGGAACTCGGTGCAGATCTGAGGTTGTGCATTGTTATAATATCATCTGTGACTCTTCCTGAATGTTGTTGGTTCATCTTTAAGCGCTTCAGGACAGCCTGTGTCCACCTACGGCACTTTTCATCGACCATGAAGACGTTCAAATGCTTTTTTCTCTCGCACGTCGAGGCCCGGGCCCAGTAAATTATATTGTGTAACTCTCGACAAGTACGGATGATTTGGTCTCCCCATGTGAAGATAATTGGCTGCGTTGAGAAGCAAGTGACTCACTCTCACTTCTCAAATGTCACGAGGATATCAAGATAATTTGTATTTCGCAGCAAAAGCCATTATCTCATTACAATTGCCGGTTGATTAGCCTGCTGCGATCACTAACGCGGCAACAGAAAAACAAGAAAACCCTCGTCGGCGCTGAAACGTTTTGTTGTTCCACAGCAGACAGAGAAGTGAGGCTCATGTAGAGGCTTCTGATCAGGATGTGTCGTGTAATCAGGTGAATCCTCCGTCTCTTTATTTTCTTGTTTTAATCAAATTCACTTTTTTTTTTTTTTACCTTGATCGTTGGTTTCTTTCTTTTTTTTTGTATTTCCTGCTCAGCCTGTTTAATCTCCATCTGTTCGTACCCTTCACATCTACCTCCTCTCCCTGTCATTCTCTGGCAAACACGACAACGTTTTATTGGCAGTGCGGACCAAAATGACTCGACGCTGCCAGGGTGCTTTTTGTTATATTACAACACTCAACAGCCGTAGAAAATCAGCACAGAGATGATTTATCTCGTATTTTTCGGAAGGAACAAGCGAGAGCTAAATTTAAGTGCATGCATACAGTATTTTATTGTGGACGTAATAATTCATTTTACTATTCATCAAGAACTGTTTCGTACCCGTCTCGCTGTCTGTAGTCATTTTCTTCTTGGTTTTAGAATTGTTGATGTTTTTCTATAATTTCTCTCCGACTGTCGAGGTAGAATTGGTAATTTTCAGACTGAAGGCAATAAGATGAAGATAAAAACTTCCAGGAAAATTGAATGCAGTCTTCTTTTGCCATCTCGATGAATAATTTCATCTTTCTATATAAATGCAAAGTGTTTATTTTGACATTTCTGCAGACGGTAGATTCTCTGAGGGCTACAGCGGAGCGATGCAGCAGCATGATGTTGACCTGAAAGTGGCACCACACACAAGTTGAACCATCACTTAGCCGCTATAAACCTAAATCTTTTCAGTCTTTATTGAAGTTAGTAAAAAAAAAAAAAAGGCGTACTTGAGGAACTGGAACATGTGTGCTACTGCTGGCGAGTGAAGTGAGGGAGACGGATATTGGAGCGATCACTCTTCAAGTGGACGGCTGTTGAGTGAGAAGAGGCTTCTGAAGCGGCAGAGATAATCAAGCTTCCCTGAGGACAAAGAGGGATGATCGATGTGTACGGCGAGGACGCACACTTGTGTCATGATCACTGAAAACAGAAACCAAATTGACAAAAATTCCCCCCCTGGGCTCGGACTGAACAATATGTTTTATGATAGTTATCTTTTATAATCACATCCGTCAAAATGGCAACGTGACAGCGGTTGGTTGCAGTGATGAGCCTCCAGAGAATCGTCACCTGAATCTGCACTCTTAGAAATAAAAGTTCTAAGTAGAACCATATAAGGTTCTTCAGCTTGTCCTCATAGGAGAACCCTTTTTGGCTCCAGGAACCTGGAACCCTTTTGTAGGGTTCTACTTAGAACCCAACATAAAGGGTTATACCTAGAACTGTGTGTGTAAGGTTCCACCCAGAACCCCCCATGAGAGGTTCTACAAAGAACCCATACAGGATCTTATACCCATGCTTTCAACAATCCCTGAAGAACTCTTTCTCCAAAAAAGGGTTCTCTGGATCAAAATGGTTCTTACTGGAACCGTTAGTGTTACCAAGAACCCTTTTAAAACCCTTTATTCAGGAAAGGGTTTTTCAGAAGCAAATGGTTCCAGGTAGAACCTCAGCCCTTGTTTTATAGCTTTAAAGGGTCATTTTAAAATAGCAGTCTTTTCACTGATGGTCTCATTTGCTTTTATAATCATTATAATCATCAGATGAATCATGAGACTATTTCATAAACACTTTAAAGTTCCTTGTAGTCACTTTGAGTTACAGCATCAGAACTGAAGAGAGACAGATGTTACTGGATTGGTCAGCAGCATTTCCCTCCATCAAATGTAGAAGCACAGAGGTGCTCCCCTCCTGGTCGTAGGGGAGGTTGCATTTGGTCTTGAACTTTGTGGCTTTGTCACCTTTGTGTCTGTATGGTTGAGGTCCTTATTGTGGGCTGTCCAACACAAAGGTTTGCAGCTGTGTGAGAGATGTGGTGAAATATTTTGATCATTACTCCAAACTGTGGTCCTAGATGTGTACCAATTGACGTTGGGGAGCTTTGGTGACCGACAACTGGCTCAAAAACGAAATGAAGAGGACCTTATTCTCACAATGTGATTGCTTTAATGACCCACATCTTCAAACCAACCAATTGGAATCAGTCTAGTATCCATAGGACCAGTCAGGGAGGAGTGGAAACCTTCAACCAATGCTTGCCTTTTTATTTACTGTAACCTTTCTCCATCTTTGCTCAACCTTAACCAAAGCTTAGCTGCCATGTGCACATATCATAGATTATGAATAGAATATGGCAATAAACGCTGCAAAATATAAAAGGGTTGGAAAAAAACTCCAAAGAAAGTGGTGGAGAAGGAATATTTATTTTTTCTTTTATGTCCAATTAATCATCTTGTGAATCCCTTTAAGTGTGCTGCAGCCCTTCGTAGAGGTCACAAATCAGCTTTTGAAGGTCTGTGAAGAAGAAAAAAAGAAAGTATTCACTGCTCAGCTTGCTGTGGTGCACTGAACATTGGACAGGCTTCAAAAGGGAGAGAAAGCGAGACTACAAAATGTGAAAATCACAGGGAGGCTGGTCAATGCGAGCGGAAGAAAAGAGGCGAAAACTGATAGAGGATAAACACATCAGAATAAAAATGGAAAATGAAAAAAAAAAAAGGAAGACAGCAAAGTGAAATGAAAGGCAGGAAAACAGAATTGAGAGCCGGTCGAGGAGCCATTGTGCTGCGGCTTCACAGAGCGATAAAGGCGAACGGGAACAGAGAAAATGGAAAGCAGAGAGAGAAATGGGGGTGAAACGCTGGAATAAGGGGGAGTGATGAGAAGAGGAAGGGGGGCTTTTGAAAGAGAGCAGGTGAACGTGTCGCAGCCTTTAATGATGCCGGAGCCTTTTTAATTTAGCCGGGAACACACAAACGTCGAGGATATCACAGATGTTTCCTCCGCTTCTTTCATGTCTCTCTTCCTCTCTTCCACTCTGTGAACATATTCGTTTGTCAGTGTCGCAGAGCTGCCGTCAGGGCGGGTCGCTCTACGTTGTGAATTCACATCAACACGATATTAAAAAGGGAAACCGATGGCAGCAGACAGGTGCTGGCGTCCTGAATCCTGTGACCCTGTCATGGAGCCCCTTCTCCTTTACTTGATCACTATTAGTGTCTTCTGAGTTATTAAATGTAGCTGTGAGACAATGATTACGATCCAGGAAGTCTAGTTGGAGCAACAGATTCATTCATTTTAAGGCTCATCAGATGCCGAAACACTGCACGACTTTTTGTAACAGGATTTAACATCTCTGGAAAGTTATCATGAGGTAAACTGCAGATATATGAAGGTCACATCACAGTACCAGTGATTTGCCCTTGCAGGTATTTGACAGGCCAACAAAGCACCGTGTCGGATGATGTTGCCCCGCAGGAAAAAGTTGAACCTGGTTAAACTTTGCTGAAGCATCTATTGCTCAGTGACCCCAAGCTGTTTTTTCCCCATTGTGTTGGAATGGCCAATTTCCACAACAAAGTGGCGAGACTCAATTGAAAAAGTTCTCCTCTGAAGAAAAGCCGTAGGGAACCGATTCAAGGTAAATCAAAGTGTCACTCTTTCATGACTCCCGGCTCATCAGACACAGCAGCTTGGCCTTCAGCTTCAAACCACGAGGCTCCGCTCAACCCTCTAGCATCAGTTTTGCTTGTGAAGGGCTTCGTGGGCAAGTTAGAAACGCAAATGACCTGCAACGTTTGGTGTGACTTTCAAAATAAAACATTTCACACCTTATGACTTTGGACTGTTGTTAACCTCGTCAAACTGTCACAGTTTGGATAGTTTAAGGCACAAATATAAGTTTGTTAGGTTTAGGAAAGCATCCTTCTCTGGAGTTCAGATATGTTAACTCATTTACGCAAATCAATGTTGACGACTGGTCACAAACCCTGCCTATGATCCACCTGACCATCCCACGACTTGGATTTTTCCCGCTCTTTAAACTACAATGCTAGAAGGATAAGCATCAAACACACCAGGCTGCTGTATTTGCCATGTTGGGAGTTAGACTGAGCAGAACATAAAACACTACTGCATCATTAAAACCTCTTCAACTATGCAGTCAGATTCATGGAATCAACTGAAATGATTTCAAGCCATGGGGAACTCAATCTGTCTTTGTAGATGGAAGTTCAAAAGCCCCAAAATAACTCAGTGTTTCTTTAGTCCACCAAAGTGTCTCTAAATAAGATGCTGAACCTGCTCTGGGAGGCTTCACCTCACTGCTTCTGACCTCTGAACCTCTTGTGAGTAAAGAGTCCTCGCTACGATATGAAATTTCCCGCTCAGTGAAGGGAGATAGACTCCGACACACACCGAGCATGCTTCCTAATTGTTTACACGTGTTGAGCTACCTCAGACGCCTTTTTTTCCGGGCACACTGTCGCACAGCTTGAGCAGAAGCATCCGGCTAAATGAGAATCCGCGGTGATAGATGGCGGAATGTCGCATATTTTCGCTGGGAGCAGATGGAAGGAAACGCAACACCCTGCTTGGTGTAAAATGGATGATGCAATCGCTTCGCATTTTCTGCTCCATCAAACTGAAGGGGGGGGGAGCGTTTGAACACGCCTGTTGGTGTTAGACGGATCACTCGGAGCGTAGTGCATTTCATTCACGCGGTGTTTCCACGCTGTGGTTGGTGGGAAAAGCAGGGAAGATCTCTCGCCGGGGCTAAGACGTAGGCAGACGAACACACTCGTGCGCGTACCTCGAGGCGATTTTTAAGTCTCCAGACAACGAGCGGAAATCAACACCAGGAAATCTGTGTGAACGCAAAGAAAACATGCAAACGCCACACAAAAAGGGGAAGTTTCCTGCTGTGAGGGAATACAGTTCAGCCGAACACACTTCCAGGAGCTTCTCGTCGTATGAAGAGATTGAAATAAATTAAGCGAATCGGATGTTGCCTTTTTGATACGTGGCTAGAGAGGAACTTCTTAAGGACGTTTCATGTTGTGCTTAACATCTCACTCCCGCTCCGAACACATCTAACCAATGAGCAGAGCGAACGTTGTCACGTGGCTTCGGTGATCATTTGTGTGGAAAAAAGACCCAAAACTAGGGGAAAGCGCAACAGGTTTACCAACAGATCGACTAAGTGCTGCGACTCGCTCCAAAAAATTCAATACGTGGCAGCCAACGTATAAATAAATGTATGGGAAATCCTGCATGTCATTAGGATATTATCAATTCTTCTTCTTCTTCTGAACTGAAGGAGCTTGAAACACACAAAAGATTCAAAATATCCTGTAAAAAATAAAATATGGCGACAATAGCAGCCATTGACCTCCATTAACAAAGAATCGTGTCTGTAGCCTCCCAGCTGGCACCGGACGTCAATAGACGTTGGTCTTTGGTTGGATTCAAGTCATGATGTCAGGTGAACAAAACCCAACGTCCATTGACATCTACTTTCAACATCTTTTGACAAAGAAATATTGACGTCAAATGACGTTAATATTTTGTTGTTTTTATGTTGTGGTGTCTGGCAACAAGAAAACCCAACGTTAAGTTCAGGCGTTAACCCGATTTTCATTTTCAACTAAATACTAACGTCTATTCAACGTCTCTATGACGTCTAATTGACGTCTAGTGCCAGCTTGGCTGAGACATGTGACATCATAAATGTGTTTTTCAAGATAAAACTGCACATTTTACCAGTCCGAGACACGCATTGATCATGCTGTTTAACATCTGTTACTAACAGAAATCAAACAAATCTGTGAGCTCAATCTGAGAGAAATCAACATTCGGTGTGCAAAGAAATAATCTTAGAACTTTTACTTCAGCGTGCAAAAAAAATAGATGCAAAAACAGATGTTGCCCTTTTTATTTCTGGCCATCATGCATGTTTTACATGCTGCACATCCTGGTTGAACACAAGTGGGACGGTGTTGATGAATTTGCTCTGTTGGACTACATTTCCTTTTCCTTTTTGTACCTCCCTCCGTCATGGTTTCCCTTCATCTCTTCCTCCTCTTTACCTCCGTGCTCCGCAAACTGTCAACTCCCAGGGAGTGGGTGTGCGACACACTTACATAAAACCGGCGTGTTACACAATTGCGGCTCTCCGTGTATGCGCTCATGCATGTGTACGTGTTTGCATGTTGCCTGCCTGTGTGGGCTGCGGGGCTACGAAGTCCTGACAGAGCCTCATATTAAAGGATACGGCCGATTATAGCTCCGCGTGTGAACGTGTGGGTTTGTGTTCATGTGCAGAGCGGCGTGTGTGTGTGTGTTTTCTCTGCACTGCTTCCGTAGCAGTGTGTAGCCTGTTTAACTGTATGTAGAGCATGAATCCTAATCCACAGATCTAACAGGGCCCATTCAGGTGTCGGAGAGAGCAGATGAGACGTCTTCACGTTGACGTCGTCTGCCAACATAGTTCTAGTTTCCTGTCTCCTTCATTTCTTTTTTTCTAATTCCTTTCTTCTTATTGTTTCTTTCTCACCCAGTTCTCTCCTTCGCTCACCTGTTTGACTCCCTGGCCTCCTTTCTTTCCTCCCTCTCAGTTTTCTTGCTTCCTAATGAACGTCTAACTGCCCTCCCTTGCATCCTTTTTTTCCAATTTTCGTCATCTGTAAACTCACCCACATCCTTTCCACCCTTCTCTTTAATCTGACTTTCCTCGGTGCCCGAGCGTCAGTCAACAATTCCCTTTTTTTCTTTGTGCTCTCACCCACTTCTTCCCCTTCTTGTCCTTCCTGTCCTCATTAATTTTCTTGCCGATGTCCTCATGTTTGCAGCAGCCTTTTGACTGTGCACATTCACTGGGTTACACACTTTTCCCAGTTGTAATCTGGTTTTCGGATTATCTCCATATGTTTGCACATGCAATCCCATTTTCGAGATACCCGACAGGCTCCACAGGTGGTTCGCTTTTTATAGGATTTTCTATGGAAATGGTGAATCATATTCTGATATAAATTTCAAAATGTTTTGGGATGTCAAGTGGTGCAGGATTGAGTAGTGAGATAAGAAAAAGTGAAGAGTCAGAAGCTGGACATGTTTAACTTTTTCCGTGCAGGCTGAACAGCTGAGAGCTGCTGCTGCTCGCTCACGTGTTCGTGTTTCACACCAGCTGCTGGCAGCTGCAGTTTACACGGAGTTTGCCTTTGATAAGGATCGATGAATATGATGACGTGGTTTTCCTTTATCCCCTCTGAAAGAGCGTCAAAGCAGGAGGGGGGACGGAGAGGGAGGGAAAAGTGAAAGTGAAAGAGTGCACGGGGAAGACAGACGCCCCTCACCTGTTGTGAGCGTTTGCTTCTTGTCTGTGACATATTCTGCAGATACAGACATTAAAACTGTAGTGAAATGCTGGTATGATGTCCGTATGACTGTCTACAGGTCGTTCTCAGGTCCATTTTTGCAGAGAACGGTAGAAAAAAGTCGTTACTCCTATCTCGTGACTCGACTCTCTAGATCACACGGCGCAGCAGCCACGTGCAGTTTTTTTGGATGCAGTGTTTGTCTTTACTAGGTGTCGATTGCAGTAAATCATCCGTGAAGAAGATCATGATATCAGGTTTTGGAAATCCTCTTTCAAATGACCCTCGCCTCATGGATTACAGTCATGTCAACTCTCTCCAGTGAGCTCCTGAGTGTTGACACAAGTGGCAAAGACATCGTTGCATGATTAGATTAAACTAACACGGACAGTCAGGATCCTGGATGATATCGGAGTCTAATAATCAGGTTTCTGAAGGTTCCCTCACCCTGCAGCTCTGCTCACTGTCCTTTTTATTTGTCCTTCCGTTCCCTCTGGCTCAGATTTCGTATTTTATTCGCTCTGGACCACCGGTGGCAGAACATGCAGCTAGTTTACATGCTGCTTGTGGTGTATCAGCTAATCACAGTGTACAGTTAAACACTGACGGATCATTTATAAAGTCTTTTGGCAGGTACTTCTTTCGATTATCGACCACGCTTGTGTTTTTACACTAAAACAAAACATGATGTTCATCCCCCAGGCAGCTGTCATCCCATAAAATACAAAAGCTTTGATTCCCTCCCAGACCTTTTGTATCCTCCTGTTGTTTTAGGAATCCTGTTATTCCTTTAACATACTCTGGAGTTCCTAATGTCATTTTAACCTGCAAGTTTCCGGTCTACACCATCTTCCCTGATTCAGTCTTGCATGGCTGTACCCCTGTCATCCTAACCTTCTTAGTGACCGCCTCTCTCATCCCTCTCCCTCCGTCTCCCCTCCTGTCCCTCTCCCTCTTTAGTCCGGTGATGTAGTATGATGACCCTGCGAGTCTGAGTATGTTGAAGGATTAGTCGCCGTCGCGAGAGGTGCAGAGAATCTCACCTGCAGGCCACTTGTGTCAATACGTGATTATCTGTCAGCAGGAGCATCGCCGTGTGTGTGTGTGTGTGTGTGTGTGTGTGTGTGTGTGTGTGTATGTGTGTGTGCGTGTGCCAATCTGTTCTTGTTGGCTCTCCTCTTCATAACTCACCTCAGGACACGTCTTTATCTCTTTACAGTTGTTTTAGCCTCCCTGTTGCCCTCTTCATCTTCTTCTTCCTCACTTCTTCTCTCTCTCTCTCTCTCTCTCTCTCTCTCTCTCTCTCGCTCTCTCTCTCTATCTCTCTGTGTGTGTGTGTGTGTGTGTGTCTCAGGAGTGCGGTTGTCATCCTTTTCTTCTTCCTCTGCAGGCTGGCTGCTGCCGCTCCTCCCTGCACGGTTCCTTGCACCCATCTTTGCAGAGATGTAGAGCACCTACAGAAGAATCTACATGCACACGCACACACACACACACACACACACACACACACACAATGTTCCATAGCTTCTGTACTCACCCTCACACTCTCTCACACTGAGGGCTCCCCTGTGTAATTCTAGCGATGAGTTATTTTGCCCCGAGCCCGCCGTTACTCACGAGGTATCTGTCAAATCACCCCCACGCACCCTCCCCTCTCTCCCCATCCATCATCTCCCACCCCCGCCTCTCTCTCTCTCTCTCTCTCTCTCTCTCTCCTTCATTCTCATCCTCTCTCTCTCTTTCACTCCGACATGCACACGACTCTCACGTACTCACACCCTCATCCTCATTTTGTCATTTCATTCCTCTCGCTCTAAAGCTTCCCCCCTGATCCCCGTCTTTACCTCGCCGCCACCTCCTCCGATCCCACCGTTTCTGACCCTCCACGCCTCCCACGTTGCCCTCTGACCTCCCTCATCGAGATCACACTCCTCGTCGTTGCTGATGTGTCAATTTGTCTCTATTTGTCGATATTCGGCGGCCATTGATTCATTGGTCTCAAATCTGTGGCCGCATGGTGTGAGTGACATCCCCCTCTTGTTCTCAGTGACTGATTTGAAATCAAAAGCTATTGATGCCACTGTTGTGTTTGTGTGTGTGTGTGTGTGTGTTAGCCGTAAGAAGCCCTGAGGGGGGTGTGGTGACTCACGGATGTGATGAGCTGTCATTTGTTGTAGCGGAGGACGGCCTGTTTGTTGAGTTCACAGATGGAAAAGATTGTAATTTAGAATAAATGGTGGAGAAGAAACCAATAATTATGTTTCTGTCACAGGTGAGAGTGTGATTTTCATTTACAGTTTCATCAGATATTCTTTATTTCCCGTCTGTCAGTTGGTTCGTCCTTCATTTTGGTCCAGACTGAAGTAGAACTATTCTATAGATTTTGATACATTTGGCTCACATATCTACAGTATAATATCTAAAGAACAAATTTATTTATTATATTTATTAGTTATTAATTGTTTATGCACAAATCTGTGGTTTGTGTCTCCATACTGCTAACTAAATACATTTCCTAGTCCTAGTGCTAAATACTACATGTTTGCCTGCCTACATGCTAAAGTGAGATGGTAAACATGGTTAACATTATATCTGCTAATGAGAAACATGTTAGCATATTAGCTTGCTCAGATGGGCGTTTAGTTTCACGTATAAAAAATCTTTTGTTCTTCTTGAAAATGACATATTTTCTCAGTTGCTTCAGTTACATAAAAGTATATGTTTCCAGAAGCAACATCTAAATGTTGTTTTCCAGTTTTGCAAACCAAGAACCCTTCAGTAGCATTAAATCAAGAATCATTTGGTAATTACCCTACACTTATTTTTTGATAATGGATGTTCTGTAATCAGATTTTTCTTCATTATGAAGCTGACTCCATCTCCTGTTCATTATGACTAATCATGGACCCGGACCTGGCACCGAACTTTTAAATCAACCATAAAGTATTAGAGAGAGTTTTTCAGAAAGCTGCCCTTTGACATCGCTGGTAAGGAAACAAACAAGGCCATCAGAGATGATGTTTCATTAAAGTTAAATTAACAGCTCGAGTATATTTCAAACCAAAAAATATGCATTTGCATGTTTGAAATGCTAAAGTAGCAATTTGCTCTTATTTGGCCCCATTTCAGCAAATCAACATTACCATAATCTGCTAATATTAAGTCAGTCTTGTTGCATATTCAGGTTCTTCTTGTTTGTTCTTCCTCTGTGATTGCATTAATTTAGTCATACCTCAAATTAGATTAGGAAGCCACTAAAATATGGCAATAAACATATTATATATGATAATACAGTTCTTTAAAAGGTAATAAATTATAGGTTTCTATCCAGATATGATGCAAATAAAGAGTGTCATGTCATTTACAAGCCACACGTCCCCTAATTAATGTTGTTCATTCCCGCAATTAACAGATTGAACCGTACGCCGTGTGTTGAACGTGTGTAATGAACCAAAAAAGAAAAAACAGCCAAATTATAAAAATGAATCATAATTTAAATGGAATGCATTTGCATCACACTAAAAACCATCGATCCATCATTTAACTACAGATGCTGCAAGTTAATCATCATTGTGTATTTATTTATTTATTTTGCTGTGTCCATTTGAACTCCTTTATCAGTAACTGCGATTATTATTCAACTCACTCCTTGATTACCTCGAATATAAATCCTTTATTTAAATGTAAAATCTATTTTCATGGTCAACATTGTTTCGTCTAGATGACATTACATAAGTTCCCACTGAACGTCACACCACTTATACCACTTATAGTTAGACAAAAATGTATATGTTGTTTGTATAGGTTGTGTCTGAAGCAGCTGGACACTGGCCACATAGAGCTTGAATATAGTTTAGTGAGCAAGCAGCTTATTACGATCTCTACATTTACACTTAAGCGATTATAACTGAGCAAAGGAGGAAGTTAGGTGACTTAGGATGATGTTGGAGGGAGGTCAAGGTATTGGATCATAAAAGGCTACGTATGTAAGTTGACTTATGTTAACATACTAAGCTTCTATCAAGTACGTAACGTAAATGAACCTTACATGAATAACTTAATTCGTATCGGTAACTTAACTTCTGTAACTGACATGCATATTTTTAACCTAACTGAGTAGTTTTGGTACCTTAACCAAACCAAAAGTTGCACAATGTTAACAGTGTTACTCTCCAACACTCACACAGTATACGTATATTGTTCAACCCTAACCCTAACCCTAATATGTCTAGTAGTGCATATAAAGTCCATGATGTCCACCCTAAAATCAACAATTTGTTGGCACGGATATTACTTTGAGGCAGTGAAACAAATAATTTGAGGGCACAATTAAGTAATCAGATGGCACAGATTATTACAGTCCATCAGGGGAGCAAATTAAGTAATTTTAGGGTGCAAATTTGCTCATTTGAAGGAGCAAATCAGTCATTTTCTTTTCCCTCCCCTGAGACTAATCAGGCTCTGTTCCAGACAACGCTGTTAAAATGTTGTATTACTGAGTTCTATCATTTTGTTAGTCCTCTTCCAAATCAAGGGCAGAGGTTATTTTCTTGTGCGCTCAGTAAGCCAAAGCCAAATTACGCCAATGACAATATCAATTTGGAGACAATTTTTTTCTGGGAAACACACACGGTGGCTCAGCTGAACACAAACTCTACAAATTGGAGCTGCAACACGCTGCTCACTTCCCAGTTCTCCCAGTCGGAGACAGTGACGCATCGTTCACACTAACTAGGTTATGTATATTCTCGCTGCACCTAACAGCTCCTCTTGTATATGTGGATCTTTTAACCCGGGAAGTAAAAGCGTGATTTATGGACACGGCTTCCTGCGTCCCTCAGCAGCACCGCAGACGGATAGTGTGACTACAGACAGATTGTGTTGGTACCAGCCTACAGAGCGCTACAGCTGCTTCACAGTCTATTTTTACCAGCCATAGATCCTAGTGGTCTGGTACTGTCACACCCTCACATCGAGACTAATGGCAGACACACTGAGAACCACAGTGGTTATACTTCACACACATAGAGTAGGAACTGTACACACAATGCACACATGTAATGCAAACATGCCAACACAGATGCACACAATGTATTCATGGTATTCACAAGTGCCTGACTTGTGTGAGTTTGCAAAGCTGTTTTCAGCTTCTCAGCTCGTTCTAATGAATGTGTCATCCGCATTCATCAATTAAGATGAGAAAACTAAATGGTCTAAATTACATCTGCAGCACATAATCTATCCTGAATTGTTACATTGTGTACCATTACTGAGTACTGAATGGTCCTGCATGATTTCCATCTTTGTTGTTGGAACACTTTTGAAAGATTATATATATATATATATATATATATAGTGTGATGCACACTGCCGGATGCAGCACTTTCAGATTTAAACAACTTCACAGCACCTTGGGGATCATCTGACTGACATCAACTCTTGTGGTAGCTAGCCACGCAGCTAGTTTTGGTTTTATTTGCATCTCTATCTAGAAACAATTGTGCTGTTTAATTGGATAAACTGTAGACCTCATGGTTTTTATATGCAGGTAACAAAGAAGTGTTCGCCAATACCAATTCCACACTGGGCAAACAACCCACTATCACCCACTAACGTCAGGCTTTTGTTTTGAGTGTGAAAGGATACAAGCGCGATTCATTCCCAGCTCAAATGACTGTGTTGCGTATTTATCAGCTCCGGCATTGATTCACATGACAACTGGATGGACTAACACATTTTTCTGGTGCGATGCTATGACACGCATTGAAGCTCTGGACGAAAACTGTTAAGTCAGTGTTGTGTGCGATGTTGTACGTGACACAAAATATCATGTGTGGCTCTGACCAACAGATCTGAAATTATTGGCTTCATTGGTCTTAAATTTGTTATGCAACGAGAAAAGAAACCCATTGGTTGTATTGTCAGTCGTGAACTTTTCTCTCGCACCACCATCAGCCAAACCTTTGTATTTCATTGACCTCGTCTCTGCAGCCCTGAGTTTATGGGGGTCATCCGTATATTCCCCTTTTTCAGAAAAAAGGTCTTATGTTCCCCGTTTTTCCCAAAAAGGGACCTATGTTCCCCTGTAGCAATACATACCGGGGAGCATAGGACCCTTTTTCTGAAAAAAGGTCCTAGGTTAGGGTAGGGTTAGGGTTAGCCCATAGTCCTACATAGGCCTATTGCCATGGAATCTTTCAGTAATGGTGGAAAAGTAACAGACCAGGGAACATAGCGGTCATATTTGTTCCCCAGTCTCATACAAAGAGGGGAACATAGGACCCGGGGAACATAGACACGCCCCCGAGTTATGAGCTCAGAACATTTGCTGCACTAATTCGTACTTCCAACCTTTTGATTGCTGACGACCTCCTGTGAACTACTACTGTGCTCCACCCAGTATAATGTTGCCTGTGACAAGGTCCGTTGCCATCTGGATATTCTGCCCTGAGAGCTTTCTTGTTATTTAAAATCTCCCATACGTCTCTGATGGTTTTCTGTCAGAATACACCAATCTGATACGGTGCAAGAAAAATCAGGTAGCGGTCATAACGTGACCGATCGGCGTCCGTGCTTTTCCCATCAGCACCAGTACAGTCATTCATTCAGTCGTGGCAGGCTCTAGAATTGGAGTGCGACAGAATTCCCTGGCTTCATGTTACCACACATACAAGCTCAGGGAGGTTGTTGGAGATTGCCATGTTGAAAAATGGCTAATAAATGAATCCTGTATCTGGTATCCAGATTGTAAATTTGGGAGACCTACGGCGCTGGTAACGGATCAGAACTTGCTATTGGCGGTTACCCAGAGTTGAGGTATTGGAACGGATATAAAGCTGGATCAGTGTATCCTTAATTTGTTCTTTAATGTAAGCCATTGTTCCATGTCCCTTTGTTCCTTTTGAACAAATGTAGATTTTTAATCCAGAACATTAAAGTTCTGAAAGCCTATTAATATCTTACTGTCACACACGCCCACTCAACTCCAAACCATCCAAGAAATACTTCTGTTTAAAAGACCTCTGTAGAAAAGTGCTGCTCTCTGTTAAATGTAGATATTTTTCTTCTCCACGCAGGCCAAAGAGAATATTTTGTTCTCGTCTCCGTTCTCGTCGGCTTGCAAAGAACCAAAACGGAACGAAGTGCTGAAATGTATTACGTGTGGCAGCTGGTCAGCCTGGTTTCTTTAGCTTCTGTTTTGGTCGATCTGTCTACAGCTTCGGTTCAGACGGAAAGGTCTCAAAAACTATTACGATCAAGTTCTGTGCAGATACTTGCCGTCCTGTGAGGATGAAGTTAACTGACGTGTGGCGCTCTCTCGGCTTTTTGTCGAGTGCCACCGGCAGGCCAAACTTTTCACTTATTCAGTGGAACACCTCAAGATCTGTTAGACTGACTGGCACCAAACGTTCATGGTCTGCAGAGACTGTTTCTTAAAGACTTTGATGATCCCCTGACTTTTCTCCTTCTCCCACCATGAGGCTGACATTTGCAGGCACAGAATTTGGGAATAAAATCTTTTCTTTAACCCAGGATGCCCCGAACGCCGACAGACTCCTTAAATTTCTCTCTCGTCATGCCTTTTAGTTCTGTAGTTGAAATGCAATCTTTCACAGTCTCTCCCTCTTGCCCTGTCCCACTTAAATTCCTCTTCTCCCGCCGTCTTTAATGGACTCGGGTCAAACAAACGCTCATCTGTACTTACTGTCAGCGCTGTCGTTACGTGACGACTGAATCAGTGGAAATAGTCGGTCTGCTTCGGGCACGGAGAGACGGCCCCGGGGGAAGCCTCGGGCGCTGGAGAGAACACACAAACAGGGCAACGATGGAAGCTCAAATGAATGGCGAGCGGGTTTTTGCCCTTGAGCAAGGCACTTAACACTCAGCACGTTCCTGTGAAGCTGGCGGCAGGTGATGGCTGTATGGCTACCAGATATGTTTATCTAGTTATGCAATTTTTGTGCAAACGCGAACTCGCCGAGACACGAAGGTTCAGGTATCCGTCCCAGGCAGAGGAGGACACCGACAGGCGGAAACAGCGCAGTTGAAAAAGTTGAGCGGGGAGCTGAATAATTCAACAGGCCCTCGACTAGTCGCCCTGTTCACTGCAGCGCTCTGTTATTGTGGAAGCCCCACTGTTTGCCCCCTGAGCAGCCTGGTGCTCATGTCAGCTCCCTGTCGTGTTTGCCATGTCGCTACGCCTCGATTTGACAAGACATCTCTTTCTCTCTCCTCATTCACACTGTACCCCCCCGACTCCTTCCTCCTTCCCGGTCTCATCCATCTTCTTCTGTCCCGCCGTGTCACCTCTTCATTTTCTTCATCTTTACCCCCTTTCTTTATTCGTCGCACTCCTTTTCTCTTCCCCTCTCCGCCGCGTAAACGCTCCAGTCTTCTCTCTTCTCTCTCGACAGGGCAATCAGAGCGCGCCGCTGTGTTTTGTAATGTCTGGCTAACTGAACGATGGCTACCTGCTGAATGAATCTGTTAATTATGGAAGCTGTAAAGAGAGCAAGAGAGTGGGTTGAGGCCATTGTGAAAACTAATTTGAGGCAATGATATGTAAATCCTTTACATAAATGTCCATTTGCTTCCCTCTGTTAGCTATTTATTGCTACAGATTCTCTCTATGTGTTGGATTAAACGCCGTCTGTTTGACACTGTGGTTTGGGAGACAGGGAGGGATGCAGCAGCAGCAACAAGAGTTAGCTTTGATTCATTTGAAGGAAGAACGTGGAGTTAATGACAAGTATACAACCCAACCAGCCCCGAACTTGAACTTTGAACTAAAAAGAGTTCTAGGTTAGGGTTAGGGTAGGGTTAGGGTTAGCCCGTAGGCCTACATAGGCCTATTTGCCATGGAATTTTTCAGTAATGGTGGAAAAAGTAACAGACTGGGGAAAATAGGACCCCGTTCGCTATTTATTGCTACAGATTCTCTCTATGTGTTGGATTAAACGCCGTCTGTTTGACACTGTGGTTTGGGAGACAGGGAGGGATGTGTTGTACTTCCAGCAGCAGCAACAAGAGTTAGCTTGGATTCATTTGAAGGAAGAACGTGCAGTTAACGACAAGTATACAACCCAACCAGCCCCAAACTTGAACTTTGAACTAAAAAGGGTTCTAGGTTAGGGTTAGGGGTAGGGTAGGGTTAGGGTTAGGGTTAGGGTTAGCCCGTAGGCCTACATAGGCCTATTTGACATGGAATTTTCCAGTAATGGTGGAAACAGACTGGGGAAAATAGGACCCCGTTAGCTATTTATTGCTACAGATTCTCTCTACGTGTTGGATTAAACAGCGTCTGTTTGACACTGTGGTTTGGGAGACAGGGAGGGATGTGTGTTGTGCTTCCAGCGGCAGCAACAAGAGTTAGCTTGGATTCATTTGAAGGAAGAACGTGCAGTTAACGACAAGTATACAACCCAACCAGCCCTGAACTTGAACTTTTCTTGCTTCTCTTCATATAACTGGACTAGAAAGGTGATAAAGGGTTAGCTCAAACTTTGCATCTAAACCGAACAGAAACACAACTGTGACTGCCGCAACAATAATCGAAAGACTTTCATCCTGAACAAACTTTACTCTTTCTTACGGTAGTTAATCCGAGCCGTCTGCAGAGCGACAATGATATCACTTTACATAAGAAGATTGTGACTTGTTATCACGGCCGTTTGTGCCTGTGTATTTATTTATTTTGCTTGACAGTGCAGGCTAATGATAGCTTGGAGATCTAAGCTGCAATTGCAATATGAATTTGTGTGTTTGTGCAGCACAGTGTTGACTGTAAGTTTAAAAAGGCTCAGTGTCACACGGATGTTCAGCTCAGTGAGATTCGTGCTGGACGGACATGGGAAGCAGTGGAGGTTAATTACAAAGAAAGGGTGGGTGGTGACGACCGTGCAGATTATTAGACAGACGGATGGAGAAAAGGCTGCTGGTTTGCAGATAAGAGATTGCGGTGCATAATGTAAATTACATAGTAGAACCGTACATAATAAGACGTGATAAGAGCTTTTGGAAAATCCCTCTTGTGTCTGTAATCAGCCATATTATGTCCATTTCTTCACGTGGCAGGAAGGAGGTGGCTCGGATCTTTGCTTCATCTATAACTCCCGTTGTTTTCTTTCAAGACACATTTTACAACTGTGTACAGTGGGTTTTTTTTGTCAGCTGGAACTTCAAACCACTAGAATGATGTCGTTGTTCCTGCTGGACCTTTACTGCACTGCTCGGTTTCTACCACTTGTAGCAACTGGGTGCAAGTTGGGGTTAAGCTTCTTGCCTGAGGACACTTTGACATGTCGACTGCAGGAGCTGGGGATCGAACCCCCGACGATTGATGGATGACCAACCCTTCCTCCTGAGCAAACAGCCACTGCATCCGAATAGGCACCGGTCTCTATCTCAGTTTGTGTTTTAAAGAAAACAACACCCACACTCTGCTGTTTGGGAGGCTGCACACGCACGTTTTTAATGACATCTCTTGTTCCCACGAAGGTCGAACGCACCTGTGGCATTGTTGCTTTGGGCAAAAGCATTTGTGAAATGAACATCGTGTGTTGTAATTCACATTTGCAACACGTTGCATTTCACATGCAATCACTTTTGTCATTTGCTTGCCATTGCTTGCTATTTTACATTACCAGGGAAACTGTAATGTGGATCCCTCAAGTCATGGCCAGAACCTGATCAGCTTAACACGATCAGTACCAGTGATTCACACCAGTGAATCAGTAATAGTCAGAACTAGGTTTTATAGGCATCTATGGTAATAAGCAGCTGTCCATTGTGAATAGAGTGGTTGAGTGTACTGTGGCATGACTAATACTGCGATAACTGACTCATGAATCAATGCTACTGGTCCGTGTAAGTTAATTATGTCATGCTAGTGCTAGCATATTCGCTGTGGGATCATAATGGACTGCCTAACCAGTTAAGGTGATTTTGATTCAGGAAACATCACAGACCTTTATGCGTTTGCGTGTGTTTGCTGGTTTTATAATTGAGGCCATGGGGAGGTGTGTGTGTGTTTACTGCTCGTTGCACCATATATATGGGGGGTAAAGGGCAATAAGGAGAGTTATGGCAAGACAGCGTGTGTTTCGTGTGCAGCGTGCCGTGGCAAATTGGATTCCTGTTTGTGTGTGCTTCTCCGTGTGTTGTCAACAAGCCCATTTTTAAGGTGTAAAGGTGTGTTTGTACTGAACGGAGTACGTGTGTGTGTGTGTGAGAGAGAGAGAAAGTGTGAAAAAGAAAGAGTGAATGCGAAAAGGTGGACGGCAAGAAATGCAAAGGCTGTTTTCTTGGTCTGTGATGCATAAAGAATAAATCAGATGGTTTGGGGAGAAATTGATTTCTGTTCTTGTTGCTATCTGCTTTAACAAAAAGGAACCAGAGCGCATCAGCTAGTACACAGCAGCCGTGAGGACGTGAGGTACAGCAGAACTGGAGAGGCATTGTCAGAGTAAACAATAAAGAGATTGAGGTATGAGCACTGATACAATAGTCTAATGTGGGGAATATTGATGTGAACAAGCGGAATGGAAGATGTGATATGGAAGAACAAACAAGTGGAGCATTTCTCTTCTGTTGCAGATGGAGGTTTTGGATTATACATTTATTGGTTGCAGAACTGCTCTGATGGCAAAAATAAGCACAGTGGTTGAGTGGTGAACCCTCTTTGAGTGAGACATAGGAGGAGGAGGGTCATGGGAAAAAATGGGAAAACACACGACCTCGACTCTGGACATTGGGCTCGGTTTTGTGCTTTGTGTGTGTTGTTTGGTTTAGAAATTGAAGTTTTGTTCAAATGTTAGAAAATCAACACTGGAGCAAGAGTCTGGACACCCACCGTATTTAACCACCATCCATAATATCATCCACTCATCCACTCAACCGATGTGATGGAGAGTAAAACAGCAAACTAGTTAATTCTAGTCTGGTCATTCCCATCTGACAGCCTGGGGATGTTAAACAACAGCTTGGTTTGGACTGAACCGCCAACCCAAAGTGTTGATATTGGACTCCCTGAGGATGAGACTCATCATCTCCACAATGGCTCACCTCACATTTAACGTTTGCACACTGACTCCAAACCAGCTAGATCTTCATCAGCTTTGTGACATGGAGGGTGAAACTGGGGCCTTAAAAGTTCTGTATTTATACAAATCTGGAGTTTGGAGTCAGTGTGCAGGCATTGCCTCTTTTCTTTGGCCTACATCTATACGTGATGTGTGTATAATAACACTCCTGTTAATAATCTATGGTAATGAGTAGTCTTTCAGCAAATTAGATAGTTTACCATTTTTACTGAAGGTAAAATACAACTGCTTTTATTTTGTTTTAACAACCTTAACCACAAGGGTTTAAGTTACCTAACCTTAACCATAATTTAGCCATTCTTAGTAAATTCTGAGTAAATTCTCCTGCACACACACGTTTTACCTCTGCATTCATAGATTAATTAAACAGTTCTGCTTTTCAGTCACAAAGACCTTTAAAAGGTGTTGAGAGGGGTCTTTGTGCATTCGGTTCACCCCTTTGGTTGGAATTAGATTTTTGGGGATTTTACCTTCAACACATCGATTCGATTTGCATTTAAACGTAACTTCAAGGAGATATTCCTCCCTAAAAAAAATAACTAGCTCCAGCAAATGATGCACTGCTTGGTAATATAATCAATATGCTTTAAATCTTTATCATATCTTGCTTTTCAGCCGGCCCCAGTTCAACTTTCACTGAGATTTATGCTTCCTGAATAGAAATTAACATCTTTAAATAATCTCTCTCTCTCTCTTTCTCTCGCCGACACCCTTCTCTCACCCCCCTGGTCGTCCTCCTCTTCTTCCAGTGGCAGTAAATAACATCAGCTCCACAAATTAATTCCCCCTCAGCCCTCACTGGCCTTCTTCATTGTCTCTACCAGGTTTATGGGATAACTCCCCTATCAATTAAGGGCTAATTCTGTTAGCTGTCATGTATGCAGCACCAGGGTATTTCCTCAGCTTATGAAAATGCCAGCTCGTTTTAAGAAAGTGTCATCTCTAATACTACCGACGCGTTGTGGGAGTTAAGATATTAAATTTATAGCAAAGTTTAAAAAGATTAAGCAGGGGGAAACAATCGGGTGTAAATTTAAAATCTAAATAAATGTAACAAGTGAACCGTTGCTGTCTCAATGCTAATCTGCTTTAAAATGCTCCCCGCATGGTCTGTTTAACTATTTGGATTTGGAAGTAATCCATTGGTTTTATGTCAGTTTCCAGTCATTATACACTCACAGTGCAATATTTCAGATTAATAGTTTGCGTCACTGTTTTGCATGAATGGTGTTTACAGCCATGTATTGTGTTCTATGTCCTGGGATTAATCCGATACATAATTTCAGGTCAGAAAATTAAGACATCAGTGTTGTAACTCAAAATATATTTCTAAATGCATGCATGGACACACAGAGAGAAGAAAATTGGCCTCTACAGGGGCTCTGCAGCCAAAATGGGCAACTACATGAGACCCCCAAAGGGCCAAAAGTCCCAAGTTGTCTCTTTGCATATCAGTGGTTATAACTGATGGATCTGCAAATTTGAATTCTAATGCAATTTGCCCGACCGAAGTACAACATCAAGTATGGCTGGCCATGCATAATTTTGTGGCACTGTCTGGCAGACGACGCCTGTGTCATAATTTAAGACAAATTATCATTTTGACATGGTGCATATTCTTTAAAAAAGCACCAAAGACGTCTGATACACAGCAAACTGTGGGCCAAGATGTTTTATTCCACTAAAAGGTTCCTGGGTTTCTGGGCTTACAGTACTGTTTGACAAAGCTGCCATGTGTATTCTTCTGTATGCACTGTACTTAACAGGATCTCCAAGGCCAGTGAGTACATACAAGGAGTGTAAACAGATAATCTATTTCCATGTGCTTATCTGTGGTTGCACTGACAGCAGGCTAGAGGTAGGGTATTTAAACCCCCTTATCCTCTGAAGGCGTTCCCAAGCCTGAGATGATATATGTATTTCCTCTAGTGAGTTTTGGTTCTGCCCCAGGATCTCCTTGGTCCAGGAGGCATCTTAATTAGATGCTCAAACCACCTCATCTAGCTCATTTCGACACAGAACAGTGGTTCTACTTTGAGCTCCCTCCGGATGTCCTAACTCCTCAACCTGTCTCTGAGGCTGAGCCCAGCCACCCTATGGTGAAAATTAATTTTGGTTGCTTGTATGTGTCATCTGATTCATCGGTCACTACCTAAAGCTCTTGACCATAGATGAGGGTTGGAGCGTAGATCGACCGGTGAAATGAGCCTTCAGGCTCAGCTCCCTATTTACCATGATGTTCCAGTCCAATGCCCGCATTGCTGCTGACACCACACCAAACCGCCTGTCCAAGTCACGCTCCATTTTCCAGTAATTCATGTACAACACCCTGAGAAAGTCTTTCCCTTAGGGCAGGAGCTCACCAAGCATCGGAGGGGGCAATCCACTGTTTTCCATCAGAGGATCATAGCCTAAGACTTGGAGGTGCTTACTGTCATCCAGGCCACTCCAAACACTTCAGTCTGCAAACTGCCCCAATGCTTGTTGAAGGTTAAGGACTGATGAAACCAAAAGGTCCACCTCATCTGCAAAAAGCACAGACAGCCCCAAGTGTTGACACTAGAGAAAAAATGAGGTGCTGAAGCATGGGAACAACAATTATCAGTACACAATTAGAGGGGGTGGTTGGTGGGCGTTGAGATTGTAAAAGACCATTTTTAGGCAGAGAAGACACACAGAAAGACTTGCTGATGTTGAAATTGACAAAGAGATCATTTTCCTACACACATAAACCACGTGTAGCCTCATAAAGTCTTGCCAACTGCGGACTCATCAACTCCTACGGAGTTGGCATACCTGCACACATCAGCAATACAGTCTAAATGCTCTGAGCGAATCGCTGAAGCCCTAACTGGTAGTAGTTGCTCCCTGAGAAGCCCAGAGGCCATCACACGTGCTTCACATCTGAGTAGGAAATGTTGCTGAGGTGGAGACGGCACAGAAACGATTTCTCTCCAGCACAGCTACCGTAGCCAAACAAATACTTAGTACTCAGCAGCGTCTCTTCTGAAAGACGGAGAGATGAGGTGATTGCAGTTTATGGACGGGAGCCAGCTGGCAGGTGTAGTATCTACAGTAGGATACAGACGTGGTGTAGTAGATACGACCAACAACAGATATATATTCACCCGCAGCACTTATTCTGCTACAAAGGATAGAGTACATAAGCTTGTTGTTGGGAACATCTTATAAATTTGATCATTTTACTGAAGAACACTATATATTTCTAAGTGACTAGAAGGTTCTTTGTTTATGAAAAGCATTTTAAATAAGAGGACATTGGTTGCAACTTGCAGAAACGTTCCTTTTAATAAGTCTTTGCTTTTCCCTAAGAATCCACCTTTCTTTTTCCTCTAGTAGCCTCTGCCTTTACCCTTGAGTAAAGCAGTTTTTTCAGGGTAAAATTGTTTTATGTTGCCATAAAGTATAATCTTGAGTAGATATCCCGTGAACAGCTAGCTTGTCAGCCAACAAGATGAAATAAAGAGTATGTCAGTTTTCTAAACAGAAGTCTTTCCCCCTTTTAAGTTTATAGCAGTAGACTTGCCCTTGGAATGACACCATAATGAATCTCCTTGTCTTCACTCACTCACTTCGCTCAAAATGTCAGTGCAGCTGGTCGGGAAGATAACGTTGACGTACAGCAGCGGTTGTGGGATGAGTCGATCGTCTTACTCACTTCACTGTGGTCCCTTCTATCGCTCCCCGAACTAGACTAGCTACAAAACCTGTTCAGTTGCGGAAAGGCAGCCATTCGTGTGCCAACATTGAGTGCACATACATACAGTGCAAAACTAGAACCAAAGAAACACCAACGATTCATCTTCAACTCCAAACCATTATGTCCTCAAACACCCCCCATTCACCCATTTGCATCATGAGCCTAATATTGATCCAGGCATCTAGCAACCAGGCATCTAGCAACATTCACACTTGATTGTAATCATCCAATTAATGCTTCATGTTGTGTCTCACAGGGACTCGTGACCCATCAGTTGTGACACGGTGAATTAATTTCACAGTCAGCTTATTTGGATCTTTTCATGGTTACACAGATGGATCACTGATTGGGGATAAACAGGTTTCTCTGTGTTCTGTTTGTTTGGTGTTTTTTCCAATTAAGACTGAAAGAATTTAGTATTTTGAACGCACGAGCCAGGCACTCATATTGCCCCCTTACTGTCTGGAAACAATACGTGAACAGGCAATCTCTAGCAATCTCTCGCTCTTATTGGCACTCATTTTTAAATCAAAATAGAGTCTAATTAGATTGGAAATTGCCTGTATACACTGGCACTTAGCTTTTTAGATTCAAATGGGACTCGAGTGTAAATTTGTCGACAAGCAATGAGTTCTTTGGAGCACAGAGAATTTGTTTGACTAAGCCACAGATCTGTTTGTGTAGTGCTAAACATTTGTATGGTTTGGATAATTAATTTGCACATACGAGTCTCAACATGAATGATAAATCAGCTGTCGGGAACAGATGAAATCACTGTGTATTCACTCAGGCGGGAGGGCAGATCATGTGAGACAAACGACGAATCAAGTTCAAATATGAACATGCTTCTCTTTTTAGACTCTTTGCCAACTTCTGACTACTGTTAAATGCAGAGGAGATGAAAATGTGCCATGTAATACACAAATTTAAGGGACTTTTAGTGCCTTGCTCCACCTGTAGAACTCCATAGTGAACCGGACACCAATCCGTCAGTGCTCCTCCCTTTCAGTAACGTAAAAATCAATCTCTGAACCGAGCAAGTGTGCGTGTTTTGGTGTGAACGGGGATCAGCGCTCGTTTGTCAGCGTTTGTTTCCTATGGGAAAGTCGATGAGCAAGTGGCTTGTGTTGTTAGCTGAGGGAAATGTCAATGGGGGACGGTGGGAGCAGCACCGGGCTCTACCCGGCCTGCTAAAGCCTTTCATCTAAGTTAGCCAACATCATTAAGAGCCTGCCATGTTTGCTTTTGGTGCCTGCAGTTGGATTTGTGTGCTTGTCTGAGGCTGTGTGGGTATGAGGCGCAGGCTTAATGACTGTGTACGGGTCTGTTTGAGTGTGTTATTGCTCATCTGTCTACCCGTGTATGTGTTATAATTCCACTGAGTTTGGTCTTGATGGGTTTGTGTATCGTAATACAGTAATATTTATATATGTGTGTGTGTGTGTGTGTGTGTGTGTGTGTGGATGGCCGTGTCTAAGCGAGCCTACGGACCATTAAGCCTTCAGCACGGTCTGCAGCTCGCTAATGAGGATCTGTGTCACATCAAAACACATCAACACCAGACCTAGTTAGCTAGCTGTTAGCTTCCGACAACACTAGCTATAAGTGTGTGTGTGTTTTATGTATAGACGTGCGTGGGTATGTTATCTCTGGCCGTTCCTTTGCATTTCCTCATACACTGCATCACTTAATTGTCGTGTTAGCCGTAGATGCTAATACTTGATGCAAACTGGCTGTATGTATGTGTTTGCTCACAACTTTTTGTCCTTTTTCCATCAGTTGTTTGCTGTACGTGTCTCATCTCCTCAAGCCCGTTCAGTCACTGATGTGCAATGAGTTGTTCAGCTTTTAGGAAACATAAAGAGATGCTACAGTGCAAGGTGACCATTAGACTTCCTGCTGAGCTTATTTAGATTGCAGCTGTCCGAGAGAAGGTCCACTGGATGTGGCAGATGATTGTCTTTTGAATTGAACATCAACATAAATGGGGCAATGAAATTGTTTTAAAGTAAAAACTCGTAGCACCTCCAAATATGTTGTACGCCATCTGATGTAACACGAGGGCAATTCACCGTTTACCCAGCTGTTTCAGAGAGAGTGTTAGAAAAGGTGTTTCTCAGGAGATACTATGAGTCATCAACTACAGCGGCGTATGTTGAATATAAGTATTAGGAAGGTTTGAATCATGGATGTATGAAAGATGGCACCCCCCAAAAGCATCCGTGGACTTCCTTCTCCATCCAAGGCTACGGAGCGCATCAGCGACTTCCACTGGCCAAGCCGTCTGACTACCCGACACACATGAACGGGATAAAAGGATTTAATGCCCCTCTAGGTTAGAGGCCACCATGCCAAAATCTCTTCATAGCCCATCGCCTTCCTTCAGGCCTGGTTAGAATAAGCTCTAACAGCCACAGCAGCTGGAGCTCGACCCATAGAACATAGTGACAAGGATGCTACAGAAGTAAAAAGAGTAAAGAGTCCTTTCAAAATGTCTCCTGGAGGAGGTTTATAATGTCTGAGGAAATAACCCAGAAGACATCATTAGGGGTTACCTTTAGCTTGGGTTTGGGGGAGATGTGGGTAGAATCTCTGTCCTCTGTCCTGTGAAATGTGTCAAGATGTGATAGAAGATACTGGAGGGTTCTTTCAAAGCTAAAATCTGTTTTTATTGTAGTCAATTTGTCAATTTATGGTAATTTTTATTATGCTGCGGTTGGAGGCAGATCAGATTGGTCAAGTTGCACCGGTCGGAGATATTGTCAATGCAGAGAAATCTCGCTGCGGTGTTACAACGTCTTTAAAAACTGATGCTTCGTCATCTCCATCTTCGTTCACTTGTCATTGTTTAAATCTTTGTGCTAGATGCTCCAAATAGTACTTTTTGATGTGAGGCTGGTAAAAATGTTTTAAGTTACAAGAAACCACTCATCCTAAAGGATTTGAGCAATACTTGAACTTGCAGCATCGATTATTCTACAGGCCAATTCATACATGGATATGTGCACATAAACACACTAAGCAAATTACCTAAATTCTTTTGAGCATTGTCAGTAAGTTGCAAGTGCATATGTGCAGTATACATACATACATATATAATGTTGCTCTTATGCATTAGCCTGATTGTTGCTCAAAATACAATAAATCAAGTTTATGTGAAGGAAAACTCAATCAGTTTTTTTATTTTCTAAGAAATAAATCACTGCACATACTAGTCCCTGTGAGTGAATTGTGTGTGTGTGTGTGTGTGTGTGTACATTTCAAATTCCCCTCCCTCCTCGTGCTATCACGACAGCTCATAGTGTTCACCGTGACCGTTAGCTTTGCACAAGACGGTGATATACGAGCCGGCTGCTGACATGTGATCAGTAAAGGTCAATCCGTGCCTGACACCGTGTCGTTAATCACACATATACACCACTCAGAGCAAAACAACACCATCCAGGATATGGCTGTGTAGTTTTTATTGCCTTTTAGCCGAGTGCCAACCCCAACGCGCTGGAGGCAGGAAATTAGCTTTGTTGTCCGCAGAGCACAGTGGCCGGTAAATCAGCAATTTACCCAGCGAAAAACAAAATGTGCTCATACATAACCATCATGCCTCGGAAGAAATTAAAAAAAAGGTTGTCTAGTTTGGTTTCCTTTTCTTTGCTCTGTTTACAACCTTTTTCAAGAAGCTCTTTAAACTTAAAATTCAGGACTTCAGTTCCACGGCTTACTTACTTACACTTTTGAAAACAATAATTCTGTCCCACCTTTGCGACAAGGTATAATTAATTAGACTGATCACGCTGTCAAAAATGGAACAACTGTTATCCAACAGTGTGATTCAGTAACACGCATCATTAGGTTAGATTTAACAAAGTGACAGACACGCATGCAGATCTTCAAACTTGATTTTTCAGGTCACTGACAGTGGGAGTAATGTTGATGTTGATCTGTTGACATTTGTTTTGAATCAACTAATAGTTCACCAAAGTGATTATTCTGTGATGATGTACATTATATATGATAATGATTCCTGTTCTATTAAAGTAGCTTTCCATCCCATTTAGACAGTTTTTATGTGAAATCGTTGTCATTATATCAGAGCCTGTGTTTTTATTATGTCGCTGACAGATTAATGGGAGCCGTGCCCCGTGATACATTACCTCTTTAGTGAACATCACCTCAGGGTTAATGATTGGGGGATTTGATCTTTTGACTGACCATTAAGTTTTTCTTGTGCTTTGGGTTCACTGATGCTTAAAACTATTCATTTTGGGAAACCTGGAGGTAGAGATTTAGTTCATTTAAGCACCGCAGGAGCGACAGCATAAAGATGTGTGACAGAAGTGGATGGAAATTGAATCCCACATTTTCTGAGTTTTCTTAGTGGATTATCGGATTTGAAACTCTGTCTTTCTTCAAATGTAAATCATTTCTATCTAACAGTGATTGGTGGGTAAGACTGTGAGACGCTTAAGATTATTTTGACAAAGCATTGAATTGATAAGAAAGTACAGTTATGTTGCTGAACTTTGACACATCACAGGCGAATACTAACCTGACTCTCGCCAGATGAATTTCGTTCCGCCTAGCTCCACTCATCCATCTGGGATCGCTCCATTGGAGATGTGTTTCAGAAGGCTGGGCCTTATCAAAAATCCTTGCATATGATTGGATAAAACACTTGTCTGTCATCTTTATTGACGTACTACTTCAATCACTCACATCGAAACCAACCTGTGACGTCGATGAGAGCGACGTTCTTTTAACGAAAAAATATTGGGTAGATTGGACAACATGGATGAAACAGCAGCATCAATGTTGAAGCTTGCTTCCTCGATGCGAGCCGCCATTGTTGTCTGAATCAAAACAGTCGCTTCTCCGCTATGTCACATCTATGAAACTCCCGCCTGGCGGTCCTGATTGGCTCTACCTGAAAATCTGGTGCCGAAATCCCTCCCAACGGGAGCGATCCCAGATGTATGTGAGTGGAGCTAGGCGGAACGAAATGCATCTGGCGAGAGTCAGGTTAGAACCTTGACACATCACAGGTGAATATGTCACAACCCGTAATTTCCACTATGAGTCAGTTCAAAACAACAACCAAGAATTCCTCAGTTGTCTTCACCCGATTGTGTATTATTGACTGTTCATGGTCTGTGATCTATCAGAGGAGATAAAAACCAGTGAAGCAAAAGACACACTATATGTCAGCTGTCATTTTCAGGTATAGACAAGTCATTGTGCACTAGTCCATGCAGACGAATGCAGTGTATCAATACTCCACAGACATTGGACTCACAGAGCAATTGTGCTTGTTAAAGTCCCTCTGCACCAAAAAAAAAAGTGTTAACTTGTTAATAAAGGCAGAGAAACTTCTGGACACATTCACGATACAAAGCACCTCACTTGCTCCCGCCGCAAAGGACAATTCACAACAGCTGCAAACGCAGCGGTGAAGCTAAAGCAATGTGTTGCCGCAGACAGTAAACAGCAGCTAGCCTGTCCCACCGGCCCTAATGAGCACACTAATGTGTCACCGAGTCCTGCACTCTGCATTTTAATGGGAAAAGGAATTTTAAAAGGAAAAAAGGCTGTCCGGATGCACTTTGTCTGCACTGAAGGTTTATTACCTGCCATTCTCTTGTAACATTTTATATTTGCTGTGACATCTTACAATTCTATATGTTCTACGTGTCTCTATGTATCCTGCAGAGAAACTGGATTTGCAGCCTGTGAATGTCATGAAGGACCTTCACAGTCAGTCGTCATCTGTTCTGCTTCATATTCCACCATTTGGCTTGTTTGGAAAGAAATGATCTGACCAATTATTTGGAAAACAAAGAATACAAAACACTTATTTTATTATAACATCTGTAGGTGAATTTTTTCCGTCCGTTGCCTGGCATTCGGAGATAATGACATCCCCGCTGGAGCCTTAGTCTTGAAGCAGGGCTCCAGAATGGCCTCAGAGTAAAACATGCGTGTCTGACATTTAATGCTGAATGGTGAATTTCCATATTGTAGAAATAATAATGTATTGTTGTTATCATTCGCTGCCTAGCATCACTGCGGCATCCAACTTCATGCCTCACCATTGGTGATCCTTGGACTGCGAGCGCTGGCATTTTAGATTTGGTTAAATATACATCTTCACTATCTTGCTACGCTTTCCCTGTTGGCTTGTAGACACAAGTACCCAGCAGCGATCCAGTCTGTGAGTAAAGAGGAAATGAGATTTTATTAGAGTCAGGGTTAATCGTGTTCTTTTAAATTCATAAATACACCAAATATCAAAGGGAAATCTAACAAACGAAGAGAAGTTCACCTCCCTCGAAGCGGGTTAAAATCTCCATTATCTGTCTAATTCATTCAACTGTACGAGCACAAAAGTCCACAGATAGTTTATTTGATCAAGTAGCACCTCAATTCTGCATCAACACCAGCTGTTACAAGGGTTCATGCACTATAACACCTCCTGTACTTTGAATAACATAATATTGACATAATAATCAGTTACGATGGAGCACAGATTCGTTCAAATGCAATAAAATACAGTCTACTTCACACATGAAGATAACTTCTGATCCTGCATTATTGTAGTCCATCTTCAGCTGATTGTTGAGGTGTGATTTGATCAGTCAACCTCTAGTTTATAAGTAATCAATAGCATCCATACGACACTTTAATTTACAATTCAGCACAGTCTTTTATGACTGTTGACTGTCAATTTTCTCATCCAACAATCTGAAAGAAAGCAAATAAGCATGCTTCAAACTATTCCTTCGACACGTATACGACACATGATTCTGTTTTTTGTTTTTATACATTTCTTTTCAAGTCTACTCGACGCATTGCTTGTTTTTATGTCGTAGCTGTGCTCATCTTTTACTTTCCTTGCAGGGGTCTTAATACTCTGCTGCTGCTGCTGTAGCAACCTAATGTCTCCACTGGGCTCTGTAAAGTTTTATCTCACCAATGATTCGACGGTTACTCAGCCAGATGCCGAGATTTCTTGGAACTCCTTTTTTTTTTGGTCCTTTCTGCGATTTAACAATATTAACTCAGTACTTCAGTCATTACGAGACATCTCCCTTCTCCAATTAGCTGGCTTTCCTCTTCCTGTCGAGTAGATGTGACCGTGAGCTTCTCTGGCCGTGATAAATTGAACCCATATTGACTGCGTAATAAGCAAACACACAAATTAAGAGCCCACCCTGGAAAACCGACCGGTAATTCAAGCGGACACAGTCGACTTTATGGACCTCCGGAGGCTCTCGTGTGTGACGGGAGTGGACTCAAAAGCTTTTTATTAAAAACTGTACGCTCAGCCCGCTCATTGGAAATCCATGGGCAGGTGCCACTCAGTCATATCAGGACTTCTGCTCCATTCTGTTCCCTCTCGAGCTTCACAATATTGATTCCTCTAAACACTAAGCCGCCGACTAAACCACTGAACTCTCCCTCCTAACACTCCCTCTCCTCCCTCCTTCACTCCTCTCTCTCCAAACCCTTTCAGCAGTTTCCCGCCCCTCTCTTCTTCTACAACCTCTCATTTGTGCTCCCGTTTCCTTTTCCTGCCAACGATCAGACTTTTAAAGAAATGTTTTGAGAAATAATGCATGTCACACGGGTGCCTGGTTTAATTGTCTTTAAGTACAAAAAACTCAAATGAAAGAGATCGGGTTGTCCGTCAGCTTGATGGTATAATCATTATGTCATTAAAGCGGTCTGCCGTTTTACTTTTAAAGCGCTGATTTGTGTGAGGGGGGAATCGTACGCCATAAAAGTCTGTAAGCACGTCCACGCTGAGACGATCGAATTGGCAAAGGCATCATTTTGTCTTCTTTTCAGCCCTCCGTCCAGACAAAAACAGCATTTTTCTCGCCCCTAAATCGAGCCTTTTCCAAAAAAAGGTTTCTAAAGTGTGTAAATCTTGAAACACTGGCTTGGTGAAAGCCAGACAGCCCAGGTAGAGTTGGACAGAAGTCCTCTGTAATTACTTACTTTGAAAAGGTCAACGTATCCAAATATAAAGCATCAATAACATCGATTCATGCTGATGTTGACAATGTTGTGATGGGTTAACAGGCAGTATTTTTCAGACGTGATTCCACATGTACAACGGAAGGAGTGTTGTCTGACAATAGAAACATAAAGACAAAGATAACACATTATAGGTGACCACAGACAGCTGGAGGTGTAACCAGCTGTCACTCGGCAGAGTTAGAAGCTGCATCAGTCACAATTAACTGGCTGGTAACTTTGTTTTGTCTCAAACTTTCCCTGTCATCGTCTGTTTTGAATAACGACAGGGCCAAAAATACAGAAGTGGTATCAACCAGTTTTTATGTTGGTTTTGTCTGCGGACATTACAAACTTTATATAAGTCAGTCAGTCGGGCTGATGGTGTAGACACGGTGCTAGGGAGGGGCTGACAAATCTCTCCATAACTTTAACCATGGCCACGTCCTTTGGCAAGATTAACAAATCTAATTGCCTGAAATTAGTTTAAGCTGACTTTAAGGGTGCCAGAGTCTTTCTAATGCCTTAATTATGCCTAGAAAGTGTTGGTAAATGTAAGCTTATGTTGGTCTTCCTCGTCAAACTGCTGCTTTGTGAACTGATCTGTAGCCTGAAGTCAATGAAGTGGTTTGTAAAAATTTAAAACCGTCTCTTCCTCTCTGCTTCCTCTCATCCCAGACTGTTGCGTTGCCATGACGAGCGAGGAGGAGGAGGGCCCCAGCGTTGCAACACCAACAGCAGCAACACCGTCAGCGGCGGCAATCTCCGGGGTAACAACAGCCATAGCCAGGGGCGATAGCAACGATGCCGTCGCTTCCTCCTCCCCCCGCCGGCCCTCCCCGCACCGCCTCCCACGCCCCGAGGAGAAGGAGGAGAAAGAGGAGGAGATAGAAGAGGAAGGGATTATTCACGAAGAGAGGATCGAGAAGGTGGAGGAGGAGGAGGAGTGTGAGGCGGATGATGAAGACGGCGATGACGATGGCAGCAGTGATACCAGTGTGTTAGTTGTGCCCTACCCCGAGCTGGTACCCGTGGTCTTCTTCTGCCTTAAGCAGACGACCTGTCCTCGCAGCTGGTGCATCCGCATGGTCTCCAGCCCATATCCTTTAAACACTGTGATCAGATCATCATTTAATCATTCAGGAGTCCCCTGTTATTACGCTATAAAGAAAGTTTAATTGTCCGTTAGTGGGCGACAGATTCAGCTGTAAATCAACGTCAACTTTGGCTTTTGGATGTTTCACCTCACCTGTCAAAGCTGAACTTCTGTTTAGCTTTATTTCACTGACCTTGCAGCGATGCTCTTTGGTCATTTGACAGATATGTTTGGTGCATGGGAGGCTGGATCCAGATATTTCACATCAAGGTTCAGATATACTGATACTTTTGCGTCTGCAGATCTGACAAATTCTGCTTCAGACACATTCGTTGTATTAATCAAACACGGATTAATGGAGGTTGATAATGTATTCACTCTATATGCAAATGGCACACGATTTGCAAAGGTCAGTTTGGCGGGAAAACATTTCCATCTCTGGAAAAACATTTGTAAATAAGATTTCCAAACCCATTGTGATGATTGTGGTGATGAAAATGAATTGGCTTTACCGTCATTCGATTCCCACCACAAACAAAAAGCTGCACTCAATCAGTCCGAATGGATTAATAATGAAAGTAGTCATAAAGGCTGCAATATCATAATTTGAAGACCGATAGTCTTAAAAGTAATTTACCTCAAGGCAAATGTTGTGGAGACAAGATAACTATGTTAATTTTCTATACTCAGTGATAAATTGGCCCCATTTGTATTAAATTAAAATGGAAACCCCAACTTTTGCTTCTAGGCAGCATTACAGCATCATTCAAAACAAATGGTGCCACCTTTAACCAACAGATAACTTTTAACTCATGTTGAACAGGTAACACATTAAAAAGCCTAAGGTTATTATTTAATTTCAGAAATTAATTGGCAATCGCTTCAACTTGAGACGTACACGGATCAGCCAAGACAATCTAGCCACCTGCCTGATATTGTGTCCGTCCTCCTCATGCTACTGAAAAAGCTCTGATCCATCTAGGCATGGACACAGGACCTACTGAGGGTGTCCTTTGGTGTCTGGCACCTGGATTTTGGTAGCAGATCCTTTGAGTCCTGTGGGTTTCAGACCGGGGGACTCCATGGATCGGACTTGTTCAGGCACGTCCCACGGATGCTCGATCGGATTGGGTGCGTGACCACATGATGCCAGGACTCAAGGTTTGCCAGCAGGGGCTTTTTGTGTGACCAAAACTGACTGATGCACTGATGTAGTTCTCTGCAAGAACCTGAACTGTGAGGACCCAGATTAGGAGGCGATCCACTGCCAGCTGTGAGTGCTGTAGGTGCTGAATGTTCGTTTCAGGGGTCAGAGGAAAAGATTTGCTCGACTCCAGGTTATGACATACTTTTCATCCTCACGTCTCCAAGAGAAAAATTGCTGCTATGCCTATATAAGAAATGACAGGCGAGCTAAAGTACAGTACCAGGAGTGCTCAGCATTAGCCAGCCCCAGGTGTCAGCCGACACTTATCAAGCTTTCCAAAGAGCAACACTTACAGTGTAGTCATGTGTGACTCACACACTTAGGCTCAAACTCCTCTAACACAGAGTTATATATCTGTGAGTAGTAACACCGCTGAGTGTAAAGAGTGAGAATGACTGACTGAGTGGCTGGATGAAGTTCACTGATGCAGAGATGGAAAAGGAAGGACAAGGGAAACAGCAGAGACAGACAAATAAAGGGAAACAAGATGCAGTGAGAAGGAGGGAAATGAGAGGATGGCTGGATGGAAGGTAGAGAGAAAGAGACTATCAATAAATGGTGTCTACGTGAGATAAGATGATAGGAGAAGGAATGCATTTATGTTTTAAAAATAGGAGACGGCATTTTCGTCCCAGGGATGAAGCCAGCTCTGAGTCCAGTCATAAGTCAGAAAGAACGAGATTGATAGAAACGTTCTGTTTGTCTTCACTCTGCTTTCTTACTTCCATTAGGGAGGCATCACATCAGCTTCTAGTCGGCCCGGACGTGAATTTATAACCAACTAGAGCGACAGAGGCAAAAGAATGATAGTGGGAGAGAGAGGAAAACAAGAGTTTGAGACTCGCTTAATAAGCAAACCATCCAGTCAGGTCTAAATGAATGTCCTCCTCAGAAACATCTCTTAATTAAAAGAAAAAAAACACACTTGGCTTTGTCTACGTTTTGATCCTCTGTCTTTAATTCTTCGCTCTGTCTCCTGCCGTCTCTTTCTGTATCTCTGCTACAAGTATTCCAGCCCTGTCTCCTGTGTTGCCTTGAAAAAGCTCACAAGTAAATTAAGTATAATTTACTCCACTGACTAAGCTCGTGTGTCGTGAATAGACTGACTGCCAGGAACAAACACAGGTTCTGTTACAGTCCTGTGGCGCAATTATGGTGACGGCGCATTAGTGAGAGATTTATGTCAGAGAGCTAAGAATATGATCTCAGCAGCAGCGGTTGTTCATCTGGACTCGAAACGTCGCGCCTGGCAAGCTTTAAAGCCACGTATATGTGATATAATGCTACCTGTGCTAACTGTGGGATGTTGCGCTCGCTAATGTGATCTGAAAATCAAACGTTTGAGCATCTAGGTTGTTGATTTTCTTGCCACTATAATGGTAGCCTACCATTTTTTTGTTCTGGTACACTCTGAGAAATAAGGGTTCCAAAAGGGTTCTTCTACAAGGGCTGAGGTTCTACCTGGAACCATTTGCTTCTGAAAAACCTTTTCCCAAAGAAACAGTTTTTCAAGGGTTCTTGGTAACAGTAACGGTTCCAGTAAGAACCATTTCGATCCAGAGAACCCTTTTTTGGAGAAAGAGTTCTTCAGGGATTGTTGAAAGCATGGGTATAAGATCCTGTATGGGTTCTTTGTAGAACCTCTCATGGGGGGTTCTGGGTGGACCCTTACACACACAGTTCTAGGTATAACTCTTCATGTTGGGTTCTAGGTAGAACCCTCCATCTTTATAAAAGGTTCTACCTGGAGCCAAAAAGTGTTCTCCTACGAGGACAAGCCGAAGAACCTTATATGGTTCTACTTAGAACTTTTATTTCTAAGAGTGTACTAGAAGAAAAGAAATGTGGATTCTTAGGAAAAAGCATAGACTTATTAAATTGAATCGTTTCTGCAAGTTGCAACCAAAGTCCTCTGTGATTGTACCACTGAGTTCCGGTTAAATGGTTCTACTTAGAACTTTTATTTCTAAGAGTGTAGCGACCCAGCACTAGAAATGATGACACCAGTGGGTCTATTGGTTAGCTGGTTGGGTATGGACCCAAGAGGATAAGATCTAGTGATTTTCTTCATTTAAGCCACTGACAGGTCACAATATTCACTTGTTTAACACTTCAGATTATGACAGGATATATGCTTATTGGAAACATCGGCACATTTAAGAGTTGGCAGGCTCATTCTGGTCCAGTGTGTAGGATTCAGGAGGATCTATTGGCAGAAATAGGATAGAATATAACTGAAGAATCATCTGAAAGAATAAGTCTTGTGTTTATATCGAGCCTTTTTATGTTTACAGACTGAGCGGCTCCTCTTTCGTGGAGTCCACCATGTTGCACCATCATGTTTCCTACAGTAGCCCAGAACAGACGAACCAAACAGAGGGCCGTTTTAGCAGCGACTGTAGGCGAGGACAAGATCAGAAGTATTTCGTGCAACCACTCTGCTAGACGCCAGTAAATCTTACAAGCCAAATAGCTGAGCCAAATACGAGCATGCCCCTCAGGCCAGGCTTTACATTTTTTAGCAGCAGTACTGGTTAGAGTCTGAGGAGAGTGAAATTGTCTGAGTATCCTTATCAGACAATTCTGTTTTCATAGTGGTGGTGAGTGTTGGGAACCAGATGTGCCAGATGGTTTGTTTCACAAAACCATCTGGAAAGTAGCTGCTAGAAGCTGTCTGGGAAGGGTTCAGGTACTCACTAGAAAACACTTGACAGGTGATGGATGAACCAGCTGTCTATCGTTGTCTATCATCGACAGATCAACAGCAGGGGAGCACTAACACCAGCGGAGCCAGTTGGTAAATCAAACTCTCCAGTTTTGATATAACCGATGATATATCAGGATCTATGCTGCAGACTTCCTGAGGAGCCGCCATTGTTGGTTTCAATCAGTCACTTCTCTTAAAGTACGTCTGGCTTCCAGTAGTTCGTCATAAGACACTCTCGATGATCATCCATACATGATGGTCTTGCATATCCATTATTGCAGCCTTGTTGTGGTACTGAAAGGGTTTGGCTGTAGCTTGTTTTGCTTCACGAGGTTCTACGAGGTGTAAATGTGTTGTCATACAGAGAATGAGTGTGAGTACAATGTCTGTCTTTGACAGAGCTGCTGGTTCACACTCCACCAGCGCTTAACATTCAATCAAATCACTGGTACTGAAGGAGGAAAATATGAGTGAATATTGGCATTTGTGCCTGCGTACTCGTGTGTGTGTGTCCTTGTTACTTTCTGATAATGAATAGGCTCGTATTGACCCGGTCCACTTTCTCGTATAGTGACTTCAGATTGAGTGGTGCTGCGGATTGATCGGCGAGTGAAATCCTCTTTGTGCTTATGAATGCATTCAATCCACTCCCGGAACTACGTCTGTGTGTGTGAGTTCGCTTTTACTCAGGAGGGATATTGGCTAAATTTGGGTGATGACAGAGCATCGTAGTGAACCTTTATTTCAGAATAAAAGAAAGAAATCCATAAAATAGGGGTATACGCTGCTAGAATACTTAGACTTACTATGCTGTAGAGCTGTTTATGAATGACTTAGAGAAAGTACGCTTGCTCGGGTTCGGTTAGACTTGCTGCCCTTTGTAAGATGTCTTGTGTTAAGCCACACATGTAGATTTTTTTGCTTTAGAGCTCCACATCTCTCTTCAGTCGGGCGAGGTTGAGAGTGGTCAATGAAGCTGTAGTGATACGGGTTAAAATTGGAAATGTAGCTTCACAGTTGAGTGAAGCGTAGAAGCCCTGGGAGAAAGATTTGAGGGCCCTCTAGCAAAAATCAAGGAGTGAAACTTGAAAGAAGGAGTTTTTTATCAAATGGAAGTTATGAGGGCACTGTCAGAAAGGATAGGGTTCAAGTTTAAAGAGCTGATACAAAGAGGACTGAAGGGATGCGGATTGGAAAGGTCTTTAGAGAAAAAAGCAGACTCAAGAGTTTTAAGGAAAGAAGGGAGGTATTCTTAGCCAGTTAAGGAGTTCTGTGATGGCTGCTGGCTCAGCCCCCACCTCCATCTAATCCCTCTGTCTCCATCACTCTTCTTCAGCTCCTCTCTTCTTGACAGTAAATCATTTGCAGCTTTCATTGTGTTAAACCATTTTGCAGAGGCAGAGTGGGATAGTTTTAAAAAGGACACCTCTGGCTATCTGCTGTGATGGACGGATCAAACTTCCGTCGCTCTGCACTTAATCCAAATCGCCGTCTGACGTGTTTTGTCTTTTTTTCCGCTTCACCGACATTTTCCATTCCTGTATCGCTTTTCTCCGTTTTGCTCGATGTGGCCGGTCAGCTTATGTGTTGCTTCTTGTATGAGTGTGCATTCTTTTACTGCGTTTGTCTTCCACACTGGTGCACAACAAAATGTCAATTTCACAGTTGTTTCCTTCTATTCTTGTGACAAAACGGTTCTCCTGGAATTGTTTTTGAGAAACAACAGATGTGTAATACAACGGGTGGATACTGTGTAGTTTTAGTAAGGTATACCTAAAGAACTGGGAACTGAGTCGCCATTTTTCATGTTTCGGTTCCATCGGCTGCCAAAGTGGTACAGTTTTGAAATATACTTCAAGTATCTGTAGGTTAACTACAGGTGTATTCACAGCTGTAGGTCGGTTCATCTGGAAAAACAAGATTCAGTTCTTGTTGTAAACATATAGTTACAAAGACTGACAGGTGATTGGATAGATTTGGCGATTTACATCAGGACCCACGTGGGGAAACCAAATTCAGGAGACTGACAAAAGTTTGTCGAGCACTGCAATGCTTCTTTATTACTTTGGTGTCACAAAGAGCTCACGAAGAAAGTAGTGCTTATAACATTATTAGTATTATTAGACTGCAAATCAACCACATGTTATGAATGATGACTAACAGGTAGAGACAAGATGAAAAGCTTATGTGGGAACACAGTCACACAATTTGTAATGGACTTTAATGAGATGACGTGTTACCATCATGATTTTGAGATGATACACATGAATATATACATGCATTACACAATTAATTATAAGAATACCTCCTGCACAGATTTCCCGATCAGCAAGTGGATTTATTGGTAGTTAAGAA
Organism: Lagodon rhomboides; assembly: GCA_039737535.1. NCBI lineage: Eukaryota > Metazoa > Chordata > Actinopteri > Spariformes > Sparidae > Lagodon > Lagodon rhomboides. Next base: position 31,936,616 of record CM077786.1, read on the forward strand.
TTTAAAATCGAGCAAAACCCACATATCTGCTATGCCAAAATCCTGCTGTTGGTTTGTTTGCTTTCACACCACCAACAAAACGCATCGATTGGAAGCGAACTGAGTCCAAAAACGTTTCATACATCACACATATGTTAATGCAGTTGTATTGGTTTCAATTGTTCAAGTGCAACACATGCACTGTTATACTTCTTCAATTTTTAATGAGCTTTGCTACGTTTCAAGTGTATATACTTGAGAATTTTTCATGAACTCTAGGAATGTGCTTCTGCTCTCCCTGAGTGTATAAACTTTAATTGTATTTTCTATGTAAGTGGCTTTTTTTTTTCCAAGTCACGAAACAACAGCTCGCACAACTGGGAGCACGATGTGGCTCTAATAACAACCTATGAATAGCGAGAACATGTCTGGGTAGGTGCACGATACTAATTATCACAGGGATGATGTTAAAGTAATGTTATTCAGTGCCCGATAAAACATTGTTGTGAAGGTCCACAAAGGAATGTTTTGGATATTTTTCACACTGCGGTGAACCCAAACGACTCTCTTTGATGTAAAACGGTTTCTATTGTGGTTCTGCTGATCCCACCGAGAACCAACAGCCTGGTCTGCGACTCTGCACTCTGTTGGTTTAGTCTTCATGAATAAAACATTATAACAGTAGTTTGTTAATCTTCATGAACCTCTGGAAGTTTGTGTATATTTATATTTATCATTTTTTATTAAGCGAGCAAAAGTTTGATATATAATTTAAGTTTAAGTGTTCATGTTAAGTTTTCATGTACTTGCAGAAATATAAGTAAATAAGTTCTGACTAGTTAGCATTTACATTAGCATTCATTATTCTATGAACATAATGTGAATGTATATACAGATACCTACAGCATATTGATGGCAACAAGTTTAAAAGAACATAAATAAAATGCAAGCAAACCAAAAAAAAGGCTTTTATAGGGAATAAATATTATATTTTCACTTAAAGAACATTGAAAACTTCGAAAGGATCACACTTCAGACCATTTCAGACCAACTAAAAATATGTTTGGCACATCATTTTTGAATACGTACTTATGAGCGACTGAACAACCTTTTATTGTGGTTCTAGCACAGTAGCTCTCTTTTGGAGTTGTATGTCTGGCGTCCTTGTCAATATAAATCCAGTATTCATTTACCTGTTTCAGTCAGTTGCTGAGAAACTATTTGTATTTCCTGACTTTCTAGATATTTAACTTTCTCCTCCGACCACCAGTTACCGCCAGTGTTGCACAATTAAGATTTAAGAGCTCATTTAGGGAAGCGACTCGGGTTGTTTTTATAACGTAGGGTCAGCGCCTTTGAAACTGCTACTGAATGGCTTGGCTGCCAACTGGGGTGTCATTTCCCAGTGGGACCTGTAGTATTACCCACCCTCTCATGTTACCGGATTCAGTTGATTCAATATTTAATATCAAAAATTGTCTTTGATGCAGTTTTAAAGACTTTTTTTGGTTCTCTTCTAAACCTGTGTGCTGCTTGGGCAGACCTGACAAAAGGCGTCATTAATTAAATCGTTGTCGGAGGAAAAGGGGCCAAATAGTTTCCTACAGTCACAATTTCCAGGAGTACAAAAACTTCATCTTATTAAATCTCAACTATATTCCTACCCAAAGGCACTCTTCCCTTTTGTATTATGTTGAAAGTGGTGGTTGGAGAGCAGTTAACAATATACTGAATCTAGAAACAGGGGAGTTTAGAGTGATACTTTAGTTGGAACTGAGTTTTCTAGCAGTACACAGTATAATGTATTCAAACTGGGGTGCTGCCAGCAGTCCTGCCATCCATGTAAAATTGTTTGTTTCTTCTAAATTGTACATTTCCCATGCCGAATCAACTGCGAAGTTGCATAAGAAATGAAACGTCAAGGCAAACTTGTCACGGTCTGCGGTTTCCTCTTCCCTAGTTTGTACAACAAAGCTGTTTCCACCAGGGAGTACCGTCATTGTATCCACACCTGTGTGATTCCACCGACGCCCGGGCTGAAAGTGAGAGCGGCGCGCAGTGCGGAGCCGCGAATATATCAAGTTTTTTTACCAGCTCTCAGACACAGCTGAGCTCATTCATTTAGAGAAGGGATAATCAGAGCGGCAGGGGTGTAGAGAATACTAGAGATCTTTTTCAAAAAAGGCTGAGATGTAAAAAAAAAAAAAAAAAAAAACACGCTGCTCTCCTGTGAATTGAAAAGGAGGAAGGACGGAGGGAGATGCAGGTAGAGATAAAGACAGAGATGGAAGAGGAGCCGGCTGTGCGAGGGAGAAACAGAGCGAGTGAATATATATTCCCCTCCAAACCAAATCTGAAAGCAGGGGAAGGTCAGATTAATAGCTTCCAATTCACTTTCAATCTCCTCTGGACCAACACATGTGGCCCTCAGTGCCACCGGCATTATTGCACATACACACACACACAAACTCTCACATTCAGGGATATAAATACACGCTCGGTTGTATTCGGCTTGTTAATGGAGGCTTTCACAGTCGGCGCCTTGAGTGTGAATATTTTGATAAGTGCATTTTTGAACTTTATGAGAGCTCAAGATACCTGTTTGATATTTTACCTTTAGTCCCCTACCCGGCTGCTTTCCTGGAGTGTTTACTTCAGATTTGCATCCCGCCGTTATACCCACTCGTCACTTTAATACCAAATCTGGCTCGCCGATTGGTTTGGCAGCTTGACAACACCTGATGCCAGTAATGGGCCATTTGGACAAGGTCTTGCTACTAAAAAAATTATATGAGTTTCAAGTGTAGGATGCAAACTTTACATCATGATAATGACATTTTAATTAACAGGGTGTATGTGTGGCGGTCCTTAGTCTGCTTTTTCCAGTGGCTTCTATCAAGGAAAATGACATTCAGCTACATTAAAAGCAAAATGAACAGCTCTGAACCGAGCTGCTCAACAAAATCAGTTTAATTGGTAAATTAATTTCCTGGCAGTGTCACTTTTATGGATGTCTAAAGGCACTACTTGCTGAGCAGTGGTTGGCAGGCAAAGCGTTCTGCCTGGTTGCATATCGTCCCCCGATGAGCACCACCAGCCAACTGGGTGTGTTTCAGATTTGGTTATAATCATTAAAAGGGTTAGAAGTACTGTAGTGCGATGGTTGAGGTTATGCTTCGTGATCTTTGTGAAAGACCCAGCATTGGTGCACTGCGCAATCTTGGCCATGCTGGTGTTTTCCCGCCTGGCAGCAGCTAAGAACGTATGGTGTCATTTTTAAAAAAAACAAAAAACAGATGTTCTTGTTTTCCTGTTTTACACTCACGAAGCCCGTTGAGACCGTATCTGCGGTCTATACGAACGAATTGGACTTGAGCATACCTGGCACTGTAAGATGGCGTGCCATTGCTGCTTTTCTTGGCATGAATCTAAGTAACCTCCATCTGCTCTGGTTAGATGGTTTAGTTTTTTTTGTGCATCCTGGAGGATTTTAAACTCACAATGGGGTGTCAAGGATGGAACACGCTTCTTTGGGCTGCACGGAGGCGTACGTGCTTCGGTGTTTTTATTTGGAGATGTGGCGGAGAAGTGTAGCACTGACTTGTCTTTTTTTTTTACTTTTTCAATCAGTTTATCTAATTAGAGCCAAACCAATACTGGAGTTCTGGCATTCAAGCTTGTTTCTGATATTAGGGAGTAAAAACATTGATATTCTTGTGTACAAAGAATGAATGTACATAATGACTACATTTTTGCATTTAGCCCTCAAACTTGTGACAGTTACGTATGAAATGGACGCACAATATTTTAACAATAAACTTTATTGTTCATAATAACATCAGTGCTCTCAAACAATACACTTCACTGGGAATATAATAATTATAAATTACCAGAGGCATCTTTTTCTGCATTATGGTTTTTTTTTGTCAGAGAATGTCAGACAAACTATACGCCTATACGGATATAATCAGTCGACCTGATATATGTGACTGGTTCTAAAACTAATACTGTGGTCCACAACATAGAGTGTGCTTCTCCTCTTTTAGCCTCAGCGACCTACACTCTTAGAAATTAAAGTTTTAAGTAGAACCATATAAGGTTCTTCGGCTTGTCCTCATAGGAGAACCCTTTTTGGCTCCAGGTAGAACCTTTTATAAAGGTGGATGGTTCTACCTGGAACCCAACATAAAGGGTTATACCTAGAACTGTGTGTGTAAGGTTCCACCCAGAACCCCCCATGAGAGGTTCTACAAAGAACCCATACAGGATCTTATACCCATGCTTTCAACAATCCCTGAAGAACTCTTCTCTGGATCAAAATGGTTCTTACTGGAACCATTAGTGTTACCAAGAACCCTTGAAAAACCGTTTCTTCGGGAAAGGGTTTTTCAGAAGCAAATGGTTCCAGGTAGAACCTCAGCCCTTGTAGAAGAACCCTTTTGGAACCCTTATTTCTAAGAGTGTATGGTTACCAGTCACACCCTACTCTGCAGAAGCCCGTAGAGACCTGTATCTTTGCAGAACCTTTAAGGTACTTTCAGACATGGAGTGTTAATGCTGGGGCCTGTATTCTCTGGAAATTAATTAAATTAATACAGTTGCAGTTTTGCAAGTTTGCAAGTTTTACTAATTAGTATAATAAAGGTTCCTTATTGTCCTGTAAAGTTTAATCAGACTCTGAGGCTGATGCTGCCGAAGCTGAAGACGTGTGGACGTCAGATGCAGTTACGTCAGCTCCTGCACCGGTTCCCCTCGCTGTAGTGTCTGCGGTTGCCATGGTGAGCCCGAAAATAAAGTACAACCGGCATAAACTTCGAATGCAGCGGTGAAGAGATGTGTGCGCGTTTGCAGTGAGTGTCAGCCGCCCACTCAGCTGACCACAGCGGCGTAGTTTGCATTGAAGACGGTGGAGGCGGCAGCAGGAACCTCTCGCTGTCTGAGAGCCTGTAATGCTTCCTGCATGTGACCGGGCTTTCCATTCGACAACGTACGTCATCTGTATTTGCTTTAAACGGCAGTATGAATCCACACAGAGGCACAGTCAATGTGAGTTTGCCCTCAACAGTGTTGATCAGGAGTTTGCATATCATACATGTGAGCCGATGGACTTCATATCTCTTTGTATTCCCAACAGTGAAATCTTATAAAAGACTATACATCAGATTCAGGTCATCCAACCGTATCCACTGATCTGATTTAGTGACCTTGCGTATCATTGCTCTTCTCTGGCATTTTCAATTACACCTAACCTCCAGCCAGCAACACTTATTGGCTGGTGGTGCAGCAACATGCATGCAACAAACTCTGAGGAATGTTGCGTCTCCCATCGCTTCGTTCAGGCATTCAAAATCAAATCTTTTAAAAATCCCAGGGGGGGAAAAGACAATTGTTGCCAACCGAGCCAGATGATGTGTTCATCAGTTAGGACGGGATGACTTATAATTCTCATTGTGCCTGCTTTGTGAAAAAATATTGATTTCTTGCTGAGCTCCTGCCAAAAAAATCGCACATGTGTGATTATTTATTCTTTGAAGTAAGTAAGTAGGTAATTACAGAGAAGCCACAGCTGAAATACCAAGACAATCCTCCACTATCCATCAATTCAACTATCTGTGGTTTGCAGAAACATTAACAGATAACATTATGTCCTGGTGGCTGGGCTGGTTTAGTCATGTATTATCTAGAAATGAATACTTTCCAATAAATAACCTTGTCTAATATATTGCCATCTTTCATGGCTACACTCATTTATAAAATGATTTAGAAGATTTACCTTAGAAACTATTGAATTGTACATCTTCATTAATACTGGGGTATGTTATATGCAGATTTAGTTTTTCAAGTAGGTAAGCTAATAAACTGCAGTGTCAAAGGAAGCCTTGTTAGCTCCAAATGTATTACCAGGCTCTTAACAGATTATTCCTAGGCTAATAGATTATTCTCTCTTCGACAATAAACACAAACTAAATATAAAAACATGGCAGTTTACTCCGTAGGTCAGCTGAAACCGGACTGTAAAAGAAACGTTAAACACCTTAATTATAGTGTTTAAAAACAGGGTTCACATTCTGTACATATTTTAATGTACAGGTTTAGAATAACAGTCCGGATTGTTTGCCTTTTCAGAGTGTTTGTATGCAGTGGTCGTTGTTCCTACCTATAGAAATGGACCCGGGTTGTGGATGTGTTTGCCGGGGGGAATAAAACTGACAGCTAGCCTCCCTCTCTGGGACGTTCCTCCCTCATAACTGGACGTACAGCATGGATGAGGAGACGACTTATTTATGAAGGAGTGGACGGTGCTGAAGCTGTCAACATCTCTGATAGGAGGGAGGAAAAAAAGACATTGTGTGTCTTCATCCGTTTGTTTTTTCTCCACATGTATACGTTTTCTGTGCTTCCTCTCTCTACTGCTGTTATCTCCGGCTCTCTCTCTCCTGTGCTTCCCCTCAGCTGTGGTTCTTATGCTAATGCTGGTATTAATCATTATGCTAATGCAACTGTTAATCACTATGCTAATGTCACTGTACCAACCTGTCAAACTGGTGGACAGGCTGCACACAAGGACCTGTCCTTTCCTCTTCACTTTTACTCTCGCCTTCCATTCATGATTTCCAATTCAGTTTTTTTTTTCGTGCTTCATTTCCTTTTCCTCTCGCCGGACTGTTCCTCGCAGCCATTTCACCGTTTACCTTCCGCTTCTTATATCACTGTTGTTTTCAATTTCACCCCGACTGCACCGACACAACGGCGCTGATGTGGTTCACGCGCTAAAAATTGCAGCTAGAAATACACACAAAAAAAGGTTTATTCAAGTGAAAGCTGACATGTTTTGACCTCTTCGCTGGACAGTTTTGCTCTGATAAGCTGGTTTACTTTATCTCTGTATTACTTTCCTCTCTCTGCTTCATCGTGTATTCTCCCCCTTACTCCCTCCTCTCCCCCCTCCCTTTGAAATGTTTGCTGCCCTATATTGACAGAGCAGTGTGACACAGACAGGGAATAGTAGTCCACGAGGAAATCCCACTGATGGTGTGTGTGTGTGTGTGTGTGTGTGTGTGGAAGAAAATTCCTTCACGTTCACTCTTGTGAGAGTGACGGGGACAGGGAGAGTGTTCACGTGTGGCCGTATGTGCAGCCATGCATGTGTACATGTGTGTGTTTGTGTGTGTGTGTGTGTGTGTGTGTGGAAAAGTGACTGCTGGTGACAACAGCCATCAGAACCAGGAACAACCAATCCTGTACCAAGCTAAGAGAAATAACGATGGGTGTGGCCAAAAGTTAAAGATCCAAGTTTCTTTTTGAAAGGAGCTGATGGGTTTAATCTTGTTTTCACTCACATGTTTTGTCTCCATTCATAAAAAGCTTTTTCTGCTGTATGTTCTTCAGCTTTGAGAATGTTTCAGGCGATAAAATGAGAAAAAAAAGACGAAGGGAACACGTGCAAACGAGCTGCTGAGTATGCACCTGGGTAATCGAGTCACAATTAGGTCTGTTGTGACATTTTTCTTATTACGGCAAAGAAACACAACTTAATTTTTTAATCATCATGTATATCAATCATCAAACTGGCATTTAACAAGTTTTTTGCTTTTATCCATAATTAGGGAGTTAACGTTGATTGCACAATGAAACTGATACAGAATAATGACGACATCATTCAGATTGAAGTGCTGCTGTCGCTACAGCTTCTTTTTTTCTGCCACTAGACATGAAATGAAGGCTGGCAGCCTGGCTCAATTTCTATTTCTCGTCTCCATTACAGACTAAATGAATGAATAGACTCACATTTTGTCCTTTGTAGTTCGTAGCTGCTACTCTCAGGAAAACAATCTGAAAGCAAGACTTTCCAACAGCGGCGCCGACGATGATACCACTTGGAAACGCTTAAGGGAGAAAAGTTGTCTGTTTCTCCTCTTATTAATTACATTAAATGTCTTCACCCTTGTATTTTAGCTCCATCAGTCTTCTCAGGCGGAAGAGCTTTTGGGTTTTTGCTCAACAAATCTGGTTTGGTTTATTTCAGGGAAGGTTCACTCAAAGCACGGCTCTCTCTCGATGATTCACACAGTTACACATTCACACCTGGAAGCTGCTCAGTACAACCAACAGTCTCATCTCTTGGCTGCTGTGCTGCTCCACAGGAGAGAGTTGCGGTTAAGGGCCTTGCTCAAGGGCACTTCAGTGGTGGTAATGAGGGAGGGGCAAGTGCTGCCTTTCACTTCCCCACCCAAAATTGAATCGACAACCCCTCCGGTCACTATAATACTTGCTGGTGACCTGTTTGTGTCAGTAGCCATTGTTTCTGTGTCAAGACAAGGGTCCTGTCATTAGGCATTAAGGGCATCGAACTACACTGGTATTATGTTTGGCTGTAATCGCTCCCCGATCATTACAATGCAATTATATTAAGTGTTCCAACTAATCTCATTTTGGACTGTTACTATAACTAATTATAGATTATGGCCAGTGAAAGGTTAAAACTCCAGCTTTGTAAGAGGTCAGTACACACCAAGATGAATTCCTGCAGGACATTCACACACAGGCCCTCTGGTGTATTATTATATTAACCTTCAAATGTGAACCTTCACCCTCATCAATACACAACCTTTACCTTTGCCTTAAGAAATAAGAAGCCCAAAAAGCAGCCACATGTGCTGAGCAAGTCCAATGCCATAATATAGCAGGGCTGTTATCACGTTATAGATTAACAAAGCCTGAGGAAATAAAGAAATTGCTCCTTAAATGTTTCGATTTGTCTCTACAAGATACGTCCCTGAAAAATAGCAGCATGTTTCTAGAAAGAATAATCCAGGTGTTTTAAAATGAAACCTGCTGAATTAGAGGCAGTGATTTATTTTCCAAAAAAATGCAGATAAGTTGTTTGGGGAACGAGCACCTTCATCCAATATATTCTCCCGGCTCAACACCAATCTTTTATCGCAGAATTGGCGGATCCTATTTCACTGAATAGACAATTTGTTCCTTGGCAAGACGCTGCATTTCATTTTAATGGCCAACCTTTCCCCATTTAACTGTTCTGTTACATCTTTAAGTCTCACTTCTTGCAGCAGTTAGAGCCAGCGCTGGCGATGGCACGGACAAATGAGATGGCTTAGTAAAATTTCAGAGGGCCGTGGAACAGAGCGCAGGTACTTTTCCCTTTAATTTGCTGACTCGCATTGGTGTGAGTGGGGGGTTGACTTATGCAGGAGTGGGCTAGAGCGAGACAGGAAGGTAGAGATAAAAAAATAATTTGAAATTGGTAACCTAGAATATCTTATTCTCACTCTGCTTCCTTTAAAAGTAATGGAGCCACCTTAATCACATTAGTTCATTCGTTTTGACGGCTTCTTCTCGGCTGCATTTACACATCCTGCGCCAGGGGAATGGATTTGTTGGGACATCTGTTTGATTGCTTCGTGGCACCGGAGTATGAAAAAGGTCAGCGCTCTTTAACATTTAATGAAGCTACAGCTTTCATTTTTCTCGCACTGGCAGCTGGTGGAAGAAGACGAATAGGATGGAAATATAACCTTTCTTTTACAAAAGAAGCAAAAGGACACAGGCAAGTCGCAAAGTCAACTGTAATCTCAAACGTAAACATTCAATGTGTCGCGCCTTTCTTGCAAAAATCTATTTTTAAGTCTCATCCTGTCTGTATATTCAGTAGGTCAGATAGATGGTCATAAATGTCCCCCATCGTTCATGACCCATCGGTACCTCCAGGTCTAAAAGAGCTCAGAGAAACTCACCTGTTACCCTCATATCCACCTTTTTTCCTTGGTTTATAATTCCATCACCTCATCACAATTTCATAGATCAACTCCTCTATCCTATTTTTGCCCCGGCCTCTTTGCAGAAACTCTCCCTATTGTGCTGAATGTCAGCCATAATAATATTTGTTTAGAGGAAGCGATCAATAATTCAATAGCGACATCAATAGTTCTCTACGCAGTCAGATGGATGGTATTGATTGAGGAATGGGTAGATGTGGTTTGGCTGGATTTTTGTGCTCCTTTGGGACTGAGATAGGGCTGCAGTGGGTCACTGAGCTTTGTCTAGAAAAACAGTAATAGTGAACTCTTCAGGTTCTTTAAATGGACTCTCCTCTCCTGCTGTGATCAATTACAGGAGACGCACATGTGAACGAAGACTTTAAGTATACGTTCTTGGTTGTATACCGCTTGAATGTTAGTCCAACACCTCATACATTTAAAAAACGAGCATACAAAATCTACTAATCACAAGTTTTTCATGTCTACACTGAGCAAAACGATTGATTTCGAGGAATAGCGCAGGTGGAATTTGGACTCTTTAAGAGAATGGAGCCATCGTTAATGTTACTGGTCGCACCTGTGCTTTTTCTGCTTTCACGAAACAAAATGTCAGGCTGTGTCATTGCTGCGTTAAGCTAATTACTCACACCTGTGCTTTACTACCTAGCCTACTAGTTACTGCTCAAGCAGTGGTTGTTTTAGTTCATGAAGATAGCTGCTAGCCTGCTGTTGTCACACGGAGCCACAGGACGCTCTCTTTAGCAAATCCAAGAAAGTCTCACAGGCTGCTAGCTAGCAGCTCACTATCAATGATGCCGAATTAAAGATTGGAGCAACCATAAACGAGCAACTGGGTGGTGAGTAAGTAGCCGCTAGCTTGCGGAGCTAATATATGGATAGTAATTGCTTTAACTGACAGTTTCCTCCTGCACCCTCTGTTTAGTTGGACCACAATATCACAAGGAAGATTGTTTGTTTTCTACTGTTTTGTCGATATGCTTCACTCTATCACTATTATTATTATTATTTTCTGTGGACTAGTATTTTGGCCTGTACTGCTAGCAAGGAAACAGAAATGGTCTCTTGGTTGTCTGAAATTGGAGACAGAGTTTTACCGCTGTTTATGGTGGCAACTGAGATTTTCTATGGAAATATGTGAAGTTGACAGTTTGACATGATGGCATTCGTCCTATTTCTTAAATTCTAAAATGAAACCATGAACCTACACTCTTTCTGTTGTAAAGAGGATATTGCTCATCCTTGTTTACTGATATTGCATCACCATTGTGCTTATTGTAAGAAGTCAGATGAAGTACAGCATGGACCTTGTAACATAATTACAACCTCTGAACATGGAGCTATTTCTTGCACTCAGAGCACATACTTCTCCAGTCCAGTGGCATAAATTTTAGCAAAACCAAACCCAGTGGCAAGTGTCATAAATCACGGTTTGGAAGCAAGGGGAGGCTGCGAGACCCAATATTCCCACTAATGCTAATAATAAGTGCACCGATATATCATTTAACAACATAGTTTAACAACCGAACAAACACATAACTTTAACAAAGTTTAACAAATACCCTGACCCTCAAAGATTTAATTAGCATCCTCACCCGTCCCCCCGCTGCAGACAGCCACGTATCGCTGCTCCGCTGTCACGCTGGTTGCTGCCAATACATGTTATTGTCAGCTTGGCATTGCCTACTGAGCCCGCAGGTGCTGAAATAACACAGTGGATCCTGCAGAGATGGTTGGAGCACCTGTGTGTGTGTGTGTGTGTGTATATGTGTGTGTGTGTGTGTGTGTGTGAGAAAGAGAATAGGTAAAGGGGTCATCCAGGGTGAGCAGCAGCCTTCAGAGAACCGCAGACCCAGTAATTAGCACGGCAGGTACCTGATCGTGGGGTTGGCTGTGTGTGTGTGTGTGTGTGTGTTTGTGTGTATCAGCATCGCTCACACTCCTCTTTTGTTTCGCTCCTTCTGTTTCCTTCCTCCGATCCTTTCATCCCTCGCTTTTTTTTTTTTTTTTTGCTTTTCCCGCACCACCTCGCAGCCGTCTGTGTCGCCATGGTGATGTATAGAAGTCAGGCGGTCTGACCCCTCGCTGGTTTCCCTCAGACCTGTGTGCTTTTGTGTTTGTGTGTTATTTATAACGGGCTGTCTGGCTGTCCTCAAAGAGCCAAACGCCGGCGTGGAAACTTTGTTCTGACGACTGAATATGCTTGGAAACTATTGGCATTAGGTTTCCAGATGTCGTAGCTAAATATACAGTGCATCAATTCAAAACAGCTTATCGTCCAACCCTGCCTCCTTTTGAACTGCATCAGTATGCAACTGATGAACCGACTGCTTCTATTGAAATGTGTGTTTTCATTTATTTCACCTCATTAGACCTCCTCTCAGGTATGCGTGGGTGTGAACACACTGTGCTGTGTTGACCTCGGCCCAACTCTCCTGTTAAGTTGGGAAAACTTGTTTTATACTTATTGCTAAATTAATGATAGGAAATATAACATTTCTGCAACAATATATCTGAAGATGATTTTTCCAAGATTTTACTGCTACATATTGTGCTGAGTTACAAAATGTACTCATGCTAAATGTTTCAAACAATGTTCAAATGCAGAGAAATCTGTAATTTCACTCAATCAGTGCATTTCATCTGGTTTGTATTATGGGCAAAAGTGACTAAACCTAATGTAAATAAAACTCGTCCTGTATTTCCCTAGACAACAGACAATCAATACATTTCAGCCACTTATAAATCACCATCAGTTTTTTGTTCATCAAGTTTTGTTTTTCCATTGTGAGAAATTTTAAAGAGACTACACTCTTAGAAATAACCGTTCCAAAAGGGTTCTTCTACAAGGGCTGAGGTTCTACCTGTAACTATTTGCTTCTGAAAAACGCTTTCCCGAAGAAACAGTTTTTTCAAGGGTTCTTGGTAACACTAATGGTTCCAGTAAGAACCATTTTGATCCAGAGAACCCTTTAAAAACCCTTTCCTGAATAAAGGGTTTTAAAAGGGTTCTTGGTAACACTAACGGTTCCAGTAAGAACCATTTTGATCCAGAGAACCCTTTTTTGGAGAAAGAGTTCTTCAGGGATTGTTGAAAGCATGGGTATAAGATCCTGTATGGGTTCTTTGTAGAACCTCTCATGGGGGGTTCTGGGTGGAACCTTACACACACAGTTCTAGGTAAAACCCTTTATGTTGGGTTCTAGGCAGAACCCTCCACCTTTATAAAAGGTTCTACCTGGAGCCAAAAAGGGTTCTCCTATGAGGACAAGCCGAAGAACCTTATATGGTTCTACTTAGAACTTTTATTTCTAAGAGTGAATAAAGTGCATAATAACTTAGATAACAGAGCGAGGTAAATACAGTGCTCAGGCAAAGACACTTAGACGCATACAAGCACTTTTACACTTTCATCCAAACATATTTAGGTAATCCGAACTGTGAGAACATGATTGTAGCAAAAAACTATTCTTTACCTTGTAAAACTATAACACACTTTAAGTTTTCCATCATTTTAAGCAATGAAGAAAACACTGTGTTACATATGGTACAGTATGTTTGTGGGCAGATACGTCTTTTGACTGCAAAAAAGATTGGTAAGTTAAATAAAAAATAGGATTCGTTTAATTTTAATTAAGGGAAATAAGTGTTAATTTTTTGGAGATATAGTTTTAGATAAGGCATCGGTTGATAAACTTCCAGCTAGACACAGAATGAAAAATTGAGACGGACCCAAATGAAGACATTCTCCCAACTTTGGTAAATGACAGTCATTAGTCTGTCATTAACACTCGCCTCCAATGATTGCTATCTGCATGCTGTTATCTTGGGAACTGTTGACTGGCATGTGTTAATGTGTTGTGTGTGTGTGTGTGTGTGTGTGTGTGTGTGTGTGTGTGTACACAAGGGCATGTTTGTGCACTTTTTGTTCCGTGAACCAAAATTAGCGTCTCAATTTAGAAAAGCGTGTAGTCCCTGCTGAAAGTGATTCTTGTCCCCACAGATACCACACTTTGTTCCCGTTGTTAGGATCATGAATATTAATGCATCACCTTGTTATTTCTCAGCGCCAAATTATGATGATGACAAAACCGAAAAAATGCGAGACAGCAGAGCATACTCAAACACTCATTGTGACGACTCAGGACCGATTGACCCCCTGCACAGAGATAGATGTTAGAGCGATACAGGAAGCGACGCAGAAGGAAAGAAAACAGCAATCTAAGAGGCTGAGGACGGAACAGATTTGTAACAAAGGAGGAAAAAATGAGACTAAATCAGCGGAGGAATGTACGTACGTTCACTCAAGTACTGTACTTAAGCACATAGTCAAAGGTCTTGTACTTTTTGACTTTTCAAATTACAATTCGTACCCTTCCTGTCCAGTGAAAACCATGTTCTCCAGATACGCTGATTTTGAACGTCTTGTGTTCAACTGATGGATGAATTGTTCCTTTGTGGGTCGGGAAGATTCTGCTCCTTCTTCAGCTCAATAAACCCTCTTAAAAACCCTCTTGGATTAGCTGTAAAATGCATCGTCACAACACTGAAAACTGGCTTTTCCTGACATGAAGAGAGAGTTGACCTTTTAGAGATACATGGTTCTCAGAGGAAAGCCACGCTGCAAACATATGATGATCTTTTAGAAGATGACACACTTGCTGTAGGTTCAACTACAGTTGCAGAATTGAGTCACTGTGACACTTAACTTGACGCTTGTTAAGATCTGAGTCACCTGGTTTTTCTTTAAAGTCTAACATTGCGACCTGATGAAGGCAGACCCTGTGGAGACTCAGACCATGAATATTGTCGCCTATTATGAAACCTTTGCACCATAAAGACTTGTTCTCAGCAACATAAAGACACTACATCAGACAGACAAGACCAGCCGTTGCGGTGCAGAATATAGCATTGATTTTATCGTTTGAAATGTAATGTAGTCATAGCTGAACTTGCACATTATTTCCTGTCTTAGTTGAGTTGTGTTTCGTTTCTTAACCAGGTTGATGATAGGTTCTCAGTCATCCAGGTCTTGGTAATTCTAAGGGCTGGACTTTGGACAAATCCAATTTCGACGTTATAGCACTTAGAAGTTTTCTTAAACGTCTTCTTGGAGAAAAAAATGGAAACTAGTTTCACAAAGGTTGCAGTAATGCGTAATGAGATCAGCCTCCAGAATAACATATATATCAACAGCTGCTGATAGAAATCGGAGGAGAAACAGTCATTATCTCAATATAACACAAAACAACATCCTCTATTTCACTAAGATCTTATTAAACCAATTTTGAATTCCATCAGCATGAAGATAAACAGCTTTAACATGAGATTTGTTCATTAATTAATGTACATATCTTACATGAAGGCAGCAGCAGGTGTGTGATATAAAACAGCATCGCTGCATGAACAATCAAAGCAGTATGTTGCCAGGAAAGGCTAAAAACAAGCGCTGGAACATAAGAAAGAACTGGATCGCCTGTTCACTTTATCATGTCCGACTCATTATAACAGTGTTGTACTGTTCTTGTACTGTTGTGTAAGATGGCCGGCGTGTTGGTTACAGCTGCGTCTCGCTCCGACTGATTCATTGCCAATCATTCTCTGCACTCACTGTGCTTATGTTCCCCTTACACTCCTCCCCTCTCCCCAACTCTCCGTCTCTCACTCTCCATATATTGTTTTTTTTTTTCCAATTTAGGTTCATGTCTATCACTTCTTCTCATTAACTTGCTCTATTTAAGCCGCTGTGTCTTCTGTGCTCAGCAACTTGTGTGGATTTTAGAATTAGCCATGAAAAAAGAGCAGATATTCACTTCTTTGCAAGATGTAAAGCAAATAATGTTTAATGTAACATATAGTTAACTTTAATATGACTTTCATTGTGTTGCTTGTGTTATGTTGTATGTATTTGTCTGCGTCCCAGTATTTTTAGCTCTATCTGTAGTTGCATTGTGTAATTGCTGGTCAGTCTGTTCCTCTGATTTTTTTTTTTTTGTGTGTGTTGCTCTCAGTTACACAAGCCTGGCAACGCTAGGAGGATTCAAATAGCATGTAACAGTGGTCGTGGGCAGGAGAGGAAACCTACACACTTAACATTCGCATCATATTACCACCATGCTACATCAGAGAGAGAGAGAGAGAGAGAAAGAAGGAAAAAAAAAGACGGAAAGCACAGAAAATCCCACCAGATGGTCTGAAGGAAGACTCTCTGTACATGTTGGAGTCTTTTCCTGTCTTACGAGCAGGTTTTTCTATCTGTAATTGCGTACCGAGTATTCCCCCGCCACCTGCATCTCCTCGTATCTCGCCATCGCCGCTGAAAGGCACCTGAGTTTGCAGCTGTTGGTAAACCGGTAGAAACTTAATCCATCCCTCGCCATGCCTTCAGTACCCCCTGTTGGCTGCAGTTTATCTACTCGGTCTATTTCCAGGAGGTGATGGATTTCTAAATTTACTCATAGTACACTGATAATGTCAAAATAACCATGGATCTCTCTCTCGTGTGTGTGTGTGTGTGTGTGTGTGGCTTGTAGCTGTAAATTAGTTCAGTCTTCTCCCGCAAGAAGATTAATAACACATTATTAAATCAAATTGCGGTCCCGGTGCAAGAATAGCAGCTAACTAAGACTTAATCTGTTATCACACTTTTACAGAATCAATCCTCCGTCAAGATACCGATTGAGGAGCTGACGGTTTTACCGTCCGGAGTGTGCGCACACACACTCACACACAAGCCCAAACACACAGCATCCGCCTATGCATACACACACAACAGAGGCTTCCTAATATTTTTGTCGGCGCTGGTTACCACAGCAACAGGGCAGAGCTTGTCTTGAGGAATCCTGTGGCAGCTGTGAACCGGCCATCTGAGAGAGAAATGGAGTGGGAGACACAGACAGAGAGAGAAGAGTCAGAGATTTGAGGAGGTGGAAAGTTGAGTGATTCTCAAAGAATGAATTCCATTCTGTGAAAACTTTATCATTTATTTAACCGGGTAGTCTTTTAAAGGATCTGTTACAGTTAGGAGGGCGAGTGAGACCTCAAAGCAGGACGGGCCCCATTAGAGTTCCTCCTCAATTCAAAGAGCCAGTTTCACAAGCCCAGAATCATTCAATCATCACGACCTGCACAGCCTTTCAAAGTGGCAACCTGTCCAAGGTGTTGGCCCAAAGACAGCTGGGCTCGGCCCTTCTCAGCATTAATGGTTAGAGATAATGGAGTTCCAGTTTTCTTCTCATATTTTAATCAAGACCCCTTTCTTCGTACATTTACATTCAGGGCATTTAGCAGATGCTTTTGTCCAAAGCGACTTACAGTAATTCCTACATACATTCATACACCGATGGCGGTGGCTGCCATGCAAGGTGCCGACCAGCACATCAGGAGCAGTTTGGGTTTCAGTATCTTGTTGCCCAAGGACACTTTGACATGCAGACCAGGGGACTCAAACCAGCGACCTTCAGATAACAAGACGCTGGCTCCACCCCTTGTTTTGCTCTACTGAAACCTTTTTAACCTGCAAACACAGAATGTAGTCTGCCAGACCAAGCCCACATTAATTTGCGTCCCCCTAAGTCTTTGTACATTTGTACATGTATGCAGTAACACTGGTTGCATTCAGTCTAAACCCGTCCCCTGACATTCGGACCTCTAAATCTCTGCTCACGTCTCTGATTTGTTCAGTGATTCAAGAAGGGAGATGTTCATCTTCCTGTAGAACTTTAAGCCAACAAGTATTGAGAAGATCGCCGTAACTGTGCAAGTCGTTGTAAGTCGAATTACATAAATAACAACTCAACATCTTTCTTTAATCACAGAGAAAAATATTAAGAGAACTGCTCTACATGTATAAGATGGGTGGCACCGATCAGAAATGTAAGCGAGAATATCCTGGATACGTGTGCTTGTAAGGCATCATGGAATGGAATGGAGTCTTTTCATGATTAAATGCAACTGATAGTTCAGGAGAATAAAGTAACTAGTGAGCATTCGCTGTGCCTTTTGTTTTGATCATGTTTTTGACCGGGAGGTTGGGTGAAGTACTTTACACAATCAAATCGAGGGAGATGTAAGAGACCTGCACGATGTAGTTCACTGTAGCGCACAATCAGCATTATACAGACTGAAGAGGCTGCCAGTCTCATGAGTGATGGTCTCATTTGTTAATGGTAATTATACTAATGTTGCAGAGTTAATGTGTGAATGATTCATAGTTTAAAAGCTTCATATCACACCTTTAACCAAACATCTGGAGACGGACGTCAGAAATGACTTTTCAGCATCGGAGATGGGCGATGACTGATTCGTAGATTCGACAGGTAATAGCTTGTTTTGTTACTGTCATCCTGACAATTATCTACGTACCCTTTACCATCCATGTGCCTGAGTGTTTCTGAGTGTGTGTGTGCGCATGCATCTCTGACCTGACAGCTTAGAGAAAAGAAGAGCTGACATGAGACGCTGTGAAGCATTACCGTGTGATATCCCATGACATTTACTGCTGTCCAACACACACACACACACACACTACCACCCCCCCATACACACACTCCGTCCTCCCTTTATCCAGTCAGCTGTGCTGGATCGAAGAACCCCTGATGGAAAATTCCAGGAAAGAAAAAGACCTGTCAACCCCTTCGAACATACAGTGATGGAGGAGTAGATAGATGGAGGAGGAGAAGGGGGTAAAGAGAGTCAGTAACTGGAAGCTACGTGTTTGAGGTGATATAAATGTATATGGAAAGAACCAAAGAACAAAAATGGAAGATGAGAATAAATGGCTGTGTGTGAATGTGCAGAGTCTTTGCATCCGATGACATTAAATCTAAACTTTTTAAGCCAGTGTTTTGCTTTTAAAACAAAGTAAATAACTTACCAGGTAAAGTTCCATACTCATTAGGCAATCCAAAAGAGACATCATTAACTTTGAACACAGGGAAGCCACCTGTTTGAAAGACCACAAGTATGAAAATACAATAAATAAAGTGTGTAGTTATTAAGAAGTAAACTTGCGAGAACTAGAACTCCCCATGACCAACTTCCTACCACTCTACCTCCGGTGCCCTTGCTCGGACCACACCCATCTTCAAACTCGGCCATCATGTTGATCTCAAGTACACACTGGTAAAGATTTGTGGATGCATCTTGCACAACCCTGTGACAAAATCTGTCCACTTACAGGAAGACAAATGACACTCAAAACTGCTTCCTGTGATAGTTCTCGATACAGAATGTCCGTCTCCAGGACCACATTTTGCCATTATGACACATACACATAATCTCACAAGGTGAAAACAATACCAGCCACACCAGCTGTTCCGCTGCATAGCTTTTGATCCTTGAGAGTCTGATCCTGATCCTGATCCATCAGTGTCACAATGGGTAGCTGCTCCAAGTTGTTATTTACCCCCCAAAAAAAATAGTTCCAGCGTGTACAACTCCCTAAAATTACAAATTGCATTTTTTTTGCATTTCCCTTTCTGTAGGGGTTAAACACACTGTTGAACTATGGACAAAGCCAGGACTGCTACCTTCCCTACTGACTCCAGCTCACTCCTTAACTCATCAACTTCAGATTGTGTTAAAGTTCGATTTAACCAAGTTGACCAGGTACATCGTCCTTCTTCGCCTTTCATACAATCTTACCAATTCACACCTGGGACAGCTACAATCAGTTGTGTGTCAAGCAACTCGCTTAATAGTTGTTGAAGGAACGTGGGAGAGCATTTCCTCATATTGTTCTCCAAGGTACTGGAGTCTGCTATTTGAAACTCCACACCAGAATCTGTTTCGTCTTCCACGGATGATAATATTTCCACAATGCTCTCGATGGCTCTGTCTAAAAATTACAAAGAGCTCCTGGTATAAACACTTAATCAGTCAGTGTTGCCTCATGACATGATGGAGTCTCACTCAAGTAAAACCAAAAGCCCCAAACCAAAATAACTCCCCCCTCTCTCTCTCTTTCCATCTCTCTCTCTCTCTCTCCCTCTGCCCTCTCTTTGTG
This sequence comes from Lagodon rhomboides, assembly GCA_039737535.1. Lineage (NCBI taxonomy): Eukaryota > Metazoa > Chordata > Actinopteri > Spariformes > Sparidae > Lagodon > Lagodon rhomboides. Next base: position 31,956,398 of record CM077786.1, read on the forward strand.
CCTATTTATTTCATTTGATAGTCGATTGGTTGCCATGGATACCGGAGGTCGTTTGCCTCCTGCGCGTCTCTTTGGATACAATAAAAACAAGAGAGGGAAGGCGAGAGAGAGGAAAAAGGCAGAGAGACACGGAGAAAGGGTTAGAAAGAGTGACGCCACGCAGTGAGGTATTAAGAATTCATTTAGCCCCCGCTGCCACACACTTTCAGCCTCCCAGCTCTTCTCCGGCTCTGTCACGCCGATGCTTTTCGGCACATTCAGATCTTTTGGGTAATGGTCTCCAGTGCCACAGAATTTCTATCTGGCCTTTTTAGAAATCTTGGATGTGTTTTCCTGCCAGCTGTGTGATGTAACTGAATCTGCTCCTGGAGCTTTGGGGACAGACTACCGTTACGTCGACATCGGGTTGCCAGAAAAATCACAGCAAAATGTATTAGGACTGAAATGAACTGATTTACTGAGCAAGTCAGTTCGTCAGATTCAGCAATTTCTTAAACAAAAATTCTATTATTTTTCTGTAAATGTGATATGTTTGAGGTTTGGAGTGTTAGTCAAACAATCTTAGCAGTTTAAATACAACAGCTTTGGCTTTCAAAGATTGTGACGGCCATTTTTTTCTCAATTGTTTGTACATTGATTCTAAAATAAATATTTATAGATTAACTTATAATGAAAATCATCATTAGTTACAATGTGCTCTTTGTAGGCTCGTGGTATGGCTCTTAAGCAAAGTTTACTTTAGTTTACCATCGTCATACCACAGTTATTAATCTTGACACCTCATCTTTGTGCCTCCTGCTTTTAAAAAAGAAGAAAAACATAAAAAATGCATTGCTTTAGTTGTTCATTCGCATCCAACATACATATAACATACCCTGCGCTTAATAGTGTTATATGTCACCTGCTTAAAATCTTTAACACCTGCCCTACTGTCACATATTCATCAATATAGATGTTATAGAATGTTTATGGGTCCCAACATTACTTAATCGCTCTTGCAGCTGCTTTTGACCTTGCCGATACTAGTCAGGCAGAAGCGTGAATACTAAACTTTTTCACACAGAAATGTACGTAGTCCATCAGAAAGCTATCAGAAAGCCCGATCAGTCCAACTCTACTTCCCACTTGTATTTTAATGGAGTTGCTCAGTGGCCCATATTGAAATACTGTAGGTCTTCCTGGCAGCTTCTAGCTGGTGAGTGACAGCCGCTGCATGAGCGTGAATCAGAGCGTGCCAAAAAAAACAGCAACCCACTTTGCAGTCACAGGTAAAAAAAAATAAAAGAAGGTTAAAAAATTCCGGAGGTGAAACAGTTCTATAAAACAATTTCTGTGTTTTATTCGAACACCCTGTCTGAAACAGAAGCTTTGTGCTTTGAATCTCACCCTATTCTCCATCCAGTTGCAGTGTTGATGTGCAGTGTGTGTGCATGTGTCTTGTGTGAGGGAGGAAAAAAAGGAAGATACTGAACCTCCTCCAAGGCACCTACACTAATTGACTCATTTTTCAGAAGTGCAGAGAGACACTGACAGACACTTGCACATTGTTAAAGGCAAATCATGTATAGGCAGCGTGCATGAGAAGCTAAACTGAAGAGCTTGCCGACTCACAGACGCTGTTTTTAAGGAATGCATTTGGCAGAGGAAATAACCCCGAGATAATCCTTATAGCATTATAGCCCAAAGGCTGTCATCATCTCTGTGACTGGGGAAATAAGAAAGCGCTGACCTGCAGTTTTTATCCAGCCAGGCTACACACATTAAAGTGTGTTTTTTTGGTGGTGTGTTCACTGGTGCTGCCTGGAGGGTCTCACCATGAGCTCAGTGACACCTGCGGATGATATCTGTGTCCTCATTAGGAAGGGCTAGCTACAGAGAACAGCTGAGCTGGCAAAATGTGTGCAGTATGTGCCTGCCTGAGGAATGCAGACATCATTTGAATATCTGTATCACCTACAAGTGGCCCTTATATTCATTTTATTACATATAAATGAAGTAATATTCTTTCAATTTAGATTTTCTAAATGAATATTAGCCCAAGGCAAATATACTCAACACATAAACAAGCAATATTCATCTAATCCCAGACAAATCTAAAACTTGTCTCAACATCTGCATTTTGATATCTTATTTGGGACATTAATGTAAAACATACAGTAAATATATCTGAACTTAACCAATAACATTGCTCCCTTCCTGATATTGACTCTGATACCTGAACTTATCTGATACCGGAGTTTGTGTAACTATTCGATACCAGTGCCTTAAAAAAATCAATAAATAAATGGTAAAGTTAATAAATGGAATTATAAATGGAAGTTCTTCTAGTTTAGGTTGTTATGTTGCTGTGAAGTAGCAGTGTCCTGTTTCTAATTAATAAATCAGGTAACATAGATTTGCTGATGATGATTAAATCAGAATGTCCTTCATTTCACCTGTTGAACTGATTATTTTTAGTACCACGTACATTTCAATCAGGAGAGATTTCGTTTGGAATGAATGAATATTGCAATTTGCTGAGCTTTTAGTCATTCGGCCCGATCATGACACATTATATTTTAAGAGGGAGGGTGAAGCTTTGAGTAGTACAGGATGGAGCCCAGATGCTGGTGGTGGTGATGGGATGAAGAGAATAGCTGTAGATCTGGATGTGATGAGGTGGACTGGTGAGCTCGTCCTTGATACTGGATGTGATGAACTGGGGGTGAATGGGGTTTAATGGCAAAACATGATTATCGATTTCATTGTGGCAAAATCTGGTTGGTTTAAATAGCTATGTTAAGTTCATCACTACACCGTTTAACACTGTTTGTTTTTAGTCACTGTTTTTTTTATTTGTGTGGGCTTTTACGTTGGAGCATCTGTACGAAGTGCTGAGTTGTAGTGAGCTTGTTGAAAGTCTCAAAACTTGTATTTCCAATAAGATATCACAGGTCATTTCTATCAGTGCCAAATTAGAAGACGTGTTACTTTTACAAGTGTATGAGACCCCAGTCCGATGAAATTAAAGTGTCAAGTACAAAATTAGAGTATTTTCTGCTGTTTAGCACAAAAAAACTATTTAATCCAATTCTATAGATTCTGTCCTCACTATTATCCCGGCATTCAAAAACAAATTACCGACGTCTGATTGTGTTCTACACACTGCCTGTTATACTTCTGTGCACAGTTCAGTATGTACAGTTTTCCGTTCATTTTGTTTGTGCATGTATTTTTCCTCCTACCCAGATTGTGTATTTAGTAGCCAAAACCTGGCAGCAACAGCTTTTGTAATATTTAAAAGGTATAACCCATTAAAAATGGATCCTTCAGTCTAGCAATGTGTGTGTGTGTGTGTGTTTACATCAAAGTTAATTATCAACTTCAGAAAAGAACATCTTTTTAGTAAACAAACTATCATCGGGTGAAAGGATGGGTACAGACAGCTCTAATGCAGTCCCCTCTTGGTAATTTCTTAAAAAATAAAAAAGAACACATTTTAAGTAATAAAAGACCTTAAAAGAAGCTTTTCTATTCTATTTTTGTTTCTTCAAAATGACCAGAAACAGAGGTCCCCTCTTAGATAGTGGAGAAACGTAGTGCCCTGTTGGCAATATTGACATGTAGGTGTGTGTGTGTATGAAATGACAAATCTTGCCTCTTCACCTTGTATCATGTCTACTTAACAGCTACCAGCCTGCGAGACTTCCATGCATTGCTGAATATGTCTCTTTAAATGATCCACATCAGCTGACACACATTGATCTAATGTTTGAGTTAATGTGAGACTTAATGTACACAAGTGAGGGTTTGTGTGTGTGTGTGTGTGTGTGTGTTTAAGTGTGTGAATGTGCGCTCACGTGTGGGTGGGTGTCTGCGAGCGTTTTATGTTTATGAACATGTTGGTTGGTTTGCACGTGCAGATCTGCGTATGTGTACTTCCCCGCTCGCGTGTGTGTGTGTGTGTCGACGAGTGGGTGTTTGTGTGGCTGTGTGCGATGCTCTGTCTGTGTGTTTATGTGTTTGCATGTGTTTTGCCCACTCATAGCCTATCTTTATCCATGCTGTGATATCTACAGTAGCCCATGTCTTTCGAGGAGGGCTGAGGCAGGGCCGAGAGAAACGCGACGAGGATTTAATCTCTCCTGGAAATTGTGTCGCTCAAAGACAAAACAAGGTGTCTTGGTGTTCTGTCTCTTATTTCTCACTGAAGCTGCTTCCATTCTCTGCTGTCGGGCCACTGGGGTAGAATTTTTCAGCATCCTGCGCTGCATAGCCTCGGGGAGGGATTGCACCTCCTGGGCTATTACAGCACATCCTCCTTCACACGCTTGTTAGCCAAGCAGCGCGCTCGCTCCCTCAACACACAGAAAAATGCATATTGAATCACTCGGTCACACTCGGCTGCTTTGTTCCTGTTGTTTTCTCTGGCATGCAGCTTCGATTTTGCATGTTCTGCTGGCTCCGTTAACCTTTTCCCATGAACAATTGTTGTCGCTCTCAAAACATTTGGCACCGCCACAGATATTGTGTGACATCTGTCCTCCAGCATTTCACCAGTCAGTCTGAGCAGTCGGAGTTCAGCGGGATTCTCCTCATAGGAACCACTGAACTAGTAGGGATCCAGAGCTTTGCTCAAGGACACGCTGGTAAAAAATAATTCTGGGAAATGTAGCTATTAGAGCTTGTTTAGCTTTATAATTAGGATTTCTTTGAGAGTGTGTGCGTGAGTGTCGGGGGAGTTACACAGTCTGGGAAATTGCTAGTTTAATAGTGTACACATCGTAAATGTCACTTTATGTTTTTCATCGCCACTGCAAACAGTCCTACCTCTGCTACAGCTGCTCTTAAGGCCTGCACTTCAGCAGCAACATTCAGACACAAGTGGTCCAAGAGGAATTATGGCAGGCCCTAAAAGTCAATGCTGTACTCTGAAACAATGACATTTGGTGACTGAATTGGACCCTGCAGGGTTCACCTTTTCCTTGCTCTAGTTTTGTTACAGTCACTGCAGTTTTACAGTAATGATAACTCTGAGGGGCCCTCGGTACGAGTGAGGAAGCGGCCTGCAGGAGTGATTTGATCCTGCGGAGTAACGACAGAAGACGAGCTGTGCAGCGTCACCTTCAGATCGTACGCGGCCTCAGCAGATACACATACTGTTTGAGAGTTTCTATTCTCACTCGCCTGGAGGTTTTCCTTGTTTTTTGATTTGTTTGATTCAGCTTTCTGTCCTCACTGTTGAATTTAGTGGGGAATGACTGATTGTCGACCGAGTAATCAGTTGATGTTTTCTGTGTTTGTTCATTTTTACTCAATGTTTCCCAAAGAAAATGGAAGTATAGTACTTAAGTAAATTGTACTTATCGAGTATCTGGTTTTCATGTCGTATCCTGTTCTGTGTCACTCTACGAGCTGTTCTCCTTAACAGTCCGTCCTCCTACGTGGTTCGAGCGTGTGAGTATAATGGTGATCCTGCTGAACTGCATGACCCTGGGAATGTACCAGCCCTGTGAGAACATCGACTGCTCCTCAGACCGCTGCCAAATACTACAGGTACACGCCAACACGCACACATGTACATTTTGTTGTGATCATATTGTTGCCGTTGTTACAGATCAGATTTTGCCTCCCGCAAGAAGTTGAAAAAGACAAATCTGTAGACATTTCTGAAAAGATGATGCCGATATTGTATCAGCTAAAGGGAGGCGTCGTTGGTTAGTCTGTCCCCTCATTGTCTTCACGTTTATCTTACTTGTCTGGTAGTCTTTTCTACTTAATGTTCGTATTGATATTTTTGGGTCACCACCCTTTGGCTTATCATTTATTTACTTCACCACCACTGCCTGGGCTCCAAAACAAACTTTGGACTTTAACTTTTATTCATCTTACAATTTCGGCCTTTTTTCTACAATGAGCGTCACAGCTTCACGGAGCCTCTAGCGTGACTGAAAACTCTTTTCTCTTCTCTGAAGCCGTCTGTATCTGTCGTATCTAAGTTTACTGACTTACACGGGATCATGCATATTTGATCAGAGGCCCTACAAACATCCGTTCATGTTGTACAAAAGCAAACATGTAAACAAATCTGCACACTCGCACTCTCGTACTCAGCCATACATATTTGATATATAAGCCCACAAAGGGAGACGGCCTAAAAGCACACGAAGACAACAGTGTATGACAGCGTGCGTAGGAAGACATACAGTACACACACATGTTCCCACATTCTTAGAAGCAGAGTGTGTTTCGTAGAAGTGTGCACAACAATCCATTTATTCCTGCATTTTCGTGCTGACACATAAAGAACACACTAATTCACATGCACACACATCCTCCCTCCTCCCGTCTGTAGTCCTTCCTCCCTCAGTCCTCCCTCGTCTCGCTCTCCCTCCTCGCTGTGACTCACTGCTAGCATGTGGTCTTCACGGTGCAGCGAGCATGACTTTCTCACGTACGGCACCTCGGCAGCTTCCCCCCCTCCGTCATCCGGCAAGACACAGAATCCCTCCTCGCTCGTATCAAAGGTTGGCCTGAGTGGGTGTAACACCTGTGCGCGAGCGTGTGCACGTATGTCTTCGGTCCGTACGGTGTGAAGCGATTGTTGAACCACCCCGGCGTCCACATGCTCGCACACACACTCATCATAAAACAGCCAACACACACAGTAGATTGATTCGGCTCCCAGGGGGATGTGGCTGGCCAGTTGGACCTAATAGAATTTCTCCTCCAAGTATCTATAGACCCTATTCAATATCAGCATGGATTTAGCGGGCTACAGCGCCACAGTCGATACACTCCTCTCAGGAAAATCCGTTGTTCAATACCGTGATTTCAATGGCGCCTCAGCAGCGCGATCTATAAGCGCTAACAAATGTGGACTTAAAGACCTCTGGAGGCTTAGCTAGATATTTACTCGGCTAGTATCCCCTCTGAGATGGATGGATGTGTGGATGAAATGGAACAATCTGGTTCGGATGATAACCGAGGTCGGGGTTCTCTATCCGTTTTGCATCTCGGGTTTGTTCTGCGACAAAACTCGACGGCTCCATCTACTTCTAACACCTCTCGGATGTGTGTTGAAACATCTTAAAGACCAAACAGGAAATCTCATTTGCATTTGACTTCCTTCTAGCTATCCTATGACCTGGATGGCGGAGAATCTTCATAGAATCACTAAGCCGTTGTGTAGACACAACAGCGTTTTTATCTGACTGAATACAAATCGACGATACGCCTTCGGAAAGATAACACCATGAAATAACGTCCTTCATCACAAGTTACAGCAACAAATCTACCAGAGATCATACACTTGTGATCTAAAGTGTGTTTTATAATAGCAGCATTCCTTCATCTGATAACTTGCTGAATTGGATTGAAAAATATTTTGAAGATATGAAGGTTTTGGAGCCTTTTAATGTTATGAAAGGCTCCAAAAACATAGAGCAAAAAGGCTAAAACAACATCGAATGCTGTTGCTCTCTCCCTCTCTCCTCTCCTTCCAAATTCTTCCTGAGCAATGTTAAGAGCCTCCACAATGTCATAAAAAGCATTACTGAAATACTATTATGTATTTTGAATAGGCTTCGTAGCCCCACGGGCCAGGTTTCTTTTATTCTGTCCTATAGGTGTCTTTTTTTTCCCGAGCAACCTTTTCATTTTTAATCCATGAGACAGATTAGCGACATCTTGTTTGAATAATGTAGTCCTTCATGAAGTACTATTTCTTTTTTCTTTTTTTTTACCCACTGGTTTCCATGAATAGTCCTTGTGTGTGTGTGTCCTTTCATATAACAGGTAATGTCCCTCATTTGTCCTACATGGACAGGGAAACATCTGGACCTCAATGGTCTTCCTCAGGTCAAAGGCAACAACAGCCGTTTAGCGACAAAGAAACATAAAAGGAAAAAACAAAATGCAACAAGAATAGAGGAAAAAAGCATAAGTGTTTTATGAACTTTTCAAAAGATGACACCTTGCCCATCTTTTTGGTTTGACAAAGGTCAAGGTTGCAATCGTCGGCCGTTCCCCCTCATTAGTAGGCCAAGCTGGCATCTCTTCACTCCTTCAGGACTGCTGAGTAGGATGCTTCTTCTCCAGAGGCGGGATACTGACACAAAAAAACAAAGATTCACATCAATGGTTCAGCTTCCGATCATGTTGCCTACAGTACTCTCCTCTGAAAATCAAATTACAGGCAACGCCAAGCGCGTCAGTTCGTCTCTAATCCCCCTGTATACACAGAAAAGAACAGCAGCTAATCTAGGCTTTTTGCTCACAACAGCAATAACACGCGTTAGCAAGCTGAGATCTTTGATTTATTTGGATTTTTTTCTCTCTCTTCTTTTAATTAGATGCTTGATTAAAGCCGCGAGGGTGGTGGGGGGATGTCAGCGTGGGGCTTATCTCTGATTACTCCTCAAACAAATTATTTTCCATTACCCCAACGTTTAGGGCAAACTGCTCAGCTGAGGGGGGAGGGGGGATATAAATATAAATATAGAGGTTTGTTAGAGAGAAGGAGGTTTCAGCAAGGAGATAGAGTTATTTAATTGTTAAGGGAAGAGAGAATAAATTAGTTAAATACAGAGAGATGGAAGCAAAATCCTGGCAGGGTATTGAGTATTGAAGGAAACATGGAGGAGGACAGTTGGGAGAAGCCGACAAGGGAGACGGGTTCAGGAAAAACGAGAGGGAAGAGAGGAGGTTTCTGACACCTGTTTGATTCAGTAGTCCTTCAAGTGTCCATTTGTGAGGATCACAGTTATCTACAAGTTGTATTTTTGCTGGAAACAGTCCAGGGTATCACCCACCTCAACTCTTAAGTGCCATTGGATAAGTGTCCGGGAAACAGTCTGGTCTGTAAAATGTCAGAAAATAGAAACTTTCGTGCAGGATGATTTTCCGGAGCTCTCTGTGACATCTTCAGATTGTCTTTTCATGCTGAGCAGCAGTCCAAAACACAAAGATGTTCATTTTACTGTATGAGGAAAAAAAAAAACATTAAAAAATCCCTTTTAAGAAGCTGGAACAAGTGAATGTGTGGAATTTTTTTAATAAAAAATAAAAGATAATTAATTTCCAAAAGTGTTATAACTTAGAAGTGGTCTTCAATTGAATGAGATCTGCAGCTGAAACAGACTTCGTGTTATTCCATAAAAAGTCAACAGGAAGTTCACTTGAGGCTTCTCACGTACTTCTGATCAGTGATCAGATTGGATTTTTGCGTCTACCAACCCATGTGCATGGGTTGCTGTAGCAACGACGTAGGCGTCAGTAACTACGAACGCTGCTGCTGCGGCTTTTTCTGACACAGATGCATGAGAAAATTGAGTTCCGTCGCCTCGCCCTCCTGACAATCGCGATGTTAAATTGCCATGTAGAACTGTCGGATTCTGCTCATCGACTCTGACGCACATCTAGTTTGATGTGATTGTTATTGTGGTTTCCAATTTGAGCGGCCAGAGAGTCTGGACTGACTGTAGAAATCTTGTTTACCAATCCAGACTCTCTAAAATCTCATGTCTCTCTTCCTCGTGATAAATATGAGTCAAGCAAACATTCCCTCCAGCCTTTATGTCGCTGACAGCAGGCAGGATCGACCCACTGACTTCAAGGTTTGACCGTGGCCTCATCAGCACCAGGTGGTGTTTTGGTCTTTTTTTTTTTCCACCAGCTGCTGCGGCCCTGTCATAACCCATTTATTTCAACATTTTCTGTCACAGGAACCTCCACCACCAATTACACAATATTCAAAGCCCTGACTGACACATTTTGTCTCAGTGATTTTCTAAACTTTATGCCTGTCCTTGCTTCGACCTTGCTTGTGTCGCGTAACACAAAGAAGGTCCTTGTGCGTCCCCAGATCACAGGATGCCAACAAGTCGAGCTGTTCCCTCAACAAGTTATTCTTTTTCTGAGACCTTGACGATTTGGATCATTTTTGGAGGCCATTATATGGTGTAAGATAAGAGAAAGGTCATAAATATAAAAGCAGGGTGTGTTTTTTTTTCCTCGCTTACACTCACACTCGTTTTTGAAGTCTCAGACCGCAGGTTAGAATAAATGTCTTCCTCTTCCTTTTCATTTCTGACACGTTGTCTCTCTGACAGGCCTTTGATGCATTCATCTACATCTTTTTCGCTCTGGAGATGGTTATAAAGATGGTCGCCCTGGGGATCTTTGGTCGACGCTGCTACCTCGGGGACACGTGGAACCGACTGGATTTCTTCATCGTCATGGCAGGGTGAGAACCTTCTGTTCCTTTGTTGTATCCCATTGTGTATGTCAGGGGACTGTTCACAATGACATGTTCTGGGTCCACACGTCTTACAAAAGCTTCATGATTTACGGCACAAAATGAGGCAATTCACAGTGCAAAGTAAATCATAATGGGCAGACACCATATTCATAGAGCTCGCGTGCTGGATTAAATGGGAACAGAAGCTCATTCATTCCCAGTTATGCATTTTCCTGAATTCTTACAGCTCTCCATTTAAAGCACATTCAAATAAATTAAAAAGTTCAAATGTTTAATTATGATTTATCGTGTTTCTATTTAAAGGCCGGGCTCCAAATCTCATTATCCGGCTCAGCTTTCTTTTTTGTGTACCTGACAGTTCTCGATCCACTGCGCCACCGGGGCATGGCCAATCACGTCGGAGCTGAATATGTAACATGACATGAAATATTAACGTGTTGATCGTCGCCGGCTCTCACCTGGGACACGGCTGACAATGAGACGGCGTTAATGTAATTCAGCTGAGCTAATCACCGCGATGTAATTAAATGAACGAGCTGAAATTACCCTGTCATCATTTTTTGCACACAGTCCTGCTGTTACTGCTGACTTCATGAATATGAGCTGAAACCTTTGGCTGGTGAATTGAATCACTTAAACAGACTCATTATGAAATAAATAGATAAAAATTATCATAACCTCTAGCCTGATAACGTGCATGTTATGCGTGTAAGATTAATGATAAGCTGTTAAACATGTAACCATGCTCGTGACCCCGACTGTAAGCCTCTGTGATTTCTTATAGGTCAATTTCCAGCAGAGCATTGCTCTCTCTGCTTTTAGTTTTTCTTTAAATGTCTTCTTTCACTTTCTTAACTGATGCTCAGCCAGCGGGAGAAGTTGAGCCTTTTATAAATAATTTTTCAGTTCAGCTGGTCCACACTAAGGACAAAAACAAGCACTGTCGCCTTTTTTTTATGTTTGGTTTGCTCTGTGTTTACACTGACTGATTACAAGCTGCCCGGGAAGTGTAATTAAGAAGTCACATTGATTGAGAAGTAACTCGTTCACTGGACAGTTTTGATGGCTGTCGCCCCGTATCATCGCCGCCGTGTGGACCTACGGAGGGAAATCAATTTCTGGTGAAGTGACAGCAGGCCGTGCAGCACTTGATCGCACCTCATGTGTTTATTTACTGTCTCTGGTGTCACAAAGACTAGATTACAACTGGACCTGATATAACGAGTGAATGAATAATGATGTAACTGGTGAAACAGGACGAAACAAGATGATAAAGAGGTGTCTTGCATTGAAATAGATGCTGGTAGATCACCATACCAATCTATGTTGGACACAAGATCACTTAGACGATCACTTTCTTGGCAGCAGACATTCACCAGGTGGATTTAACAGTAGTTTAGCTTTTGTATTTATGCTAAAAATCAATAATCTACCACCACAAAATCCTGTGTAATGCAGGAATAAATACAAGAGCTCTGCATTCTCACCTCGGTCTTATTAGTCGGCTTTTAGTTTAACCAGCAATTTCACTGGATGAAATAATGGCGCTGGTGACAGAATAAAGAAAAAACCTCTCTGGCAAGAAGCAGACATTTCCAACGCTGGGCTACCACAGCATCTCTTGGCACATGATAATTAAAGTAATTAACATGATTTGACGATTCAAAACAATCAAGCTGCATCGTATCATTTTTGTGTCCTCTAGTATCTTTAAGGGATAATTAGAAATGCAGAGTAGAACCCCCAACCGATCAGTAAACGATTCCTTGTTACGGGAGACGAAACCACCAGGTTGTCTGGGGATGCTGCGTAAATATCTGTCACATCTGTGTTAAATGTTGGCTGAGGCTTTTTTTTAAAGAGACATTCTCCATCATGTAGGGACTTTACGAACATCGTAATCGACTCTGACAAGAACAATTGGTTACAGTCAAAAACACCAGTATCTCTATAATGTTTCAAGGGATTATTCAAGTCATTATTCAAATCTTATCAAATGAGCCCAATTTGAAATATATACCAGAAAGCTTCAGCAGGGGCTGAGATATCCTAATTTTTAGTCCCTAGCATGGTTCAAGCTCTGAGAGTACTGGATCCTATATTTCCTGTAATATCAATGAATAGCATGTTTTGTTCTTGCTTGACAAATGTCAAGATCTTTTAAACTACACTCCTGATACTCCTGATTATCAACTATTTTTATTTAACCTTTATTTAACCAGGCAAACAAATTAAGAACAGGATTCTTATTTACAAATGCAGCCTGAAAAAGAGCTAGAAGCTCTTAAGGGGAAGGGGAGTGCTAAAAGTAAAATACAAGGTTAAATAAATTACACATAACGAAAGATACAATATAATACAACATAATAAGTTAAACAACGGGCATGACAAGGCCTATTCAGCAAGTGTTCAGCAACTATTAATCCGACCAGTAGTGGAGATGCTGTGGTTAAATTTAATTTCATGTTATTTCAGTTTAAGGCGACAGTAGAAAACATGTGAATAACTGTATGTGGTTATCAGTCTGCATAGTTTACCATGCTACTGGTGGTTGTAGTAATTTGTTGACTTGCGGTCTCGGGTCGTTGATTCTGGTCAATTCAACTGAGTGGCACGTTTGTCCTCATGTGCACCCTCTTTGCCCAAACAGTCAGAGGTCTAATGAGTTATTTGGTGATTGTCTGATGTGACAGCTCCTCCGGAGCCGCAGAAAGACATTAAACAGCTGGTTTCACAGGCTGAGTGGAACTCCCCGTGACTACTCGAATGTTTTTTGTGTGTGAAATCAGTGGAGTTTGTAATAAGGCAACCGCACGATATTTCAGCTAATGATTTAATTGGTGTGTAATGTGTGGAAACAGTGGAATGAAATAGCCCGGTATCTTTGGTTTCGATCGATGTCTCGGGGCCTCTTTGAATACCAGACTGTAATGTCACATTTCCAAGGAACAAACATAAGTACACCCAGGGTATGACTTTATGTTTGATACTGTGCTGCCACTACCAAAACTTTGCACCCTCATGCCAACACAATGTTGGAGTGTACGCTAACTCAATTGTGTCAAGCCACTCAAAGCAAGCGTCTACAGAACAATTCCCAAATGGAAATTGGTGCAGACCAGTTTATTGCTGATTTCCAAGAGGTGCGATCAGACCAAAATGCCTCTGTACGGCACTGGATAGATCTACAAACAGTCAGGGCAACAAAACATGAGATGTAGTGCTGAGCTAGGTGATGTGACAGCAGAGCTTGCACAACCTTTAAACACAGATGAAATGAAAGCTTGTTAGCTCCCACTGAATCATTGTCTACTACCAACATTAATACAACGAACAGCGTGAATCATGGGCCGCTATCATAATGTCTTCAACTGCAATTACGAGCAAGCTGGCTTCAGTCCAGATGGTACAGTGGAGTGAGTCACCAGTTAACACGGTCACTCATTAAACTGAACCACAAGCAGGGCGGTAGTGTCCTTTCCTTACAAAAGTTGGTAAAACTTTTAAATAAGGGAATCCAACAGAACCCTGATGCTCACGCTCAAACCCCATCGTCCACAGAACCCTGTATCTAAAGTCAATGTATCAGAACCACCCTGTATTAGATAAACATGTGGTTGGTTGTCCTTTTCCTGAAGCAAACCAGGTCGACTCGGGGGCAGACACGTGAAACATAACTAACTAAATTAAGAGATAATTGCCAAATAAAACTTACAAAATATAAAATTCCTTTAACTTCCATACACAAAGATGGTTGCCAACACAGATCTGCCTGGAAAAACCCTCCACCCCTTTTTCTCCTCCCCACGATGCCCTCTGCAACAACCCAGGAAGTTCAGATGAGATCCTGAAAGCACTACGTTCATTTTTAATCAATGTGAAAATAATTGTTTTAAATAATGCGTCAAGAGAAAATGTTTGTACTTGAGATTTATATATTTCTGTTACATCTTACTTAGATGAATTATTAACTTTCTCCTTTCTGTTGGCCCCCTGCAGCTTTTTAACTGGACTCGCATTTTTCTATCGAACACATTTTTCCTTCCTTCACCTTTCCGTTTCCATTTTCCTCGTCCTTCTCTGCGTATTTTTGCCTCAGGGGGAAGGTGAACATTTTTTCATACACTTTTACTGCCCTGCTTTCTCTGTATTTTCCATAAATTTCAACAGTCACCAGCACATTCTCCCAGCCCTCAGGCCAGAGGAGCTACTGCCGCCACCATCTCGCTTTCTCACAGCGTTTCCCCTGGTCTGTTTCCTCGACTCTGATCTCACAGTTTCAGCTCGTACGTCTTTCCTCGTCCTTCTTCTCCTCGTCTTTGCTTCAGTTACCAACCTATAAACAGCCGCCACAGAGCTCTGTCGCCTCTTCTCTGTGTTCCAACCCCCCCAGAGGGATACCACCACCGCCGCCGCCACCACCACCACCAATTATTCCCCAGTCTTACATCCACCACATGCGGCGCATGTAGCTGCAAGGATGGGGGCGTGATAAAGCGCTGCACCCCTGGGAACTTGTGTGCTGCAAACACAAACAGTAGGCAAGCTGCAGGAAAGGGATTATGAGCAGCGTGAGTTCCACACCAGGCTCCGCTTAGCTTGCCTGTTGAGCTGAACCAGACCTCTGCACACAGATTGTACCGAGCAGTGTGTGAGCGCGATGTTTCTGTGTGGTGGAGGCAGGTGTCCAGCATTAAACCAAGCCTGCCTTTTGAGCGACTTTCCCGTCAGGCACAACCCTCCGCTGAGAGCCTATTTGTTTGGCATTATTCTTAATTTTGACAAACAAAACTCTGTGTAAAAGCCTCACGTAGTTGTAGTCCTGAGCATTATGACTCAGATGAACATTTGTATTTCATTGGTTTAGATGTTTTTAGTCCGTAAGACAGTTTCCATGTCTACTAATACCTGTCGTCATGCTTGATTGTTTAGAAATTTGAAATGGAAACAGCTTACATTGTCTAGGTGCTGTATCGTTGGCAACTGGACTTGTTTGAGTTTCTTGAAGACGTTTCACCTCTCATCCAACATTCAATTTAACTAACAGGAGGAGAGTTAGCAGGCTTTTAAACTCTTTGTGTGGGTGTCCTTACAGAGTCGTTAAGGACACGTGTGAACTCTGAGTTTCAGAGTCGTTACACCTAGATTTACCATGACCTGGATGAATGAGAACCGTCATCAACATGCTTACTTTGTATTTCCTTCAATGTGATTTTTAAAATGCCCTTCCACATACATAGTAACACAAACTGAATTCATAAATGTACATACTTTGGTCAATTCTTTTTTACATTTGTTTGTTGCTAATCTTGCCCCAGTTTCGGCCATAACCTCAAAATATAACGTGATCAAGAATGCACATCTCTAAATAAGAACTCCTTCTGCTTCCTGTTAACCAGCTAACGTACCACTCGCTGCCAAGCTTTACCTGGTGAAATGTAGACATCAGCTCTTCCGTCTCCGTGCCTTAAATAGTTTTGTCTGATTTGAATTCGACTCAGGGACAGACATTAAAAGGGCTCTTTGTAACAATTTGCAGCAATTTAAATGTAATATTTCTTTTTTTCCATTTGTGACCTTCTCGTCTCTCTCGGTTGCATATAAAAGCTTGTGGGTGATTTTCTTTAAGTCATTCAATGCTGGTTGACTGGTTTTCTTTGTGTCGGACTCAGGCAGGATTTTCCCCGACAGTCCAAAGGATGTGACTCAATGCACGTTCAAGTGCCTCGACTCAGTGCTATATCCACTCGTCTACAGGAGCAACAGTAGCTAATGTTAGCTTAGATTTCACTAACAGCTAGTTCCACAGAGCCCCTTTAGGAAAAAGTATATAGACACAGCAAATTTTCTCACTGACAGTCTCATTACCTTGTCATACAGAGGCATCGCTATCAAAGTAAGGCTGTTCCATATCCATTAAAAAGCTCCTTGTATCTGCTTTAACACACATTTTACTACATGATAAAAACAGTGCCTGGCCCGGTGAAACCAGGGAAGCCAGTGTACGTAGATGCTGAGTTAATGATGGCAGGTCCGGTGCCATAGGACATCTGTCTCCCTGTGTTCTGATCTTCTGTGTGTTGATTATATATACAGTGCTCTTGGCTCTCTGTCGCAGTAATAACATTACTTCTAATGAGTGACGCTGATCCAAATTGTTGGAGCGCTGCGTCGCTGTGTTCGCCTGCAGCAGAGTGGACAGGGAGGGATGGAAAGCAGGCGAGGACAGCGAAGCAAGCGAAGGCATTACAAGAACTGGCTTGTTTTTTTTTGTTTTATTTTTCTCGCCTTTAGTCTTTTACTGTTGGCACCTTCCATTGCTCAGCATTAGGACTGTTCCCTTGCCTGCCGGAGGAGATTGGAGGTTTAGTCGTAGAGACATTTTGGATGTAAAACTGCACTGGAAGCAAAACAAAAAAAAAATTGGCTCGGATTGTGGGTGAACAGTGCAAGAACCAGTTTTTTCAGAGTCATCTGGCGATCACCAAATGAACAGATTTTCATCAAAACATGCATGAAATTAAATGCTTGAAAAAAATTGCTCATAAATGACCAATGATCTTAAAAGGGAGGCAGATTATGCGTGACTCTCTCAGTTATAAATCTCTGAAATTGTGTGTCTATGCATCTGAAGGTCAGATTTAGCAAGCACTTAATCTAGACTCGGTGTTTTGATTGTGTGAGTGCATTTTTTGTGCCCACTGTATATTCTAATGTGTGTGTGTGTGTCCCTTTTGTGATATTGTGTCACCTGGGGTTGTGTCGGGGAGGCTATCTGCGAGCGCAGGCCCGGCTTTACACCTCCTCTCCCAGGATCCATTCATTCTCCCAGCTCCGCCTCTCTCCCTTCACGCCCTCTATCTGTCTCCAACACTCAGCGGAGGAGGAGGTGAAGAGATGTGTTGAGAGAGCATGAATGAAAAATACGAGCGAAAAGAAAGGACATCAAAGTGCATTAATGGTGAAAATGTCAGGCCTCATAAATTTACACAATTTGCACTCTAAATGCATTTTTATCAAACCCATTGTGAGAGTGACAGCCGTGACTGTGTCCTCTGCTGCTCAGGCTGTTGCTCGCTTACTCGACTGTTTCCCGGAGCATTTACCCACCGCGGCAGAACCACAGCTGTACAATGGGTAATCTGAACGAGGCCAATTGCTTGCTGCAGCGCCACTATTGTTGCAGCCATAGATGCTGGATTGCGTGATTGGCTCCTGATGGGCAATGCCGCGCTAAAGTTCAGCTCCTGAGAGAGTCACCACAGTGGCAAATGATCCTGTCTTCCACACATCATTTCTTCTTGTCAGGCTAGAAAAGGCTTTTGTGCAATTAAGGGAAAAGAACATATAGAAAGAGCTGGTCCCTTAAGCAGGAAGGATTTATCAGCTTTTAGAGCCGCCTTAAATCTTATTACGTGAGTTTAAATTGTGATTTAAACTGTTTTTATTCTTGCAACACAAATACTCGTATGCTTTGCCAGCACAGACCATTTGACTAGTTATTACGCTTTGATCAGATCCCTTAAGGCAAAAAAAGAATATATTTTCTCACTGAATATAAATATATAGAAACATTATCTTTCTTAAATTCAGAAAAAAAATCAACCCAAAGTTATTATTGTCATTATCTTGTTGCATTTTGTATGATTCTTATTTAGTCAAGACTATCTATCTAATGACATACAACACGTTCTAATTTATTTATTCTCACACCCAACTCATCAAGTACAGCAGCTTGATCAGTGAGTTAAACTACTGTGCTCTACCTATCTATCTACACTCTTAGAAATAAAAGTTCTAAGTAGAACCATATAAGGTTCTTCGGCTTGCCCTCATAGGAGAACCCTTTTTGGCTCCAGGTAGAACCTTTTATAAAGGTGGAGGGTTCTACCTAGAACCCAACATAAAGGGTTGTACCTAGAACTGTGTGTGTAAGGTTCCACCCAGAACCCCCCATGAAAGGTTCTACAAAGAACCCACACAGGATCTTAAACCCATGCTCTCAACAATCCCTGAAGAACTCTTTCTCCAAAAAAAGGGTTCTCTGGATCAAAATAGTTCTTACTGGAACCGTTAGTGTTACCAAGAACCCTTTTAAAACCCTTTATTCAGGAAAGGGTTTTTAAAGGGTTCTCTGGATCAAAATGGTTCTTACTGGAACCGTTAGTGTTACCAAGAACCCTTGAAAAACCGTTTCTTCGGGAAAGGGTGTTTCAGAAGCAAATGGTTCCAGGTAGAACCTCAGCCCTTGTAGAAGAACCTTTTTGGAACCCTTATTTCTAAGTTCAGAGATCTGCAGTCAAGCGAACAATAACAAGTATGCAATGTCTGGTTTTGAGTTTTGAAATGAAGCATGCCGACAATCATTCCACCTGACAGATTATGATTTTTGGATGACTGTTAACTTCGGGAAATTTTGTTTTAGGCACAGACAATACTTAGTTAAGCTCAGGAAAAGATCATGCTTTGGGTTCAAATAACTTACTTATGTAGGTTCAGTCACGCTACTTTATGTAACTTTAACTTGAAAACACTTGGTTAGGGTTAGAAAAGAATATGGTTACGCTTGAAATACCTGTTTTTGGTCACCATCCACAATCGTGGATGGAGATGGTCCAACTTCCCATGAAAAATAGCAGCACAAAAAACCTCAGAAATGTCCTCAGGTCTCCTTAAAAAACACTTTTCACGCCACAAAAACTGCTTGAAATGTCCCCAGGTCTCTTGAAAAACGCCCTGTCTTGACCCCAAATAAACAGCAGGATATATCCCCAGGTGTCCTTAAACAAATTCGCTGGTGTGACTCAGACTGCGGTTAGCCATTTAGCAGCCTTATTGGCTGCAACAACACAACCACCATCCGCGTATCCATATCTGCCATATCTGACACTTTGGAAGCGGGAACATGCTGTGACTGCTGTTGCTTCATAATTGAAGGGCTTTGTAGTCAGTTTTAGTTGTATGATTTATTTGTTTTTCACTCCTTCTCTCGGTTGCCATTTCCAGAAACCCCAAAAGTGCAGCACACGATGTAAAATGCAGTCTCTCTAATGTTTTACTTGCTTTTAAAAAGTCGTACATTCATCAAAATAAATAAATACATCTGGTTTCTGGATTTGAATTGTAAACACAGTGAAACGAACAACTGGAAGGATGAGATTTTAAAGGAGTTTCAATGGGTCTGTGCTGTGTTTGTAATTCATTTATTCTCCTTTTTTGTCCGTGCCATCTGTTTCTCTTTGTTCTGGTATTGTTTTCATGTTACACAAATATGTACACATGCTTACATTTGTATGCAGTAAGTGTGCAAGTCTTCATATATCAAACATATGCTTTCAGTGTATATCTTAACTGTCTCCCCCTCATATTCTAAGCTGCCACACTTTTGTAATGCTAAGGAGAGCAGATGGGAGACCATAATTGATCGCAATCTGCGTTGGGGGAACTATATTTACACATACATTAAATGTTCTCCCTCTTCTTTGACAGAGATAAGTGTTGTCTGCGCTAGAACACGTATGGTTTCTGAAACAATAGATGGAAGCAGGCATGTTCTTGAAGTTAAAAATAACGAGATCACACCAAGACTGACACCAGAGTGTCGTCTGCAAATGTGATGATTGCGAAACACTGCGTTGGGATAAGATTCAATTTCATAAAGAATTCTTACAGGCTACATCAATAGAACAAAGTTTTCACAATTAAGAAACTTCTCAAACCAATTTCTATCTATCTATCTATCTATCTATCTATCTATCTATCTATCTATCTATCTATCTATCTATCTATCTATCTATCTATCTATCTATCTATCTATCTATCATTTCACTGGTATTTGATGGGATAAGATCAGAGACAGACTTGTGATCTTCCCACGATCATGATGGGGACCCATAATAATGTGCAGGCCACATTAGCAATGTTCAAGTGTTTGTTTTTACCTCGTGTTGACCTTCACTTGCTGCTTTTACTGCGGTGGTGTCCCTTTTCATTTAATCTCCCATCATCAGAATCAATGTGTTCTCCAGTTATGGCAACAGGGAGGCGACTAATGTAATAGAGGTGAATTCTCTTGGTAGATAAAAGGGTTTGTATCTGACTGCGCCGTTAGACTTTCACAGTGACAAAACCTTTGAGTCAGTACTCTGCTTTTGATTCACACAGCGCATGCTGCAACCTCATTGTTTTTTAGTGAATCTACCATCCTGTCGGCTCTGTACAGAGGGAACTTGTGCTGCTGTAGTGCTGAATCAGGCACTCTATCATGTAGTCATTACTCAGTAAAACAAAACAGTCTGCAGCCAAATCCGAAAGGTGAACGCCAGCAATTAATCCTTTCGTGCAATCGTTTAATGCTCAACAAAGGAGTTTTTGAGTATTTGGTCGATGTCTCATCAAGTCCCTGATCCCTTTGTTTTTTGGGTGTTAGCCAAGAGATGTATGAGTGAGTAGTTTAGATAATGCAGTTAACGTCCACCGGTTCAAAAGGTCCCTGGGTTAACATCAGACAGTGTCGCATAAAATACAGCAGTGTGGTTTGAGCTTGTGGGTGTGTTGTCATCAACTGCATTAACATACAGTGTGATGCAAGGCTGCTTTTAGAATTTCAACTTCTTTTGTGTTTTTCATTTTCATGCAATAATGTCAAGATTGTTCAATTGCTAATTACTGTACCACCAATATAATTCATGAGTGGTGGATGTGGGTATGTGTGTTTTCATGCTGCATCCATACATCGTAATGCAAACACTAATCTACACCACATAGTTAATCTAATGGATGAAAGACATACAGTACTTGAAATGTTTAATTGACTGAAGATTTGTCTTATGCGTCTGTGTGTGTTCGCACAGTGTGTGTTTGGGTGCCACACGCACATGTTGTAATTACTTTAATTGCAGGATGAGGTATGAGGTTACAGAGTTAATGATCCGGAACAGTTTTGACACTAATCGTATGTAGTAAATGAAGCCTGGGGATCAGTCTGGTATCATGTACATAGCACCGACTGTCGAAACAGATGTGTTTGCATTTTTTGGCTGATTGTTTTCTGACAATGTTGTAATGACACCTAATATAGAATGGAATCCATACTGATAATTTCTTATCCGTCAAGCAATCTATTCTGAGAAGTTCAGGCCTATATCTGTAGGTATTCGTCCAACTTTCATCTAAATACTTTAATCAGTAAAAACAAAACCTTGTATGGGGTTTGGAGGTAAAAAAAAAGGAAAGGCTCCCGTGAACTGGATGTTATAAAAATCATCAGGAGTGAGTAGTAAAATGTATTTGTATGAAAATGATGTGGAGTACTACTTACAGGCTGTCCCCCTGGTGCTGAATATTTCTCTTACATCTCTTTAAATGCCCCGCGGGTGTCATACATGCACTTTGATGATGGAAGCACTTTGAGTAGAATAACTGAGCACACAGACAGGGTTAGAGTTTCAGTTAAGACTTCAGACCACCCACACTTAACATTTATATACCCATCAAATCCTGGACAAAATGAGCTTAAAAAAAAGAAAATGGCCTACTGAAACAGAAATGTCAATGACATTATATCTATGTTGTTTTTCTTCCGTGGCTAACTTGTTGAAAAAATGCTCAGCAGTTTTGGGGAGACATGATCTCCTTCTCCTAAGACAGTCAAAGTTAGACGTAAAGATTGATCAGATGAATCTATTTCGGTTTCATTAGGAGATTGGGTTTAGTTTAGCCTAGCTTATCACACACAGAGGAAGCAGAGGGGAAAAGTGTAGTGGCTGCAGTTTGTACATTGATCTCAATTTTCCACTTAGGGCTGTAAAAACTGACTGTATACACTCTTAGAAATAAAAGTTATAAGTAGAACCATATAAGGTTATTTGACTTGTCCTCATAGGAGAACCCTTTTTGGCTCCAGGTAGAACCTTTTATAAAGGTGGGGAGGTTCTACCTAGAACCCAACATAAAGGGTTATACCTAGAACTGTGTGTGTTAGGTTCCACCCAGAACCCCCCATGAGAAGTTCTACAAAGAACCCATACAGGATCTTATACCCATGCTTTCAACAATCCCTGAAGAACTCTTTCTCCAAAAAAGGGTTCTCTGGATCAAAATGGCTCTTACTGGAACCGTTAGTGTTACCAAGAACCCTTTTAAAACCCTTTATTCAGGAAAGGGTTTTTAAAGGGTTCTCTTGATCAAAATGGTTCTTACTGGAACCATTAGTGTTAACCGTAAAAAACGTTTCTTCAGGAAAGGGTTTTTCAGAAGCAAATGGTTCCAGGTAGAACCTCAGCCCTTGTAGAAGAACCCTTTTGGAACCCTTATTTCTAAGAGTGTAGGTTGTCAGTGCAAGCAGCTCTTTATAAGCCATGCTGACATTTATTTTAAGGTCCAGACCTCTAGTGGCCAAAGAAATAATGATGGGAACAGAGGAAGTCAGGTGAACTAGTATGAGGAGGGACAAAGTTAGGATGTGTTCGTGGTGGATGGTTGGGTCAAACACAAGACTTCAACCAAAAGTCAGCACTGACTAATTTTAACTTAAGCTAACTTACTTAACTTCAATCTCATACCAAAGATACGTTACATACCAAAAAACATACCTATTGTAAACAAAACCATGATCATTTCCCTAAACCTAACCAAACTGCAACCATTTCAAAACACTAAATAGTAGTAACTGGTGGTAACTCAATCGTATACATATATATGTCGCTGTGGGAGTTACTGTCAAAAACCTATTCTATCGTTTGGGTTTGAGAATGTGTTGCTGGTATATAAGCTAACAATTTCTACACATGTTCAATGCATGCCATGTATTTTGGAGTTGTTACAGCAGAAGGCCCCTTCAGAGATGCACTCTCTGACTAGATTTGGTGGCTTTTAACACTTTTACTCGTTATTTTTTTAAAGGGTTGAGCGACAAATATATCGAATTATTTTGGGAAAACATTAGCGCCTCTTCCTTGAGGATACATTTCAGTGAGTGACTGAATGTGCACTCATGGTTCCTCGCTGTAGCTTCAGTTATCTGGACTGTGTCCGTCAAGTGGGGTAGAGGAGCAACATGTTCAGTCGACCTCACAGCAGCCAACTGGAAACACTTTCCCCTTTTTCCTGTCCTTCCTCCTTGTTCAGACTACATACCTGTTTAACACAGTTGACGAGAATTTGATTTTGATTCGATCGAGTGACATTTTGATGAGGCGAGCAGCAGCAGCCTAATTAATCACAGCTGATGATTGAGCTGTTTCGGAGTTTGCGTCCCGAGCGTGACAAAGAATCGTGATTGACTATAGTTTGCAGCGCTGGGCACCTTCAGTAGAGCCTGGTTAGCCATTTTCCCTCGGTGCTATTGTTTGTGCTAAGTAGGCTAAACACATCCCTGCTGTTCTGAATCAACAGAGATGGAATTAATGTTAATTGCTTCATCTGACTCTCACAAGAAAGCATACAGACACCGGAAATATACAAATATTCCTTGAAACCTGGTTCAGCCATGTTTGATGTACGTCCAACCAACCATTTACTCTTCCACAGTCCGTTTTATTTCACACCAGCGTGTTATAGATTCAGAGGCTTTAATGTGACATATAGAGTGTGACAGGAAGAGATGGGGGAGAACATTTGGGCAGAGAGATGGTGTAATGTGACCACGCCGGCTTCAGCAGACAGCTGGCTTCATCTTTGACAAGATATTCACATGTCCGTGCATAACACTCACACACACACACACACACACACACACACACACACACACACACACACACACGTAGGGACATGTGTATGAGCATCTGTACCCAGCTGGAGGTGTAACAGTAGCTCATTAGAGCTCTGACACCAGGCAACACACTGCAGGAATGTGAGAATGGAAAACAATACACACAGAGGACAACACAACACAGGAACAGAGAAAGTAAAGAAAGTGAAGATGAAAAAAGGAAAAAGTGGAGAGACAATTTAGACAATAAAAGAAGATATTTTAGAGAGTCTGTGAGGGGGGAGAGTCGGTAGAAAGAAATAAAGAAGAGGGGGAAACAGTAAAGAGGTATCGTGAGCGAGTGTCTGGTGTGTTAACTTCTCTGTGTGCATGTGTGCGGCTCTCTATCTTCTCCGACTTGCAAACCTCTTCTGGGACAGAAGATCTACTGCATCCATTAATCTCATTTTAATAATTGATGCCGTCTCGTCCAGAGGGGAGCTCGGCCCGGACTGTTGGCATAAAATGAGACATTTAGTGCTCTCTGGTAATTGCCATATTAGTTTATTCTCGCCTGGTAGACCAGTGCAGAGCCAGCAGAGCAGCCTAACTGTCTAATATCTATTTAGCCGCGTTATTTTGCTTTCCGAGGCCGTCTATGACCTGGATCACCAATTACAGAGCTCTTTTCTCTTAGGTGTGTTGCACCTGATGTGACTGGAAACATTAATGCTGCCGAGCTGTAATGTGTGAGTGTGGAAGAATTGTAATTGTCTGCATGTGTCAGATAAACAGCTACGCTCCAAAGCCTTTATTAATTCATTTGACTTGTAAAATTGAGAGAATGGCTGCTGATTTTGAAGCTTCACCATCGTTAGCTACTGTTGCCTGAAGATAACGTAACTAGAAGTTAGCTTCCTTCTCTTGTTAGCTTAAAGCTCCTTTATGTAGATAGAAGAGGCTCAAGAATCAACTTTAATGTAAACTTAACTGATTACAATCTACACTGCAGTGTATCAGCTGTTTTTTTATGCAATTTAGCCACAGTTGGCTTTTTGACTTTAGTCAGTCAGTCCACAACTCATAAATGAACAATGGGATTGATTGCTATTAACCTTGGTGCAGACAGTCTTGTCATGTTGGTCATCACCTGACTTTTCACCTGGTGCCATCATCAGGTCAACATTTTCACAATAATTTTCAGAAAGGTCAATTTGAAAGGCAGTAATCTCACCATATTCTGGTAATTAGCAGTTCGATGGCGATTGGAAAATGTGTGTGCTGCACTTTTTGCGTCTACAATCATGGTCCAAGTCCAAACAATCTTGACCTTTAAAAAAAAAAAAAGAGTTAATTTCTGTTAAATTGAATTTAAAGAATCCACTTATGAAAAGGAAGTTTTCACACAGCACAGATGTGTTCAGGGAGTGTTTCAAATTCTTCATTATCTCCAACATTCAGAGCTTTCCCCTCCAACCGGCCGGGCAGCCCTGGAGGACAAAGCCTCCCCCGCTGCTCCTCTGCGACGGCTCCCTGAGAGGAGATTTCATAACTTCCAGCTTGTGGCGGTTGCGTTCGGGGGGTAAAGTAAACGGCAGAGACGGAGCTGGCTCCCAGAAGAGAAAGACACACCAGAGAGGAGAAACAAACCCAAAGAGCAGGAGGATGTTTAAGAAGCAGTTAGAGAGTCTCACTCCTCCCTCCAACGCCGCCGCCAAGGAACAAAAGTAATCTAGTTCCTCCATTCAAATATTCATGAGGCTGTTTGGCTGGAGAGCGGTCCTAACTCAAACCCAGACAGACACTAAATTTAGTTTTACTTGTTTGGCAAGAGGTGTCTGTGTGTTAGTGTGTGTGTGTGTGTGTGTGTGTGTGTGTGTGTGTGTGTGTGTGTGTCTGAGAGTGACGACCTGTACGTTAATGTACTGTAAGAGTGTGTGTGTGGGTTCACGGCTTACATAACTACACTCTTCAGGAGTGTGTGTGTGTGTGAGTTGGGGTGCGAGTGTGTATCACTGTGAGAAAGACAGACTGTGTGTGTGTGTGTGTGTGTGTGTGTGTGTGACCTCTGTCTACTGCTTTGACACAGCTTTGTGAGAGCCTGGAGTCTGCCCCCAGCACTTTCCCTACTTTGTGCGTGCATGTGTGTGTTTGTTTATGTGTGTGTGTGTGTGTGTGTGTGTGTGTGTGTGTGTGTGTGTGTGCGCGCAACTGTATTTGTGTGTGATATTGAACTTATCCGTCTGTGCATCTGCTCATTGTGTGAAAAACTGGGGTGTATTGGGGTAATGCTTTGGCTTTGTGTGTGTGTGTGTGTGTTACTGTCCCTGTGTGTAATAGACTAGACTAGTTTCTTTGCATCTGTGTGTGTCTGTATGTGTGTATCATCGTGTGCATAGTTGTCTGTGTGTGTTGCTTTTGTGTAACCCTGCGTGTTTGCGTGGCCAAAATGAGTTGTCTTATCTGAAATTGCTGCAGAAAATTGCTCAAAATGACGAATCCCCATTACGTCTCCACCGCAGTCAATACACACACACACACACACACACACACACACACACACCTTCCCTATCAATGCACTGCAACACAGTGATTGAAATAGCAGCCATCGAGGCCACGCAGTACAATCGTACTTCCTCTCAGTCAGTTTCATTTTGTCCTTTCCCTCCATGTACCACGGCTGCAGCTAATGATTATTCTCATCATTGATTAATCCGCTAATTATTTTAGATTAATTAGTGTACAAAATGTTGAATTCTCGTGAAAGCTCTCTGTTCCCGAAGTGATGTCTTCAAATTGCTTCTTTTGTTAAACCAACAGAGCCAAAGACTCTTCATTTACCATCGTACAGTAAATAACACATTCATAAGCTGAAACCAGCAAATGTTTGACGTTTCTGCTCGAAGAAAGACTGAAACAATTTGTCCTTTTTTAAAAAAAAGTTTAGCAGTTAATTTACTTGTGATTGTTGCAGCTCCACTGTGTCGCCAAACAATGAGCACAGATCATTCCCTCTGCAAACACGCAAACATTTCTATACTTCCAAGAGTGTGCCGTCACCCTGTAGCTCCAAAGTGTGGACTTCCATCTCTCTTTCAAGTGAAGAAAATATGCTTTCAAACAACCAAATGAAACTAATTGTGCTGCACGAATGAGACCTCGAATCAAAAATGAGTTTTGCACTTTCGATTCCCTCATCTCAGAGTCGATGGGTTGTTCAAATGGGTCTGTGATCAACACAATCTGAACAGATTTTCACGCTTTGTTTGATGACAAAGAAATGCGTCGTGAATTTTTTACACGATAAACAAGCGTTTGCTTACAAGTGAGCATTAAACTCAGCATTAAACTCAATCCAACACTCATCTACCTAGTAGCCTGCCTTTACTGGCCGGCTTCAGCTGCAAACTATTCTGACTTTAAGTTTTAAATTTGTGTGTTTATCATTTAATTGAAGTGTGTATAGTGTAATAAGGAAGTCCTGCGTCTGTGGTTTAGTTGTTCATTTGGTTTGTTTAAGTTTGAACTTCTAGTGATTTAATTTATACTTCAACAATCATAGTGGTGGTGTTCCTTTGTGAAGATTACTTTGCTGGACAAAACAACTAATGGAAAAATCCCACAGACCTTTTGTCGAGGAATCAAGAGTGATGCTATCCTCCTGGTTAGCCAACAAAACTACGCCATCCCTGCAGGAATTAATACAGGACCCTGATCGAGGACATCAAGTCTGTAGCTCGTCATGTACCTGTTCAACCAGTCTTTCATGTTTTCTTTCAAACATGATAGTTTAGTTTTTAGTTTGGACATTGTTTTATATTTTCAGCATATCGTTTACTTGGTTTTATTTTGCTGTGTTCCAACCAAATCTCCCAAACACAACGTCGTTTTCTTCATCTTATTGTGAAAGTGGATGATGTTTTCTTTTTTCTTACTCTGTTCTCTGCTTCACCGTCACAAAACTGCCTGTCAGATTAGATCACGGTCACACGCCGAGGAACCGACCTCTGCGATCTCTCACAGATGTGGCCGTATCCAGGTACTATCCGAACTCCGACCTCCCTTTTCATGGTCGGAGTGTTTTACTAGCGGGGTTTTTGTCTGATTTGTGGCGGGGAGCTGTAGCGGAATCAGCGCCCAGCCTGCTCCTGTCACCACCAAGGTTATGGCAACACCTTTACGAGCTGGCGAGAGGGAGAGAGACTCGTATTTCATGGCTCACCGCGTTAGACACACACCTTACGGATGCTTTGAAGCATGTGCACAGGCGTGGTCGCTGGACTGAGGTCTGGTCGCTGGACTGCAAAGAATAAAAGCAAACTGTGCAGTGAAGGAGTTTCACCTTTGAGCTCTTGTGGAAGCACAGTGCAGGTTTCAGCTTTGGCTTGGTTGAGTCTTTCCAGCTTCTGAATGAGGTGCAACCTCTCGGAACACCTATGCTCCTACAGCTTGACATTTCATTGAAGTTGGCAGTGCCTGTATTTTCACTCCAATCCTGGCCGAATTTTTCGACACGGCCGAGCTTTTCTTCTTTCAACTTTCCCGAGTTACATCCTTGTGTAACTTACTCGTGTTTTCCAACTTTGAAGCCTCACGGGATTCCAATTCAAACTGTGAAACTCTCTGGAAGACCAGGAATGCGGATGATTTTCTGCGTTACTGTCTTTTTCCACTGTTTGCTGTCAAAATACTTTTTGAGGACTGCTCTCCAGATACGCAGGTCGAAAAGGTCGGAAAGCGAGTAATTGGCCGGGGCTTTTTAAACTCTTGAAAAATCACCTGGGAGGCTCTCCGAGCTCTCGGTGAATTTTAGTAGCCTGTTATAATGGCGTGCCAGAAACACCTTTGTGTGAAATATCTGAAACTTCCTTCAGCTCTTTTCCTTTTTCCTATATCATGACAACTCTCTACCCCCTCTCTTCTAACCCCGGCCTGACAGCAGCTTCACTCCGCTCAGCCAGGTGTATGCATATTGCTCTCCTCTCCTTCTCTCTGTAACGCTGTAATTATCTCCAACACTTGATAAAACCCCTCAGGCTCACCCCCTCTCCCTCTCTCAATCTCGCTTTATTGCCATCGTTATATTGCACTTAATCATCCCTCCGCGCTTTCCTCTCTGATCTCTCCGTCCTTATCCCACGCTTCCTCCGTCTCCTGTCATCCCTCCGTTTCTCCTGCCTGTCCTCGCACTCTTACTGTCTCTACTTCTATTCAGGCATAGTATGTTTTCCACCAGTAATAAGTTTGTCAGAAATGGGTCAAATAGCAGAATACCTGCTCTTCTGCTTCCCCACGTTTCCTGTCTCCATTATCCCACACCTGGTTTTACTTCAAGCTTGTTTACTCTCTCCACCTCCAATCCGCGCTCCCTCACAAGGCTCGGCTTTCATCTCGCACGGTTGCAGGTTTAATCTCACGCCTCTCCTGCTTGAGCGCACCTGCGACCGGGGATACACTTTGATGCTCTCACTACATGTGTGCTTAGAGGGGATGTAGGAGGTCTACTGTGCTGAGTCCCTCGTACTTTGACATCTTGCTCCGTCTGGTTTTAGATTCCCGTGCAGCCCTCTGTAACTTTGTGATGTAGAGCGAGACACCTGCACACATTGATGATCAATGGTTGTGGTTGTTTAAAGACAGAGAAGCACCTTCTCTATGGAGGCACAGTAAGCTTATGTTACAAAGTCTGCCACTGACCCGTTTCTCTGAATGTCTCGCTTTATTAGGAACACAAACTCCAGCTCATTAATTTATATTAGGTTCGGCACAGCAGGACCCCGACTGTGTGAGGGTGTGTGTGTGTTTCTGTTTAGGCTTTTAAATGTGAACAAATATAGAGGAAGGAGTCCATTAAATCAACACAACAAGTGAGTTCAGGTGAAAATGCTCCTCAGTGTTGATCACATGGGTTATGATGGCTTTTTTTGCATTGGTCTTGCTATGAATTCTCTTTAACAGGCCTTGTCTATGTCATTAATATGTTTTTCTGTATGTTTTGTTTGTGTTTTCCAGGATGGTCGAATACTCGCTGGACCTGCAGAACATGAACTTCACTGCCATCAGAACAGTGAGGGTGCTGCGACCTCTCAAAGCAATTAACAGGGTGCCAAGTAAGTTACGACGCCACATCAGCCTTTATACAGCTTTATTCACACGGTTACAAGGTGATTGTGGTGTTTTGGTTGATATAAGTGAAACTGATTTGATTTGATTTGAGTGCGAGAATGCATTTAAACAAGCAAGTTTTTTTGGGTTACCAAAACAAATTAAACATTGAAATACAATTCTAAGACAAAAGACAAGTGGACATTTACTTCCTCCCCTTTATTCTGAGATATTAGGAAAAAAACACACAAAAAAACAATTGTAACTCCAGTAATTGAGTAATGAAGGATATTCATTCATGCAATGCCGTCTCTGCGTGGCTCTCATTCAGCACCATGGACAGCTGCCTGCGAGAGCAGCCAGAGCCAGGCGGCTTGGTCGCTGTCCGAGGTGCTGAACATGAGTCACCGAGCCAGGAATACCTCGACTGTGAACGTTCATTCAGATCAGATGGAACGAGAACAAGATTTACTTATTATTTGGAGGGAGTCAGATTTGGCTCTGAGCTGATGAGAGACAATGATTTTTATCTACTGCAGTATTCAGCTTATTAGAGTTTAATCAAAAACATTGTTTTCTTACCACACAGTGAGTAACGCCGAGCCATAACATGATCACATTCAGCTTAATCGGCCAAGCATCTGTTCACTTAAAGAAAAAATGACTTCTCACTGTTCGTACATGGCAATACACATAACATCTAAGAACAAGAACGACAAAGCTTGACAAACAAAGGTAAGGAACAGACGGGACTATTTGCAGACAGGTATGTTTGAAAATATAACTTATAAATGCACATTTCAAGAACACTAATGATCAATGACATAAATAACATGTTTATTCACATGGCAAAGTTGTAAACATTAACAAATATAAACAGAAATAGTCCTAAAGGGAGAATTACAGAACTTATCTTAACTTTACTAACTTTAACAAAATAACAAAAAAAAGCACAACATATGTTTTATGTATCAGAAGAACACCACTTAAAAGTCAAAATAACTGGTAAAGTAAATTTATTTGTATATATTATTATATAAAAACAAGGCAATTCAAATTGCCATATATACGACATAAAAATTACAGCGCAGCTACATGTACTGAGTGTTGAGCACTGGCTGTAAAACCTATTGTAATAAATAATCTACAATTAATTTAATTATCATGATACTGTCCTTCTAATTCTTGACATTAGTGACCTGAATGGAAATCAGTGAAGTTCTGAATTCCGAAAGTTTTTGTTTATTCATGTAAAAGTCCATCTTCAAACTGCTGAAGAAGTCACTCATTGTTTTTTTTTCAAGGCCTGCTTCCTCCTCTTTCAGTCATTACTCTGGATCTTCTTTGGTTCGATCCAGAACAACTCTTGTATTACTATAAGCCTTGGTCTGACGATGGCGTTCACTGTTTCACCTTGCTCACAGATCCCTCCTTGTATAGTCAGCGACACAGCGAATGCTGCAGTGCTTCATGCCAGTATTCATTGTGGAGAGAATGGGCCCCATGAAACCAGCACCATTGTTGCTGTGGCACCGTGTGTGCCGACACAAACCTGACCAACCAAATCCAGCCCAAACGCCTGGTTGTCCTGGCTGTAATCATCATTTTGATTGTGTGCCTGTTGTTTCAGAGAGCCGGCCAGAAGGTCTACAGGTGCAGATGTGCCTGTGAACAAATTGATTTTGTCGGATGCATTTCAAACAGTGACCTGCTCAAAAATGAAGTAATCAAAAAAAAAAAGAAAGGCCTAACAGAGAGGTCACATTTCATGTTTATTTCATCTAGTCAAGTAATTTCATGCTGTGCGAGAGAACAAAAAAACCTCTGAAGGACACCAAGTGACAGGGATATTAAAACTGCTAAAGTAATTTCATCCACCCTGAACTGTTTTTAATTTTGACAAAATCTCCTCAGCACCCGAACCCATCACCGAGGCGTCGCGGCGACATCGCTGAAGTGTTCTGGGCGCCGCGAGCCCGTCACTTGGACTCAGAAAGTGCTGCTTAGTCTCTGTCCTTCTTGATGAGAACAATCAGAGCTCGCCGCTCGTTGCTTTTGTGCTTTATGCGTCTCAATTGCGCCTGGCAGGCAATCATTTTAAGAAGCTATGAGTACTCTCTAAGTCGGATATGCTGGTGCTTGAACTTAATGTTGTTTTCGCTTCCTTTATAAGTATAATTGCTAAACCTCCCACTGCTCATAATTCTGCAACATAAACTGTCCCAGCAATTTATTTTCTTTTTCTTCTCTGAAAGCAGCAGCAGCAGAGGTTTCAGCTGGTTACAGGGGGAATGTGTGTAGATTTCTATATTCGGCTCATCTTTATACAGAACATGCTCTATTTGAGTATTCACACATGGAGAGCTCTTGAACATACATGTTTCTACGGGAGGACCATTGATCTATATAGAGTCAAGGACACTTCTGTTGTGCTGTCATCATATCCAGCTTTGCACGTGTGTTGTCAGTCGCTGTCCATTCTATGCCTCTGACCATCATCCTGTCTTTCTTAATTGTTGTCTCACAAACCCATGTCTCTCTCCTCTCTCTCATTCTCTCGGTTTGTATCAGTCTTCTCTCTGATGGATGAGGATAAGGATTTGAAGTTATTTGCTGTTTGCCTAAGAAAGTAAATATCAGCGGCCCTGTGCCACAAAGCAATTACGAAACAGTCATCAGATCAATTTAGGTACTTTCCGCATTTCAGTACTATATGTCACCTGGGGCCAAACACTTCATCTGGATGAAATTGTAAACAGAACCCATGTTTCTTTCCCATTTCTAAGTGCTGGCCCTCCTGCAGAAACATGTTTTGTTTAAGAGCTCTCCATGTGTGAATACTAACAAACTGCATGTTCTGTATATTGATGAGCCGAATATAGAAATCTACACACATCGTCAGAGCTCACACATGTCCTCTAGTACAAGCAAGTAGAACCATAAGGTTCTTCGGCTTGTCCTCATAGGAGAACCCTTTTTGGCTCCAGGTAGAACCTTTTATAAAGGTGGAGGGTTCTACCTAGAACCCAACATAAAGGGTTATACCTAGAACTGTGTGTGTAAGGTTCCACCCAGAACCCCCCATGAGAGGTTCTACAAAGAACCCATACAGGATCTTATACCCATGCTTTCAACAATCCCTGAAGAACTCTTTCTCCAAAAAAGGGTTCTCTGGATCAAAATGGTTCTTACTGGAACCATTAGTGTTACCAAGAACCCTTGTAAAACCCTTTATACAGGAAAGGGTTTTTAAAGGATTCTCTGGATCAAAATGGTTCTTACTGGAACCGTTAGTGTTACCAAGAACCCTTTAAAAACCCTTTCTTCGGGAAAGGGTTTTTCAGAAGCAAATGGTTCCAGGTAGAACCTCAGCCCTTGTAGAAGAACCCTTTTGGAACCCTTATTTCTAAGAGTGTAAGGACACTCCCACACAGAGTTTAAAAGCCTGCAGCTGCCCTGCAGTTAGTTAGAAGTGAAGAAGCCTCTTGGATGAGAGGTGAAACGTCTTTTTGATATACACGCTTATCTTTTTTCTCAAGGTGTGTCTTCTTGCTACTTTTAAACCAGCACATTTGTATCGATCCGTATTTTCAGTCTATTAAAGGTTCTCTTACTTGAGTGTGAGAGGACTTAGGCTCTGCTCAAGAGACGTCACGACTTTAAAAACTCATTGCTAACTTTGTACCCCCCTGTTTGGAGCACATGTTTAACAAAAGCTAATGTTACACAGCGTGTTCTGCTCTGTAAGTTTTGTATTAGAGGTTTGTGTTTACATCATTACATCCCTAAATGGCTGGTAATGTTTTCGTGCAAGGTGGACCTAATGTGCCATTGAGTGGGTTATTTTGTATTGGCATGAAAACACAAGCAATGTTAAGCCATTAGAGTCCAAAACATGCATACAGCTGTAATCTTGCAATTCTATGAGTAGAGGTACATTTTCCAATAACTACGCCTCCTTTTTGACATGAAAAACAGTGAAGCTGCTGTGTCGGCCTACAGTCTGTATCAGAGCGAGGCAGTGTATGGAAGTCACCAAACACTCAGCTCCTCCAGCACAAGACTGATGCTTCCTTTGTGATTTATTCAGCAACGTTTCAATAAGGACACGGCATTTGGGTTAAGGAAGGATGAAAGGGAAGAAGAAGCAGGTGAGAGGAGAGAAAGGAGGGACACAAAGAGAGACAAACGAGGGAGGGAAAAGGGGATTATCCAGCTCTGTGAAGGATGGGCGAAGACGGTCGAAAGGAAGAGAGGGATGATGAGAGGAGAGGAGATGTGGGGGGGACTCAGATGAGTAGGCTATTACGATGATAGATAGAGCCGAGGAGACAAGTGCAACGGATGGAGGGAGTCGTCGGATGAATAGAGATGAAACGAGCGAGGGGGCCGAGAGGATGGAGAGCGGGAGAGTCGGAGATCAGTTGGGAAAAGGGAGACGATTACTGTAGATCTTAGAGAAACAGACGAGGCGATCCATCCATTGCACTTGTTCATCTCTTTTTTATTTCCTGACAATACGCAGGCGGATTGACAGGCAGCACTTTCCCGACACTCATCACACAAACACACATTTTTCTCCTGCTTTAATGAACTGCTGTTGGTGGAGACATAAATCCCAATCTTGCAGTGTCCCTCAGACCTCGAGTCTAACAGAGACACACTGCTCGAAGCCATAATGGTACAATGGGCTGTACCTTCAACATATTTACAGTAACTGGGTTTCAATGTGCTACACTCTTAGAAATAAGGGTTCCAAAAGGGTTCTTCTACAAGGGCTGAGGTTCTACCTGGAGCCATTTGCTTCTGAAAAACCCTTTCCTGAAGAAATGGTTTTTCAAGGGTTCTTGGTAACACTAACGGTTCTAGTAAGAACCATTTCGATCCAGAGAACCCTTTAAAAACCCTTTCCTGAATAAAGGGTTTTAAAAGGGTTCTTGGTAACACTAACGGTTCCAGTAAGAACCATTTCGATCCAGAGAACCCTTTAAAAACCCTTTCCTGAATAAAGGGTTTTAAAATTGTTCTTGGTAACACTAACGGTTCCAGTAAGAACCATTTTGATCCAGAGAACCTTTTTTTGGAGAAAGAGTTCTTCAGGGATTGTTGAAAGCATGGGTATAAGATCCTGTGTGGGTTCTTTGCAGAACCTCTCATGGGGGTTCTGGGTGGAACCTTACACACACAGTTCTAGGTATAACCCTTTATGTTGGGTTCTAGGTAGAACCCTCCACCTTTATAAAAGGTTCTACCTGGAGCCAAAAAGGGTTCTCCTATGAGGACAAGCCGAAGAACCTTATATGGTTCTACTTAGAACTTTTATTTCTAAGAGTGTAGCCATCAATGCAGACAAATCTGAAGCTCATGTTTGAGACCCTGGAGTTAAATTAATGTTTACAGAGAACATCATCTCAGGTTTTGAAGCTGTGGGTGGAGGGTTTTGGGATCGGTTCCTTGTTCAGCCATGATGGCTGTTTCATGACTGAGCTAACTAGGCAGTGGCTCTCTCAGCTTGCTCATAATGTTTGGTGCAAGTGGTGGAAGCAGTGAGCCCGTTGTTTAGCCAGGCAAAAAGTCCAGGTGTGGTGGTTGCAGTGGTGGATACGCACAAGCCATGATTGTCTTTCATGCTGGAGACGTGAGGCCGTTTCCTGTTCTGTGTAGGATATGCATGTTTTTTGCTGTGTCTGCATGTCCAGGTACTGAGGCTTCCACCTAAAGTCCAGAGACATGAACATAAGGTCCACTGGTCACTCTTAATTGGCTCCTACAGTAGGTTGTGTGTCTCTACAGTATGTGTAAACCCTCTGATGATCTGACAGGGTGTAGCCCAGAGCGCTCGCTGACAGCTGGGATTGACTCAAGACCCCCGTGACCCCGCAAGTGATAGCCAATTACAGATAAAGTATAGAAAAGTAACGTGAAAGTCTAAACAGTTAAATGTCCCAGTCAGCCATTACAGTGTGACAGTGAGGCAGCATCAATGAAACTGAAGAAGCTAAATGGGATTATTTTTTTATTTCATTTAAACCAGCTTTTTTTTCTGCTGTGAGGACACTGGGACATGAGATATCGCCACGTCGGTGTCGTTTCCTTCCTAGAAAAATCATAATTGATGCCGCTCCAGGACTATCATTGCAACTGACCAATCACGCTGTCGTGATGTCATAGCTTTGCAACTTAATTATGATGTTCCAGGAACAACACGGCTATATCAGATTGTAGAAGGACACTGTGTCCACTGGGAGGATGGCCTCTATCTTATCAGTAAAACTAAACTTGACCCTTAAACATGCTGTGGGTGCCCTGAACAGATCAGGAAAAAAAATATATATATATATTTCAAATAAACTGTCATCAAACAATTGTTCAGCATTTGTCTTTTGATAGAATCAGTCTTAGAAAGGACACAACTTACTCGAACTGCCGTTGAGTGGCTCACTCAGGCCTCATCCAATATTGACAGGACAATCATGAACATAACCAACAAATGTCAAGTTATTTTGCAAATGTCCAGTCGCGGTGACCAGAGGAACAAAAAGGTCAATTTATAACAAATGCATGTGTGCACTGCGCCAGCCCCCGCTGCCAAGAGCCGGTTATTTCACTCCACTTTATTTGTCGAATGAATAAAGAAGCAATTCACTCCTCTATTAAAGACAATTTACCACAGAGCTCATCTCAGGGGTAATTCAATCTCCATGCTGCGGCAGAGAGACACAAACGCAGTCATGGTGTGCAGTCACACAAACACACCAGCAGTATGAACACACACTTTACAGGGGGATGGATGCAGGGCCGATGCAAAGCCACAAACACTTGCATGCACCTATTGTAGGCACACTCAGTGGAGGACGTGTGAAGCGAACAGAAGAATCAGTTAATGGGACGCTAATGGAAATTATCCAGGCCTGGTTCCCACTGGCCTCAGCTTAAAGGACTGGGCCTGTTTACTACATTACCCACAAGTCCCCCTGGGAAAAGGATTATTAGCAGCCAAGGTAACGGTCATCAGCACATTCTCTCCTCGCTGCCTCCCTCTTTTCATTTATATTCTGTTTATTCTCACTGCTAATCTCATTTCCACTTTCCTCATTACTTTTTCCTTTGCTCCTCACGTCCCCTTCCCCCCGTCTGCAGCTCTGCTGTAAATGAGTCAGAAGACTGACGTTGCTTTTTATATAAAACAATCATTGGTTGTTTTGTTTTGTCAACACTTGGTAACATCCCGTGATCGAATAGCCAGTTCAATTATTATTCCAGTAAAGTGACTTTATTTTTATTTCCTAGAGGGAACAATTTTGGACCTTAGCATCTTTTAATTACATCTCAAACTTGTGAAAAAAGCTGTTCTACTGTTTTCTCTCATCTGCTGTTTTATTCCTTTCTTTCTGTCACTTTTTAAATTTTTAACATTTTGCCTTGTTTCGTACTTTTATTTCTTTGTTTTTTTCAGACATGATATACAAAGTTTACTATTAATGATGGTAATTAATTGTTCATATTTTCACATCGGGGTGTCATGGGTGATATTGCAGCACTACGAGCTGCTGCCGACTTCAAACAGACTTAATCACCGTGAAAGTAAAAAGAGACGTCTGTTTCAACTTTCTCAAAGGAAATCAGGTTCTGTCAGGCATAATAAACGACGCCAACACTGCCAGCGCTGAGACTTCAGTTCCAGTAAAGTTCAGTGCTGTTCATCTGGACTCAGATCAACTAATGTGATTTGTGTATAAGCCAATAATCGCACTAATTAAAGAATCAAAAACAAGACCATTATTAGAAATTAATCAAAGTATAAATGCTTTTCACAGCACCTTTAGTCATTTTTTCTTCTTGCCTGACTGGCGGTGAGAGCTGACTGTTTGAAGTCTGAGGAGTTTCATGGCTGCAAATCTTTCAGTGTTTACATCAAAAATCCAAACTAACCCGACACCCAGAGGTCATGTTGTCGTCTGTCTGTGTTTATACTTAAAGGATGAGAGAGGAAAGACATTTTCTGTTTGTCATTTTCCCCCAAAAAGCTGAAATCTCGGCCCCTTTGAGGGCGGATTTAACTCTCATGAGAAATGTGTATTTTACAGTTGGGATTAGCCGCCTCCTGCGATTCTGTAGAATATTTCCTGCGAGGAGACCTGTCACTGAAATATGGATTCTTTATAGCTCGGACAGAATACAAAATATGACCTTACTTTTTCATAGGAATGTCACATAACTGATGTTTCACTTTTGAAATATATATATATATTGTTCATCGTTCAAGTATCCAGGTGTCCTGAGAGGCTGTTCAAGGCTTTCGTGCTTCCTCGTCTTCTGCTTCATCAGACTGAAGCATTTTAAATCATTATGCCATTTGGCGGGACCCCAGGGAGAAGGTCTGAGGTCCGCCTGCCCACTTACTGTTGATTAGTCAGCTAAATGCTGCATCAATCCTCGATCTATTTTACAGATATCATTTAACCCCCGGTTTAGTTTCCTTATACAGATCAGAGTCAGAGTAATGGGCCGTGGGATCACAATTAGTGTGGAGATTAGCAATTGATTAGCTAATTATGATAATAGGACGGCTTATATGGAAATGCATAATATGTTAATTTCTGCACGAGCGATGGAGTGGGAGGGATGAGCGACAACGTGTTTGTGTGAAAGAGAGAGAGAGAGAAGGAGGTATGTTGGTGGAAAAGTTTTGAATTTTGAAAATGTGTTTGTGTGCGTGTGTGTGTGTGTACAAACATACACGTCAATATTGCCAACAGGGGACTACATTTCTCTACTTCTAAGAGGGGACCTCTGTTTCTGGTCATTTTGAAAAAAAAATAAAAAATAGAATAGAAAAGCTTCTGGATCCGATGATGAAGAGAATATCAGGGGGCAAGTTCAGCCAACTATCCTTCAGTCTACTGAAGGCTGCTTTTTTGTGCCATGCTCTTCGATGAAAGTTGGATTTGGGCAAAATCGATAGATCCTGCTGGATCAGACTTCTGAAACAACAAGAGAAATGTCACAAGTTCAGAGTCAACCCAACTCCTGCGTTAAAATTAAGATTCAAGCTGGGTCACATTCAGTTTAGGAGAAGATCCGGGGTTAGGTGTGTCATGTAGAGGGTTTAGTCACATGTGTCACGATGTAAATGTTTTTGTGTTTGTCTCGTCAGGCATGCGTATCCTGGTGAACCTGCTGCTGGACACTCTGCCCATGCTGGGTAACGTCCTCCTCCTCTGCTTCTTCGTCTTCTTCATCTTCGGCATCATCGGAGTGCAGCTGTGGGCGGGGCTGCTGAGGAACCGCTGCTACCCGGAGGAGAACTTCACACTGTGAGTCACCGCTTGTTCTGTGTGTGTGTGTGTGTGTGTGTGTGTGTCAGCGTATGAACAAGACTGTGTGAGACAATGCGATGCTCGAGGATCCGCGATGTGTTGGTCTGTCGGCTCGAAAAGTTTATCCGCCTGTCTGAGTGGGCGTAATATCTACCATCATTTCCAGAAGGGTTAGGGTTGCTCCGTGGTGAGTATGCATGTGTTAGAACATGCTGTGGCCACAACATGAGGTTTTACGTCATTGGACATGTGTGTGTCCACATGCGTCTGTCACCTCGCCTCTCATCACCTGCCCTCCCAGAAGATTAATTACATAATCGACTGATATCACCATTGTGTGATAAAGCCTCTCTCTCTCTCTCTCTCTCTCTCTCTCTCTCTCTCTCTCTCTCTCTGTATCTCTGTCTCGAGTGTTAATATAATGAGGCTTATTGCAAACCAAAATTTGCACAAAGCAAATATCATTATCTCAGAGCCTATTCTGCCACTTAATTAAGAACTGGCTCTCTTTTTTCTTTCGCCCACCTCCCCACCAACCCTGCCAAGCCCCAGTCACAACCTCTGCTCCACTCTGTCAAATCACTGATGTTTTTTAAGCTTAGATGCAAAAAAAAGTTTGGCATAAATAAAAGAGAAAACAAAGACAGTAACGAGAAAGAAAGAAAGAAATCTGAGGGGAAACAAAGGAAGGTCAGCAAACAAAACTTGTAAGCAACATTTCAGACTGGTTAATATTGGCGTGTACGGTAGGTCTGCCCTCGTTAACTGGCCCTAGGATAGTTAAATTGCTCCCATAAGCATCATAGCCCTCAGTTTCTGCCTCAGTGTGGATCTGATTATAATCCTTTCTCAGAGCAGAGATACTGTTTTGCCGGAGAAAGTAAAATAAACGTTTTATAATCTCTCTGCAGATCTTGGTTTTGTAAAGGTTAGGAAATGATCATGGTCAAGATTAAAAGAAGGTCGTGTTGACTGTTCGAAGTTCTGCTATGCCAATAACACTGTAAAAGTGCCTTTACAAAAAAGTCCTTCTTAGCCTTTAACCTAATTACACTATAGATCCCTGAGTTCAACTGTTGATTCCCATATTTTGTACCTCTGTGAGAGCAGATTTGTTGAAAGGGAATTTGGACTGACTGATGCTGCATTTGCAAAGGGCTCAGGAATTCAGATTTAACTTTCACAAATGTAGGGCAAACATGAAAGTCTTATTTCTTCTTATTAATTATTCAAGTCGGGATTGCTCAGGAGGTCAAGAGGGCTGTCTACAAATCACAGGGCTGGTGGTTTGATCCCCACCTCCCACTGTCCACATGATGACAGATACATAACCGAGGTTTGGCAAAAGTGCATTTCAAATTTCTAGTCCCAAGTTTGGATAAATGGGGTCGTGCCATGAAGGGCATCTGGTTTGTGACAGATTAAATATGTGGGTCTTCCATGATGATGGGTTGGTGGTTACCGGGTCAACCATCAGATGGAAACATCGACTGTGGTGACCGCAAACGAGGAGCAACTGGAAGAAGAACAACAAGATCTTTCCACTTATTATTCAATCTCAGGAAATTCTTCCAAGTAACTCCCCTGGCGCCACGTCCCTGAAGCTGAGGCATCACTTGGGAGTTTCTGGTTCTCTCTATGAGGCCCAGATCCCCAACTGCGCCGTGGAGAGAAAATACTCTGGTGTAGTTTCACTGAATTCGCCTCCGAGGACAAGTTGGACCCGCTGACCTGTTGTCCTGTGTTCTTTCAAGGAAACAACTTTGTTTTCTCCACTGCTGCGCTCAATTGCCATCATTTCCCGTCCATCATTATAATCATTAGCAATTGGACATGGCAAATCATCCCCTGCCGTGCACGCACGCAGTCACCCGTGTTCGTAAACTCTCACAAGGACACACATTTATACATGCACACACACAAACACAAACTATCCCACTGATACACACAGCAGGGTATCTTGGGTTTTTGAAAAGGTGCAAGCTTTAGGATGCTGATGTTGTGGACCAGGTGTACTGTACCTTTACCTCCCTGCTACCGCTAACCTTTACGGTTTGACAACTGGATGCACTTCCTTTCTTTGGCGTGAGCTCTTACTTTGGTGCATGTGTGGAAGCGTTGTTGTTGCAGCAGTATTGCATGGTATTTTCCAGGATTGCTGTTCCGTGTCTCAGTGGCTGTGGGCTGTTTATTTTGGTGGAAGTGGCAGGAATTCAATTACTCTTCTGTCATGTCTTTTCAGAATCAGAGGAGTACACATGCTGTTGTCGATTGAAGGCAGCTACCAACACACTCTCTGCTCGCGTTCTTCAATAGCACAGCGATCGCACTTGTTTGAGTGTTTTATGTTAGACTGCATCTGTTTGTGTCCGGTAGCAGAACGCAACAGCTGTCAATCAGAAGTCAATGTGCTCGAGCTTCTGCCCATAAAATTGTGCATCTTTCGGTGATTTCACACAGCTGAGTCTGATTTCATTCTCACCCTCCATGAATCAAACCATAAGCTCCCTTGCGAGACAGCTTAAAAGATGAGATACGATGTGACGTTCAGGCTGAATGATTTATCGTTTTTATATCATAACTTCAATTTAAAAGAGCCTAATTTTCATACGAGCATTATTAAATACAACTTAGCAAGCTTTTGCATAAGATTCTCATCTTCAAAAAAACGACATTTATGTGCTTCATTTGTTCCCTTGGGGAAACTTTCATTGGGTTCAGCAGCTCTGCATTACACAACATACAACCCCAGGCATACACGGCAACATCTTTACAATCATTCAGGTATTAAAATACATAAAGAAAGCCAATGTTCTTACATTCAAATATAACCAATAGGCCATAAACCAATCACAATAGAGGATTGTTTTGATTTCACAACTTAATCCAGTAAAACCGGAATAGAAAAATCTAGGCATTATACATTGCATTATATAGTTGAATTAGTTAAAGTTCCCTGTAAAATGTTAATAATTCTGCATTTAACTCCTGAAAACTTAACAGAAGATGGAACAAAATGAGTTTTTGAAACAGTTAAGTCGTCATTTTCTAAACTGTGATCCAAAAGGTAAAAGCTCATAGAATGGTATGGGCTGGATGATTCACTATTTTCTGTGCATCTCTAGGCACAGACTTTTAATTTACAATCTCGGGGAACGTGTGATCCTTCCCCCCTGTAACCTTCATAGCAAACAGTACGAGATGATTGAGTTTACTGTAGACTTTAATTATATTGACAGTGGATCTAACACCACTGAATGTCATGATTATGGAAAAGGTGAGACATCGACACCAATGAGATCTTGACATTACTCAAGATCTCACGGATTTTGATCCTGCAATGTTGGTTCAAAAAAGCTAAACTTACAAAATACTGTATTTTTTGCTTTGACATCGCACATATGTACTTTTATGGAGACAGAGTTATTATTCTGTATTTTCCCAATACTTTTCTGGGAAGATCCCTGAAAATAAATATGTAATAGTCACGGATAAAAGGTAAAATAGAGACAATAAATTCAGTTCAGTTAGTTCTGTTGAGTTTAGTAACACTTGCTGAGGAATTTCCTTAACCCTCCTGTTGTCTTCAGGTCATAAATGACCCAAAACTGTGTTTAACAGCAGAGAAAACGCCTTAAATGTTGTTTTTTCAACTTGTAAAATTGTATGACTTTTCCTAAAGTGACCCCAACATTAGAAAAAGGGAAATATGCCTTAATTCATATTTCCATGGAAGCTGTACACCACTTGGGTACAAAGATCGTCTTCGGGTCATTTTTGAACCGGCAGTTACAATCACAGTCACAGAGTCAGTTACAGACTACAAAACACACACACACACACACACACACACACACACACACACTGCTGATTGATCTCAGACAGAACTCAAACCTTCTCGTGCAGGTGTACCTTCACCTTTCCACGACCCCATACACAACTGTCAAAGATCAAAATTCAAACAGTTTCTCACACAGCCATCAAAGCGTTGTTTACTAACACTTCTACATTCAGAGTGTAAACGTGCTGCAGGTGACAGAACAGTTCTCTCTGCGCTGCAGAAGACAGGTCTGGGACCAGTTTACCTTCAGTAAATTGCATTCAAAGCGACTTTCTGCGCATTTGTGATACTTTCTTGGGCTATACAAGTACTATTTCTTGATAAAGAAAGTTTAAATATTGTTTACTACCTTTGCAGTACCTTACGAAATAATAATAATACTGAAAATCTACTTTGGTAAAGAAAACATATATGACAGCTGTGTTGAAATAAAAGCAAGTGGTGTCCATTGAATGAATCTTTCTGC
The DNA here is from genome assembly GCA_039737535.1 of Lagodon rhomboides. NCBI lineage: Eukaryota > Metazoa > Chordata > Actinopteri > Spariformes > Sparidae > Lagodon > Lagodon rhomboides. Next base: position 32,000,060 of record CM077786.1, read on the forward strand.
ACTGTAAAAAGGGAAAACCCTGATATTCACACAGCTTCTGATGAATGACAGGTTGTTTGTTCATGCAAAATAGATTTGGCATTTAAATTCCCTTCGTATACTGTATGCTGAATTCAATGTTTGCTTAAAGATGAAATTTACATTTTTAGCTTGACCTTCTGTGCACTGACTTAAAAAAGCTACTGTAGCATTCTAGCTGAGCTATTAATTGGAAATAATTACTTTTAATTAGCACTTTCCAGGACCTTTCGTTTTGTGTAAAGTTATTAGTTTCTTTCTGGGAAATCCGTGTGTTAACTCTTTGGGTCATTTCACACAGTTGGTTTTGATAAACACTCTCACACCTCGTTCATCACGCCACACCCACTTGGAAAATGACTGATGAGATGAGATCAGACAAGATGAGTAAAAACCAAGTAAAATAATTTCATTCATGCTCGTGCTTTAATGCATGTGTCTCAGAGTTAGTGTAAATGCTCTCACCTCTCACCCGTATGTGGGTGCAGGGGGATTAATGTGATTTTTATGTATATATATACACATATATATATATATATATATATATATATATATATATGTATTTGCAGTCGGTAATGAATTACGATGACTCTCTGCATGTCCCCTGATAACAGCTAAATAAAAAAGTAGGTCTAATTTAGAAGCTGGAAGCTTAACAGGTATTGTTTGTCCCCAAATACCTCCATGATTAAGAGTACAGCTAATACCACTGTGAAAACACAGGGCTCAGACAATAACTGGGATTCAGTCGGTGGCGAGCAGGAGCCTGGGGAGACCAAATCCGCGGCGAAGCGTTTGATTAGGCCCGTTTGGCTGCACGGAGGAGTGGGCTGGACGCCGATGCACGCTTTCCGAGCCCAGAGAGAAAATAATGATCTGATGAGAGGCTGTGGGGTGGGCCATCACCATGGCAACCTAACCGCGAGATGAGATGGAGAGGGGGATGTAATCATGGGATGTCCTGACCCACCTGAGTTAATTTCAGTAATGTCATCCAACATTTGTAACACATTCACAGAAGCAGATTTTTTTTTCCGACACGACGCTGATGCAAACCATGTGTGACGGCTTTAAATCAGTGTTTCCTGGAACGAGAGCACACACCTTTGGCCGGTGGCTCTGCTGTCAGGAGTCCAACGTCTCCTCATGTGTGAAATGACTGCTGTCTGTCTGATGCTGTCTGGTGGCGAACGTAATCACCTCAGTACACAGAGACACGCAGCCGTCGTCCAATGTGATAATGAGGTAGGCTGTGGGATCTGCTGTCGCTGGGTGTCGACTCGGTCACACGCAAGAGCAGAGATTAGTGGGCGAGGTGGGCGATGGGAGGATGAGGAGAACAAGTGGGTGGACGGTCACGTTTTTCTGACGTCTACTTGCTGTTCTCAGGCCGCTGTTAGCAACAGGAGAAAAATACAAATGACAGGACTTACAGGCGATCGACAGGGAACACATGCAGTCACACACTGAAATGCAGGTTCTTTCTGATATGTGGGTAACAAACACATTTAAAAACTTTTCATTACTGTGAAATGAGATTATTGAGCAGGTGGGCTCAACGGGCCCAGAAAGATGATTAGAGAATGTTTCTGAGAGAGATGCATGGTATGGATTTTTCTTTTAGCAGATACCAATAATTACCTGCTTCATGACCAACACTGATAAGATTACTGATCATTTCACATTTTTGAATTAAAGGAAAATAAAAACTAACCTGTATTTTATGTGCACCTGAGGGTAACGTTGAGGCTAAGATGTAGTGAGCAAAGATGGATGAATGAATGTTGCTAAACTTCTCTGAAAAAATCCACCCACACGCTGATGACATGTTAGTGTGAGTGCAACATTTGTCAGATTTTGTATACTTTGCTTGGTAAGTCAGTGAAAGGACTATTTATCAGCTAGAATTTCCCCGCTACCAATAAATAGCCAATAATATCAATGCCCCAATATCGGGCTGATATTTCATCATTCCGATATATATTTTGCATCCCTAGTATCTGATGTAATTTATTAATTGGGGTTCATATCAAATCAGATGATCTCTCTGATAAAACAATCATGTCTTTAAATGGTAATTATAACTAAAGTATGACACACTGTATCTCCAGCCAGGCATCGAGAGCTGAAAAGGTCCTTAAAACCTTAATTTGTAATTCTTTCATCAATAAATGCATAAAAAAAAAGGTTCAGAGAAAGATTCATGGCCGTTTACAGGGAGGAGCTCAGTTTGTCGATTCATTTTTTATTTCCCACTGAACTGTAATTAGATATTCCATCATCAGCTTTTACTCAGTGTGATAAACTGAACTCATCAACCACTTGAGACGCATCTGACACTGCGGGGAATCTCAAAAGTGAGTAGGACTCACAAAATAGCTGTTGTTCAACTATCACAGCACACCAAAAAGGGAAAATATAGCCTAACACTTATTAGTAATCAGTAGTAGAATACATATTTATACATAAAAGCAACACATGTTTGTTCTGAAGGTTTTGATTCAAGCCAGAGACATTTTCTCCTGGCTGCTTTTGGCCTCGTGTTTGTTTGAGGTACTCAGCTTTGTTGGCCAGGAAAGAAATTGGCAAGGGTGCTTGTCACCTAATTGCACCCTCAGGAGTACTAGAACTGGGGAAAAAAAACCCAAAACAAATAGAAAGCGGTCCGACAAAAAAACAGTCTCGTTTTACAAGTACACAATTAACGAGACACTAGACCACACTTCAGCACTTTTCATACATTCTGCACGATTAATTGCACACTAAAGCGAGGCTTCAGCACTGAGAGAAGGAGAAGATGAGACACGGCGTCACGGGAAAAAGCTGGAAGTAACTGTTGGGTTCAGAAGGGGAAATTAGATTGTTGGTAATGAAGGTTTGCTGAAGAAGCTCCCAGGTCAAGCTCCTGCATCCTTTTTTACTTTTGGACCTGTTGAATGTGGTTTGGGTTGTACAGATGTGGGAGAGAGGAGCTTCAGTTGGCGTAGACTTTGAATTTTTTTTTACTTTTAAGATCTTTTATCTGCACGAGAGCATCCGAACATTGAAGGAAAGGAGAATCCACAAGAAGCACTAAAAAGGTTTCCTTTGACAGGTGGGTGTGAGTGGAATCGGTATCGTCACGCGCCCTTTAAGCTTTCATCGGCCATATGAGCCAATAGATCCGCAACCGAGACGAGATGACGCAACGGAGGAGATTTTGGCCAGAATCAAGTGATATGATGGGAATGAGGAACTGTTATGAGAAAATTTAAGATGGAGAAAAACCTCGTCGGAAACATTCATGGCGAACGTAACTGACGTGTAAAGGCCGCGGGTCTCGTCGGGTAATAGCTTCTATTCAGCGCAGAACAATGCGGAGAGGCCGAGTCAATGAAAGAGATACAAAGAGAGTGACGATGACATCGGCTGAGTGAGAGGCCCGGTAGTACTCACAGCGCTGCTTCTGTCGAGCCCTCTCAAATACCAGGTCAGATGTAATTGCTAACCAGCGTCCGCATTCGTCTGTATCTCTTTCTCCGGTCTGCCCTTTAAATATAGCAGCGCAGCCTCGGATTAAAGGGAGATCACACAGAGCTTTGCTGTTCTCTGTCTTTAGTGTCTGTCTTGCTCTTTCTTTAATGTCAAGCCCAACACCTTTACTGTCTCTGCTCTTCTTCGCCTCGCACATTATTCTTGTTGGTTTTGCAAGACGAGGGTCTCGCCTTCTGATTTCAGATATTGATTTTTTTCTTTTCTTTTTATCTCTCGTCTCTTTTAGTTTTTGCTTCTTGTTTGCGTCATTCCTTTCTATTTTCCTACACAGCATCTTTCCTCACTGTTCCTTCCTTACTTCCTCTTAGGGATGCGCAACATGGATTCCTTCAGCTGATATAGACAATGGTTAACACATAATTATCTCCTTGTCATGACCAATACCGATGAGATAACTGATAATTTCCGCATTTTGGAAGATTTTTAAAAAAGTTCCTAACCTGAGGTTTATGCAAAAGGCTAAGATGTATTGAGCAAAGATTATTTGTCATGTTGAAGCTTTTCCCTCCTCTCTTTACCGCCGTGGAACCTGTATTGGAAATTACAATCACGTTGTCTATGAAACTATAAAAAAACATCCACATCAACAAAAGTATGCTTGGCTCTTCAGTCTTTGTCTTGTTCTTATTTTTCTTCTTCTTCACATTTATTGGTGAATTGCAAACCATCATTAATGCTTCCTAATGTATCACTGAGCTTGTGAAGTCAGTCGAAGCAGTTTTGCTTCGTATTATCAGCTCTATTTATTCGCTAGAATTCCACTGATGCAGATAAATAGCAGATAATATAACTGTCCCACTATCGAGCTGATAATTTATTACTCCAATATATATCGTGCATCCCCAAGTTCTTTCTTTCTTTCTTTCTTTCTTTCTTTCTTTCTTTCTTTCTTTCTTTCTGGCAGTTAAACTTTAATCCCCTTGTCCATATTTGTTATTCTTTCTTCATTGAATTCCTTCTTCCTTCCATTTTATTTCTTCTTTTCATCATTGAGTTTTCTTACCCGTGGCTGGTCTTCCTCTTCTCGTATCCTTCTCTTTTACTTTCAACATCTTTGAATGCAAAAGTTGAACTTGCGACTCTCACTGGGGCTCATTTAACGTAGCGAAGTTCAACGCTGCTTTTGTCCTGTCCCTTTGTCCGTGTCTCTGTTAAAGCCCTGACACACCGAGTCGACCGCAAAGGAATATCTTCGACTGATCAAACACTCTGTGATCCTTCCTGCTGCTTATCAATGCTTCACCTTTCTCCGTTAAAGGGTTGGACTTTAAACGACAGCTGACCACTGGTCGGGATGATGTTCTGCTCCAGTGTGAGGGGGGATAAACTCGTCAGTACTCTGTTTTTGCAGTCCAAAGAATACCAGGAGCGAAGAAATCATTTTCACGCCTGGAACCATGAAGCTTTGACAGCCTGCATTTGTTAGTGGGAGAAGACAAAGCTTAGAAGCTAAACATGAGTAGATGCCACATAAAACGGGTGAAATCAGTGATTCGCGAGGTTCAACAGTCAGTCAGACAGCTCTCAGAATACCATGATCAACTGACAGCAACAAATATGTGTAGAATATGGCCAACAATGCCGGACACACTAAAAGATCCACAGGAAACGGTCAGACACGCAGCGACAGCCAACGATCAGGCTGGTGTGCCAGGGTTAATGTGTTTCCATCGCTGCCTCTCAGCCTCTCTCTGTCTGTGTCTGCTATAATTTTCTTTCAATTTCACCATTACACACATAATCATCACTCTCAGTCTCTGGCCCGCTCTCACCGTATCTTTGTCTCTCCATCCTTTCATCCACTCGCCCTCTCCGTCTGCGGTCGTCATACTTACAGAGCTCAGATCTCACGCCGCACAAATGTTGGAAATAGCCTTGAAGGACGAGTGGGTTTCTGCTCAGTTCACAGTCCCCATAACAAACGAGCATGACTGCACACACACATACACACACTCACATTCTCTTCAATGGCACATCTTACTACAAACCTCTGTGGATGTGGGTAAGAATGTCAAGAGCACATTTTTGTATATATATATTCTTGCATCAGCAGAGATATTTTTGTATCTCAGTGTTTCAGTAAATGCATCAGAGAGATTCTTCTACTACCCAGACCGAATTACATAACTCTGTTTTAATGGCATATCTGCACTAGCCAGGCTTGAAATTGGTTTCCAAATTTTACTGAATACTCATCAAGCACAGTCACTTTACACCCTGCTTCAATTTTGAAGAATATCCCAGACTTGTTACGTGGTCTTCAGTACGAGTCACAAACAGGACAAAGATGACTGCTTCGGAATTTAATAACTGAATTGTCAGAGGAAATACAAACAGGGCTGAACACTGTGCAAAAAATAATTAGAGTCATTACATTTTAGTCACGATTTTAGTGGGAATGGTATTTTTAAAAAAATTTCAAAAAATATGTTAAAAAAAAAAAAGTTATATGATCATTGCTGTGTTTTGCAACTAACACACATGTTCATTCACATCTGGAGAAAATCACTCAATGCTTCCTTCATAACTGCATGTTGTGACACATTTTTACCCGTACCAAAAAATTGCAGCTCCCAGGATTTGGATAATGCAATTTTGATAATATTTTTGCTCAATTGTTCAATTCTATTTCCGAATGTACCTTCAATTCACTGTTCAATCAAAGGAAACATCAGTTAGAATGATATTTAAAGTGCTGCCAACTTTGATTTTTTTTAGATTCACAGACTTATTCGGCCCCTTTAGTTCAAAGTTGACTTACATAAGACATTTTAATTTTGATGGATTGCTCATTGTTTCTGTGTTTCAGTGGAACATGTATCATTCATGGTGTTTTAACAAGACAACACAAATAATCTCTTGTGTTTTCTCACCACTTCCAGGGCGACAGGTATCAGCCTGCCTCGGCCGTACTACATGCCGGACGAGGATGACGAGCGTCCCTTCATCTGCTCTCTGCCGGTCGACAACGGCATCATGTCCTGCACCGACGTCCCGGCCCGCCGCGAGGGAGGAAGGGCGTGCTGCCTCGATAAAGACGACGCCCTGTACCGCCAGTCGCTGGGCCTGAGCCCTGAACCTCTGACCAACGGGACCGTCAGTGTGGCGGGGCTCTGCGTCAACTGGAACCGGTACTATACCAGGTGTCATACTGGGCATAAAAACCCCCACAAAGGAGCTATCAACTTTGACAACATCGCCTATGCCTGGATTGTCATCTTCCAGGTGATAACTCTAGTAAACTAGGTGCCTGATGACCTCTTTGTTTTAACTACTTTGAACTCCTTTCTGATTAAGATTCTGTAGTTTCTCATTGTTTTACCGCTTGATAGATAAATCATTACAAATACCTTCATTACATAAGAACTTTTCAGTATATCCAGCAGTAAAAGAAATGAGCAATAACAGCATAACTGTGACTTGGCATTATAAATGTTAATATTGAAGTTTTTATGACATCAGTATATCCTTTCCTTTCAATCCCATATATCCTCTGTCTAAAGTGGAATTAATCTCTGTCCGTTTGTCCTTCAAGTTGCTTCATGTTGAAGATGTTCTCCAGACTACCGCAGTGCAGAACCTTTTTTCATAACTGCAGGGAATAAAAGTTTAAGTTGTAATGATGCTTTGTATTGTGCTGTATACAATAGGTTTATTCACCCACGGAATCAACACCACTTTCATGTTTGTTTGTCGAATATTGAGGCTAAAGCCAGTATCAAGCTGCTCTGTCCGAAGGTAACAGCACCTTTAAAGCTCACTAATTAATACATCGTATCTAATTTGTTGAACCCATACATAAACCGAGCTGTAAAAACCAGTCACTGTTTTATGATGAGGTTATGAGATTATGTGTTGGACCATCTGAAGACTCCACACAGCCCACTTAGGCCTCATGACATAGGGCCAGGGTTTAGAGCCAGAACAGGGCCAGCTACATTCACACAGTTGGCTTAGACATTGCTATTCCGTGGGCACCTGTGTCCGAGAGATTTGGAGAACTTGTCATCCGTAAATTTTTGCTGTATTTGAGTGCCAGGAGGCTGCGTGGCCCATGACTGAGCCAGACCAATTTTTGCTATGTGGTTAAATTTACAGTTCTGAGCCAAGAAGCAGTCCAGTTCACAACCGGTGGATTATATTTGTTATAAATGTCAGACTGCCTGAACTCCCTCTTTATCAGGCGTACAAGCTGCTGGCTGTAGCCTCATATTTAATATACAGACATGAGAGGGATTGTCTAACTGTTGGACTGTTACTTTAACGGGACACTTCCTGTGGATACGTGTTTTGTTTACTCACTGTCGCCTTTCCCCCTCGACCGCAGGTGATCACTCTGGAGGGCTGGGTGGAGATCATGTACTATGTGATGGATGCTCATTCCTTCTACAACTTCATCTACTTCATTCTGCTGATTATTGTAAGTCACACTCAGTACAGGAAGTGAACATAAGGATGGGTTGAAATCATCATCATCATAACGCTATGACAAGGATAAATAGGCAAATCTATATTAACTTAAATATAGTAAATTGCAAAGCTACATATAAGATACACTGTGTTTCGTTACATCAGACAAAAGTCTTCAATACCTCATTTTGTTGTCTAATACACACACTTGCACAAAAATGTCCCCTGTTGGATTTCAAGTCCCCTGTTAATGTGAGTGTTACGATCCAGAGGGCCACTCTTAGATAGTTATACAAGTGCTCACACACACACACACACACACTCATACACATACAATGAAGTATTTTCTGCAATAAACCGGTTTACATGCTGTTGAATTTACTCCGAGCTACAGATGACTGCAATAAGACTTTACCACTCTCCCCCTCTCTCACCTACACACCTATGCACACACACTAACACACACACACACACATCACACACATGCACACACACACACATGGCTGACAGTGTTGGAGTGAAAGCCGAGCTGAAATCCCTCAGGAATCCCCCTTTTGTTCTGATAAAACACTTTTTAATTCCAATCCTTTAGCTTCCGTCTTTGTGTGTGTGCCGCAGTGGGTGTGTATGCTTTTGTGTGTGAGCGTTGGTGCGTGTTCCCCTCAGTATATTTCTCTTTCAGACCGTCAGAGAGTATATGTGTGTGTGTGTGTGTGTGTGTGTGTGTGCAAATTGTTATCATAATGCAGTTGACTGCCGGTCCTGGTTACTTTCCCGACCTCAGGGGCCGTCTTGTCTCTTTATTACACTTTTAATTGCCTGCCTTTAGATTCAGGCACCAGCTCTGCCTCTCCGCTCGACTCAGCAACACTCCCTTCGTTTCTCACCCCTTCATTCCCTCTTCCATTACTCTCTACATCTGTCAATCTCTGCTCCTTGCCACGCTTATCTTTCTAACCTTTTTCCCTGCCATCTATCAGTCCTTGCCTGTGCTAACACTTCCTTCCTTCCTTCCTTCCTTCCCTTCATCTCTACCACCTCACGACTTCCTTCATCCACTCCCCTCCTGCCTTCATTTCATCTCCCCTTTCTCGCTGAGCATCATTCATGTATCTGTCGCTCTACTCATTATTCTCTGTCGTGCAGAAACACACATATACTTTCAAACAGGCAGGCACACGCCGTCAGTTATTAATACACAGTAAAAGATTCTGAAAGTTGAGCGTTCCTGTAAGCCCAGTATTCACTAGGCGTGCTGCAGTAGCTTGTGCTACTAGTGCTGTCATAATTATATGGAGCCCCATATTTTTGCAAACAGCTGTAGGGTGTGAGATAGCTCTAATGTGCTAATTTGTCCAAACCAAACTTCGCTAAACGGATCTAGCTACCATTAGCGTTACTTTACCACACGTCTGTGGGCTTCAGCCAACACAACTGCCAGAATAAATGTTCACTAAGTACCTTTATGCTTTACATGTGTTTGTTCAAATTTCTATTTCTGTCTTGTTGCAATGCTGTGCTCATGCTCTGGTTAGGTTTAGGCACTAAAAACACTTGGTTGTGGCTAGAAAAACATCATAGTTTGGCTTTGTATACGTCTTTTGGTCACCACAAATATGGCTAGAAATGTCCTGAAGTCTCCTTTAAGACAACCACTTCAGTTGCCACAAAGATGGCTCGAGACAACCAGACCTGCTGTCAAAGATTGCTGTGGTTTTGGGCACCAACAAACATGACTGGAAATGTCCCAGCTCACCTTAAAAACATCCAGTCGTGTCACGCTTACGACTGCCGCAGGACAGACTCGAACTGAGGTCGCCCATTTGGCAGCCTCGTCGTTTGTGTTTTGTGTTGGAACACCGGTATTGTCTCAAGTTTATTAGCCTGTGGAAAACATTTCCTGACCATAGCACAGGAGCCTGTGCTGTCAATAATCTACTGAGCCCTATGACACCTTTCACCAAAGAAAATAGCAGGTACTTGGCTTATATCTATGTGTTTATTATAGCTGCTTATGATGAACTGCCATGGCCAGCCCTAATACCTTGGCAAACATCTAAATGCCATGGCCCACTCAGCTGTCCAGCTGCCATCCCTGCTTATCTTGCCACACTAGTCTTAAAAGTAGTAAGCAGTAGTAAAAAAACACATTTATTGACATACATGCATGGAAAAGGGACTTTTTCCAACACTGTTCCTCAGATTTGCTGTTGGACATTATCTCGCCTCTGATCTCCCCATGAAGCCTCCAAAATTGCCTCACTCCAGATGTGAAATAGTAGCTTCCTTTTGATGTGAAAACATCACTGAGGACGGAGGAGGGAAGGAAATTACTGAGGACAGTAATGGAGATGGAAAAAGGATGATGAAACGGGAGGGAAAATAGAGGGATGGGAAGGAGATGGAGGAGAGAGGGAAAAACGAGGAGCGAGTGAGCTTAAGAGCGAGGGTGATGAAGACGGAAGAAGTGGAGGAGGGATGGGGGAAAGGGATGGATGGATCGCTGAAAGGACGAAAACCAGGAGGCGATGATGATGGACTGGAGTGTCAGCATGAAATCAGAGAGAGGATTGGAGGACCAGAGAGAGGAAGCAGCTACATGTTGGTCTCCCTCTTTGATCTTAAATGAAATGTTATTAATTAGAGTGAATCCCTCAGCAGGTCGGAGCAGACACACTGATCATCAGATTTAACAGTATGTCACACAATATGTGCTTCTGTGCATCAAGCTTCAGACTTAAAATGGTTCTGTTTGAAGGCGAGTTCACAGAAAATGTACAGTGAATTTAAGGAAACAACAACAGTTATTTTCATGGTGCGTTAAGCTGTTAGATAGAAGAACACGGCACAACATGTTAAAATAATGATGAAGAGGTCGGAAAATTGCAAAGAAAACAGAGTAAACCAGAGGGGAACAGAGAGGTCTTTCATCTGAACTCAATGTCAGAGTGAACTCTGGGAATTAGTTCACTAACAGATCATAAATGTACCACAGTCTCCGTTTTCATCTGTTCTTATTAAGCAACCAAAAGCCACGAATGCTGAGCAGCTGTGTCTTTACATGGTGTTTGAACCAGATCAAAAGAACCACTGGTCAGATCATTACCAAAGTTTAGCAGCTAACATTAGCGCTTACATTCGGTACTCACTGTAACATATAAATCTTCAAATCTTTGAAAATGCCACAACTAGGAACCTTACTGAGAAACCTGACTGAATGCATGAGCATTATTCTGGGATTGTTACCACCAGGGAGAAAAACATAAGGTTCGGCCCGAGGGGGGGAACCAGAAGAATATATTATCTGTTAGGTGGTCATTTTGAGGACATCCTAGACTATCTACTGTTAAGTTTGGCAGCTTGTAAGGCTCAGTTGCATATTGTACAACACTTTCCTCAGCTCTCATTCTTAACTATACTCTCTCATCAATGCTTTGCAAGTACATTTGTGGGATGTTACATTGGGCACGTTGGCCTGTAACCATTGCTGATACACAAATATTAATGTTGAATTCTGATCTTTAGCATTTAATGTAGTATGCAATGTTAGCATGAATCTTAACACACAGATTAGTCTCAGCACTTTTATAAGAAAGTGTCACACAAGGAAGGAAAAAGTCTAATTACAGTGGCTAAATCAAGGCTAATCTTTGAAAAACACCAACATGTTTCCACCACTGAGTCTTTATCAAGGCTCCAATTCTTTCCTACGTTTGATGCATTTTCTGATATTTGGCATTTGGTTATGAAGTTCTTGTTTTTTGGGTCTGTGTGTGACCACATTCTTTCAGCAGTGTGTACACAAATGTGTCCAAGGCCACACTGAAGGGCGACTGAAGTCCTCTGCAAAACAAGTAGAAGACAACAAAACAACAGGCATGATGGATCACACGCTGCCTGATGCCCCCTTAATGCAAATGTGTGTCTGATCCATTAGCTATAGGTAGTCTGGACATGTGCAGTTCAAGGACTTGAGGACTTTTAAGCCTCAGAGCAACTTCGTTTGTCGATGCTTGCCTCTAATCTGAAAAACACTTCCAAATAATAGTACACAAGTGTTTGGATGAACCATCTGTCTACCACCGTCCGTCGAGGGCTAACTTTAAAGGTCCTATTTGTAAAAAAGAAAAATTGATTTTTGATTCCTGCTGCCAATTTTTCTAAAACAGACGCTTTGGGATTGTAGGACGAGTCGGCTGCCAGTTTTTGACATGATGGGAAAACCCAGAGCACCGTTATTTTACAAGTTGGAAATGAAACTCATCTCACAAAAATCATCTTTTCTTACAAATAGGACCTAAAATCTATTAGATCAACATATGAGAGCGCTGCCACCAGCGAAGACAGTCGGTAGATGAAAGCAACAAAACATTTCTCTCCCATGGAGAATTGCCTTCACTGCCATTCTTTAGTCTTCCGTCGCTGTGTGTTCGACCACAAGCACATAGCTCAAAGACTGGCAGTATGGATTTGCAAATCCAGTCGCTTTGCAAGGCGAGCGTGCCTCGACTGGCTGTGTAACATCTTTCACCACTTGAACCATTCACTTGAACCGTCCTACAGATTCAGGATCAAAACATCTTCAAATAGCTGGAATTTCGCCCAAAAGGAATTGCCTCATCCCTCCCCTGAGTGTCTACTTAAGCACACATGCCAAACATTATCTGAATTTGGTAAATCTCCACTGTTGAGTGTATCTCAAGACGATTATGTTCTAATTCATTATGCTTAAAACTCTTGTAGTGTTGTAGCATCATAGCAGGATTTGACTCCCCGCAGTTGTTGCATATCCGTCTCTTTCTCCCCGCAGAGACCAGATCTGACAGTCGGGCTCTTGTCGGCTTTGTAGCAGCACATTTTCGAGGCTCGTCTCACAAAACAGACTTAGTGGAGGCAAAGTGATTTAAACGCCACTGTTCACATGTTAAAAGTTGTGTTCTTATCCCCGCCTGTCCTCATCTCAGCAGCAGGGAAGATGAGGAGACTCCTTTAATTCGGCACGACGCCGAGCACCAAGACAGAGGGCGAGTGGAGAGAGAGAGGGAGAGAGAGAGAGAGGTTTAGATTGTACGTAGATGCTTTGACAATTTCGCTCACGTACGTTCATGCAGATTAAGCGTGGTAAATTGAATTGAGCGAGAGAGAGAGAGAGAGGTGAGAGCGTGATGAAGAGTGAGTGATACGAGCGAGAACGAGGAGGGAGCTGGGTGAAAACAGTGCTGAGGGAGAGAGAGAGAGAGAGAGAGGGTGCGACAGACGGAGAGACAGATGAAAAAGGCGCGATAAAGATGGAGGGAGTTTGAGAGGCGCCGTGTACTGATTACCATCGCGTGGAGCAGTTTAGACCAGACGACTCGGTGGAATTAAAGGCTTTTCCGCGGGAAACAGCTCGGCCCTGTGGAATTAAGGTTTAACATCCGGAAATGCCAGCCTCAACCTGTTTTGTTACAGAGCCGTGATAAGCCTTTTGATTTGACACCGAGTGAGCCGCCTCTGCCCTCATTTATACCCGGTATTAACATTCAGCCCATAGATAGATATGGAAACAGACACTTGATCATTGATCCCACGTAATGTGCCCAACTGTTGCTGCGTTTTTGGAGTACTAGACCGAAACAAACCCACAAAACACCTGTACGATTTAGCTGATCAATAACTATTTCTACCTTAAGTGCACAGCTGCACACACAAAAAGACATGCGTGAGATATCTGACCTGTTCGACAATAATACCCAGAGACGCCGTCATGTACATATACGTATAATTTTAGACTGTAGACTCTAGACTTAGACTTTAGATTTCCCACCTTGCAGGATTGCTTTTGTGTTAAATGCCTCAAAGATTTGAGATTTGAATAGTTTACATTTGTTAGCTATTAAAAGTACTTCCCTGGAGCTTAACTACATCACTGAACAATCACTCACTGATGCTCCAAGATGTTGTTTTTTAACTGTATATCAGCTTATAAGGACACTACCTTACTTTTAATTTGATCTATCACCCCAGTAAACAGTTTCCCAATGAGTTTATGGTCCCGATCGTCTCATTTTCCACATCACGTTACAATCTGCTCACATATGGCCAATGGAAAGAGATTTATACGGTACATATAAATTGCTACAAATTGTTACGTAGAGCCCCTTTAAAGTGGCACTGACAAAATAAAGTACATGAACTCAGACAAAAGTTGGTTTATTTCCAGCAAACGGTTGCATTTTTTTTACAAAACCTGCAAACGCTCATTAGCTTTCATTCATAGTCATCGTGTTCCTGCCGATCTGATCAATTGAATTCCAATGCTGACTCTTACTTTATAGTCGTGGTTCGATCTCTATTAACTCCTGAGAACAATACTTTTCTTTAGCTGCTTCAACAGCTAGTCATTAAATGTGTCCATGGTTGTGTATTTCCAGGCTCTTTCAGAGTTTGTTTTGCTGAAAAACCTTTTGTTTGTCAGAAACTGGACTCATGAGCGCGTCAGACCAAACCAAAATGCACTGTGAAACCAAAATAATGACCTAAAACAGGCTTTAAAACACCACAGAGCTGCGTAGCTGATGTAACTCCCTCCGTGTTCATCACTTTCACATTCCTTGTTGAATAAAAAAAAAAAGATTAGCACAGCTTTGGTATTTCAAAGTCACGGTTATTCTTAGTCAAAATTGGCTCGTTTTCTCCCTCTAACTCTCTCTCTCACTCACACACACACACACACACACACACACACACACACACACACACACACACACACAGTGCATCCATTCACTGTCATCCACACATTCTCTTCGCCTCTCACACATAGTCATTATGTCACTTTGCAGCAGACACCAAATCGGCTCTCACACACACACACACACACACACACACACACACACACACACACACACACACACACACACACTAATCTAATTGTATTTCAGTGGCTCCAGCAGAGTGTGAGTATAAATATTTGATGGGATCAGTGAGGGTGCTGAACGGGTGCTGGGACCCGCCGCCTCCCCTTTTTTGTAAAGTCCACAGAAAGCCCGAGCCAGACTGACCACAGATCTGCGCTTTGGATCAATGAGGAGCAGCTCCGCACACAAAACACACACTGACGCACACGCTTTTTTTTTTTCTCCCAGCTCGTCCTTAGTCTTTGTCACAGCGGTTTCGGCTGGAGAGCAGGAGGGGGTTATCAGCTTCGCAATCGGTATCGATCACAGCCTGGAGAGCGTTAGACTTCACCCTCCTTCCTTTCTTCTCTCTTTTCCTCAGCAGCTCTGCTTCTTTCGGGTGACCTTGCCCTTTTTTTTTTCTTCTCTCTCTCGTCTTCCTCTCTCCTTTTGTATCTGTTTCAACTGCAGTCTCTTTGGAGGAGAGTGAGCCTAAAGCATGCAGCGCAGCAAACCTCACAGCTTCTGAAACACTTATTAATAAATAAAACGTTTTATATTTATATTATTGATAAAAGTTTAAGCGATGGCTGTGAAATAAAAATCATGTCGGCCTTTAACCTGTAATGGAAAGAGATGATGAATGAGGGCGTTGGTAAGGAATAGACCTTTTTCCCCCTCGTCTTTTATCGTCTTTGCACTTGTATTCTTAAGTATCGGAATTCGTTCTTCTGCTAACAACCCTTTTATTATTAATCAAGGACAACCAGACTCAACGCCAAGTTTCAGTTGTCTCCTTCTAACACAAGTCCCTCCGACTAGTTATATAACATGGAGTTGGCACCATGCTGGCAGGTTTGGACTCTTTCATACAAATATAAATATGAATGCGCCCTTCAAAATAAGAGCATCGGGTTCTGCAAAGGTAACTGTGAAAGTGTGACAATCCCCGTTAGAGATTCAACTTCTTTTAAAGGATAGTTGAACAAAAATGACTTCACAGTATTGTCACACTATCAGCAGGTACACAAGCCCCCAATTTACACATGACTTCTGTAGATGTCTCACCTGGAGACCTGAGCAAAAGGCTGTCTCTGTTGCTAATTCACACGTGCACACAACTCAGACCGACAACTTGGGTTTGAGCTGTCACAATACTGTTACGTAAACTTAATGCAATTACTGTAAATGCAACATAAAAAGCTGTAAATAATTCTATATTGTACATTTAGAACTGTGGCTACAAACTGTTTTTGGGGTTTTAAAGTGGTAAATACAACTCCAACAATGGTTATTTACCAAAATTATGGTATTAGTCGGTACAGAAAACAAAGTAACATGAAAGTAAACATAGAAACAAAGGCGTGTGTCATATATGTACCAATGCTATCAGCTTAAGTAAGTTTGATTTCGACTCCTATTCTGAGAAAACAGTTTTTTTGTTTTGTTTTTTTAATGTTCGATTTGGCCGATGACTATGAATACTGTTATATCCTCGAGCCTTGGCTTCCCTTGTCGGTCAGAGATGCAACTCAGATCTGTAGCTGTTCCAAACACTTCTCCTCCTTCTTCTTACAGTTTTGGATAAAACACACAGCTTTAGATGCCAAATTCATCCAAAATAGATCCAGAATTTAAAAGTTATTTGATGGAAACTGCAGATTGTAATGTCAGTCATGTCACAAGTGTTTTATTACTTTAAGCTCGGCGATTAGATATTTCTTTTCTGAAATGCACAGAGCTGATTCATAACCTCACTTTGTATCACAGTTCATCTTTTGTTCTGGATGATTCAACTTGGTGTTTCATGTCCATACAGTCTGTGTAAGTGCTCCAACTTTGAGTCATGTAACCTCCACACTGAGGAGAACATGAATCAGATTGGGCTGCTCCAAATAGCTTCCTCTGCTTTGTAGCTCTATAGTAGGAAGGGATGCTGGAGTTAGCCTAGGTTACAGTATGTCAGCTTTCAGTGTTAAAAGAGAAAAACCCTACAGGCCTGTGGGATAAAACCTTAAATCACATGAGGTTCTGTGATGATAATACTTCAATCTAATCTTCACCATGATCAGGAAAGAAAGAAGTGTTCAGAGATTTAACTACAGTAGCATCAAGGAAGTAAAGGTGTTATAGTCTTAAAACAGAAGCTAGGAGATACAGCTCACTATCTTCAGGGTCTCCACTGAAAACACAACAGCTTTTGTTTGCGACCATATTGTACAAAGTGTTATGTTTGGACTTGTCCAGCCAAGTGGGCTAACAGTCGTGAGGTAGCAACAGCTTAACTCCGCTGGCCTCCAGCCATCTTGCTGTGAGTTTTGTATTCAGTGCGATCAGCTGGCAGGAACTGACCGCTCGTAGCTCCGATTAGCCAACAGCTCTCGGACTGTTTCATGCCAGTATTTACAAATGTAGCACAGAAAATCATTTCACATTTTGTCTCAAGGAAATTGAATCGAACGCAACTGGATTTGGTTTTTGTCTTGAAGACGTTTCACCTCTCATCCAAGAGGCTTCATCATGACTAGTCTGGGACTAGCGTTCGATTCAATTTCCTTGAGATAACTATGACCTGGATGAATGAGAATATTCACAGACATTTCACATTTTGATTTTTTAAAGGTAATTCATGGTGGGATCACAAGCAAGTGGCTCTTACAAACTGTATTCTCACATCATCCTCCCAGGTGGGTTCCTTCTTCATGATCAACCTGTGCCTCGTGGTGATCGCCACCCAATTCTCAGAGACCAAGCAGAGGGAGCACCAGCTCATGCAAGAGCAGCGAGCGCAGTGTTCGTCCTCCTCCACGCTGGCCAGCGAGCCCGGGGACTGCTACGAGGAGCTCTTCCAGCTCGTCTGCCACGTCCTCCGCAAGGCCAGGAGGCAAACCATCGCCTTTTTCAACACCCTGCGGGGGAAACCCCGGGGCTTTCGAGGCGTCGGAAGAGGCAGAGGAGGGGGAGAAGGGAGGGAGAGGAAGGCCAATGGAAGGGAAGGACGTCAGAGGAGAGCAGTGAGGAGGCACGGTATGTAACGGCATTAAAATATTCAGACAGTTGTATCAGGGATGAATGCTTTACACACTGACCCTTTGACATCTTCCGTCGGCACCATTTCAGGTGCACCCTGTCCTCACCATAATAGACCCGACCACGCCTCACCCATGGCCCTCACCGCGGCCTCTGCCACCCACGGCTGCCCTCAGTGCGCCGCTGCCCTGTCGCTCGCCGACGGAGTGGGACCGGTCCGCAGTGCAAACGATGAAGCAGAGGAGGGAGCCGTGGAGGAGACGGACAGGGAGGGGGTGCATTCTGGAAATCAGGAGAATGGCAAGAAGGGCCAGAAGGGGGCAGGGGGATGTAGTCCCAAGAGCAGATGCAGGGAGCTGTGGCACAACACCAGGATGAAGTTGTGGGGAATCGTGGAGAGCAAGTACTTCAACAGAGGCATCATGATCGCCATCCTGATCAACACCATCAGCATGGGCATCGAGCACCACCAGCAGGTACAGACACGTCTCCTCATGTTGAATAACTGTCCCTGTGTTCAAAGGCTTCTCTTTGTCTGTATGTCTTTCTGACTATTCATCTGTCTGATCTATTGTTACCAGCATTACCAGCCGCTGGTAAAGGTTTCACTTTATGAGTCTGTGTGTGTGTCATCATGGCAAATTCTGGTTCTGGAGACACCTTTTGTAAACCCGAAACCCACACAGAAGCAATTTAGAGTATTTTGCCACGTAGGTACGTATGTCTGTAAATGGACTTGTACTTCTGTAGCACTCAAAGTAAGGATACTAGCTAGGGGAATCGAACCAGCGACCTTCCGATAACTGGATGATCCACTCAGCTACAGCCTCCGTCTGTTTGTGAAACTTAACAGATGTGTCGTTGAGTAAAAAATGAAGGCTGATTTTGAAGATGGGTGTGTTCTCTTTTAATAATGTAGTCATAACTACTCAGTATCATCTTCACGAGCATCGCAGCTGAGAGCCCATCGCAAAATGATTTTGTGCTGGAATTAAAGGTCAAATTACATCCAGAGCTGCTGATCGTGACCAACAGGAAGAAAATAATTATGTGAGCTGATTTTGTAAGTTCTCTGCAAGATGTCTGTAAAGTTCAGTGGAAACAGTTTGAAGATTTTTGCTTAATAAGAAAGAAAAACACAATCAGAAACATTTTTGCTGCAAGATAATTAAGTTTTCTTTTTGTCTGTTTCTGTCTGGTTTTCATACTGAGCAGCAGTCGAACTCCAAAACACAACGGTGCAGCTCGTCGATGTGTTTTATTAGTTTTGGATAACAACTGAGCTCTATTACGTGGGCAGTAAGATGTGGAGCTGAGGCTGCACAAAAAAAAAACCTTTAAATGCAATCAATGTGTTGTTGTACTTGGTCTTTCATGCATTTTTCTATAAGAAAAATATAGAATATTCAGTTTTGTAAACATTTTCCCTGATTGGCTTATCACAGCTTTTCATTATCATCAGTTATGTGATGTAATTCTATCAACAACTCCTCAGGCCGCTGAGCGAAAAACAAATTGATAATGAGAACCACATAAGAAGCATTCTTGGCTTCTTTTACTTTTAGAGACACAAACAACAGAAACAACAGTCTGACGATGCTTGGAGGAAGGATCCATTCATTAGTGAGGATGTTGGACTGACTGTATCGCAGTTCTTTTATTTAACTTTGTGTGTTCATCTTTAATCATTGCTACACATTCAGCATGCACTAGATGAGTGAGCTGCAGCCTCTCCATCCGTCTACAGTTGTTTTGGACTGAACAGACAGCCATGCTGCTTGCAGTGATAAACCACCTTCTCCTCCAGTGTCACTTCCTGCCACTCAGTGTCCACACTCCTCCGCAATGTAAACTATATATCCTTTCTCCTGCACATCCATGCCTCTTCCTTATATGTCTTTCCCTCCTCTGCCTTTATAATGCCTTTATACCATGGTCTGGGGGAATACTCGATTCTGATTGGCTGCTGGATGTCCGTTAAAACCATATATATGGACACCTACTAAGTAGTTCCAGTCAAATTGTCTGTTCACCCTCTAAATTAATGCGCTAGCTGGCGTAACCATAGCAACAGGAACGGGAATCTTGATATTGATTTGGGGACAATGACATGACTGGTAAGCTAGCTAGTCTTGTTGTTAAACATACTGTCAAATTATATTTACTGTTTGTCAACCGTACGCAATGTTATTGACTTTGAATCTTGCTAGCATAGCGTTAGCTTTCTGGCTCATCGCTGAGCAGACTAGAATATCTCCCGTTGCCAAGTCGTATCTAAGGTCCGTCCTATTTACCGGAGGAGTGAACAACGTTTCCGTTGCATAAGAACCTTACGGGAGGGTAATGATTGTTCCGGGTATTAGTCAAACCCTCAGGCGTTACCAGGGAAACTAAGTTATTGCCTGTGAAAAACTTTATAGTTTGATTGTAAAACGCATGAAAATATAAATTAATGGTCTTAATTTCTTTTCTTTGGCAAGTGACCATGGTATAAGACGGTTCTAAGGCCTCCACATCGTCCATTAATTCCTGATAATGGACACCTCGTCGGGCATTATCCCTTACATATAATGAGTCTCCAGCCAACAGGACAGACATGCCTGGACTCAGGTTGGGCAACAGGATGTAGGTACAGCCACCAAAACATGATCATACTCTGGGTTGAGATAACACTCACCCAGATCTCAGAGCCAAAGAGAAAACGATGCTTCATGCTTTCCTTTAACTTCAGCTTATTTTTTTCCCCCCCTGTTCCCTGTCGCCCTGCTTTGCACACTCTTTGTCTTTCTATCAATATTTTTTCGCTCTTGCTATACCATCGCCCACTCACGCCTGCCACCGCCGCAGTGGTGGGTCGTCTCTCATCTCAGGGGCGGCTAAAAATAGAGAGAGACTGAACTAGAGAGGCAGACAGAGACTCTGCTCCTTTTTAATGGGGAGGAAATAGCGAGATGGTGTGTCTGTGGTTTTCCAACGGCTGTTTAGCGAACCGGAGTCAAGCCTCCCTCTGTTTGAACAGCGGTACCAGAGGCTTAATGTGTCTCATCGCTCTGATCCTCATCCAGTAGAGAGGCGCTTCCACCTGTCCCGCTACACCTGTGGTGTGGGAGCAACAGATAACCAGTGTAGGGAAAATCCCAGCCAAATGCTTTTTTTTTTTAAGTTTCTGGCTTGTAGCAGGTGTGATTCAGGCCAGCAGGCACTTTAACAGGCAACCACACATCATTTATAAAGTGTATTCCATTCCAGAAGAAACCTGTTTTTTGGTGAAAGGGTGTTTGATGTTTTTTTCAGGATGTCCTCGGCACTTTTTTGAAGACGCATGTTGTCGATATTGAATCAGAACTACAACAAAGCAGCTCAACGACAGACTTTCTCTGCATTCTCTCATGATATCAAGATCAACTTTTAAACGATTTCCATCTGTGCCAAGAGCAACTAAAACTGCTCTCCACAACACAGTTATGATCATTATTCTTGGGGTGCAGTTGTCAGAGCACTCAGAGTGTCTTGGGAGGGACATTAGATGCTACAGTGGCATCATGTGTATCGCCGAAAAACACAAGGCTACATCTCCCATCGAACAGGATGGATCGCTGGAATGAGAAAAACACTTCAGAGACTTCAACAGCTGTTTGGGAATTAATAATGCAACAGCGTGATGGGCACTTTGGAGATTTGACAGGGATGGATGGAGATCAAACAACACTGCTAAATGATTGTCGTTCTCTGCCAAAATATCACGATTAAAACAGAAGGAAATTAGTGTATTGATGTTGCGGGGGCAACCGTGGTTGCAGTCAAAATATTCAACACCTACGTACTTTAGTTTCTGATTTAGCGTACAAACACAAATCACAGCAGCAACCGAACATATTTGGTAATCAGGAGCAAAAGTAGGTTAGAGAATTCAAAGGCAGAATCATAATTGGGAATGGAAGAAGACAAATGAACCAACAGAGTGAAAAAAGAAAACGATACACAAGGATTTGAAGTAGCTGTTACTGCAACCTTGCATCGAAAATAGATGTTGTGGTTAAATGTTACCTTTCAACCCTACCTGAGGATTGTTGAGTAATCAGTAACCAGCGGGAAAAGCCTTATTGAGATGGCTTCGTCTGCTTTAACCAGACATAAAAAAAGGCTCTTATCAAAAGAGGCTGCTAAGAAACTCTTTTGTTTCCCCTGAACAGAATACAAATGAGTGTATTTCACTGTTTATAGCATCGCTACAGGGATAAACTCGGGTTTGTTATGATTTCCATCATCACATTATTGAAATTTATGCGCGATAGTACAGCAGTGGCTTTTGGATTGTTAACCATCACCGGAATGTTACATCAGTCAGGTGAAAAGGTGTGGCACTAACAGGGCTCAGTTTCACTGTGCATCAGATGCTAAAAGCATCGCCGTACTGAAGAGGTTCGAGAGGCTGAGCTTGTTGCAAAAAGTTGATAAAATTGTCCAAAATATGAGATGATCACAGGAATGTCACATTGTGAATCACAACACTCGTTTTGTCTTTACCTTCCAAAACGACCCACAGAGCCTTTTCCGAACATGACTCATGTGAGTGTCTGATCCTGGAAATCTCCGAGGAGTGTGAAGGTTTACTGGCGATCCAGTCAGGCTGGCAGCTACGGCCGTTTCTATCTGCTTTTCATGTCTCCATTGTATATTAAAGGAATGAATAAACATATGTTTTTACCTGTGTGGCTGGTAGTTGCTACTCTGAGGAAAATGGGAAGATGTCCAAAGGCTCAATCCTGGTTCCAATTTGGATCTCTAGCCCTCATATAACAACGAAATATGTCAAGATGCGGGACTGTCTTGCACAAATCAGCTATAACAATGTTACCTCAGCTAGCTAGCTAGCCAGCTGCCGAGACATCAGCAAACTAGTATCAATGTCTGTATGCTTGTTATAAAGAAATGGACCATGATACATTGAGTTCTCATAACCCTCAGGGTCATGTAGCTCTTCACCCTACCCCTCTATCCCAATGAAAATCCTTATTTATAATACCCCTGGGCAACAATGTGAAACATCGAGGGTCAGGGCTTTAGAGGCAAAGGTTGTATTGGGAGCAGGTGTCCAACTGGAAACACTAAGGAGGGAAAAGTTGTCCATTTTAAGCTACCCTTAAGAATATCAGTGAAGTTTGATTCTAATAAGACCAGAACAACACAAGGGACCCGCTTATTGTTTTGTACAGTTGCTGATTAATTGTTTTCAAATGTGCTGTTCAGACAGTAATGAAAGACTTGGTAGGCAGAATGACCTCTCCGCATCTGCATTTTAAAAACCATGCCAATGCTAATTTTGTGTCAGTCAAATTACACTTGATAGGCATTTAAAGGTTATCGCTGTCCACTCTTAGAAATAAGGGTTCTTCTACAAGGGCTGAGGTTCTACCTGGAACCATTTGCTTCTGAAAAACCCTTTCCCGAAGAAACAGTTTTTCAAGGGTTCTTGGTAACACTAACAGTTCCAGTAAGAACTGTTTTGATCCAGAAAACCCTTTTTTGGAGAAAGAGTTCTTCAGGGATTGTTGAAAGCATGGGTATAAGATCCTGTATGGGTTCTTTGTAGAACCTCTCATGGGGGGTTCTGGGTAGAACCTTACACACACAGTTCTAGGTATAACCCTTTATGCTGGGTTCTAGGTAGAACCCTCCACCTTTATAAAAGGTTCTACCTGGAGCCAAAAAGGGTTCTCCTATGAGGACAAGCTGAAGAACCTTATATGGTTCAACTTGGAACTTTTATTTCTAAGAGTGTATGGAAAAGAGTTTGTTACCCTTGTGAGGCTGGCTTTCCACATTGGGCACCACATGCTTTTCCAGATGTTGGAACCATACAAGCAGCTTGTTTTTCTTTAATGTCACCCTTTTTGGAATTAAGCGTTTCACTTTATGTTTAGGTTGTGTTTCATATCAGGCTATGAGGTTGTATTTAAAGTGGGGTTTTTCACATCCGGCTAAAATTTCTGATCAACTCTAAGTCCTAAGTGTGATATCATGTCCCCAGTCTTCTTATGATATACCATACATCAGTCGACCGGAAACAACGGGTCTTTAGATCTGTTCCCAGGTCTGCAGTAATGAGACGGCGGTAATGGATCTCCGGGGCCTGCCGACACTGTTTGGCTGGTCTGCAAACAGCGGTCAGCCGTCACATCGTTACCGACACTGGTGGGCATGCATCATTAGCCCGTGTTTTTATACAGCTAAACACTCATTAGTACCAACAAACACAAACACACATATACATGCAGCAGCACAACCAGACACACACACATGCACACAGATAGACATGTAAATGCAAAACACCGAGTTGTCATCGATTGTGGAGCCGCGAAATGTCAGAAGCGCCATCGCCGAAGTTACAGAGGAGCTCTGTGGAATAGTGATGCACTGGAAACCGTGATCGTGCCAAATTTAGCTCTTTGTGTGTGTGTGTGTGTGTGTGTGTGTGTGTGTGTGTGTGTGTGTGTGTGCATGTGTGTGTTCTTCCTATTATTGAGCAAAACCAGACAGGAAGCAGAAATAGAGAGAGCAAGAGGAACTCAAACAGAGACAACTGAAAGGACGGACATTGATGCACATTAACGACGTGACACTGACAGCATGTGAAAGAAACTAAAACATACATCGAAGGCAAAACATGAATACATCCAACAGTTCCTGCCAATGTTAACACAGACTGAGTACTGGCAGTGTGTTCAAGTGCTAATTTTATCATTCTCACAGTCGATTAACAGATGCTCCGACGGTGTAACTTCCAGAATTAAATGGATGTGCACGAACATCAAAGCTATCAAAAGTGTGTTTCAGTTGGCCTCCAGGGTGGACGGAGTAAACCGCTGCACCTGTTTTAATGGCACCATGTGCAGCATCCATAATTGATGACAAAATGTGTCATGTTTTGTTTGCCTGCTCGTCGCTGCTGTGCTGTGAGGCAGCGGACAGTCGTGATGTGAACATGCAGAGCAGACAATGTTTGAACAACGTACCGACTGCTCGTCAGTATCTTTGGCGGTAATCTTCTCAAATTTCAGCTCACAAAGAGAAAAGAGTTTCAGAGTGTTCTTCACTGACATTAATGCATCTGTGTGGGTAAAAGCTCGTGTCCTTTCCCCTTGCCCTTTCCAACATTCGATCCGTGGTGAGAAAAACGGCTGATAACTACACAAAGTGAAAGGAAAGCCAAAGAAATAACACACATATAGATAAATGGAGAAAAACCAAGACTGAACCGTGTGCAGTCTCCTTTTTCTTGCTCATTTTTTGCTAGAAATATGTAGTTCTGCTGCATGTGTGCATAGTGTGTGAGTGACACAGGATGATTTTTTCCTCTAACCATTGATTTACTGGGACTGCTTGTTATTTGTAGATGTATGACTATCGGGACCACGATGTTCCCGCGGATAATTTCCCCGCTCACATTTTATTTCCCCTGTTTCTTTGTTGTACTACTTTTCACTTTCCATCCCATTACTCTGTTTCTCCTCATTCTACGTTCTTTCACCTGCTTCCATTCTGTTTCTTCCGCTTTCAACTTTTTCTGCCTTCACTTTTTGTGTCTCTTTTTTTTTTCTAACTTTGCTCAATCCCGAGATGGCACCTATTCGGTCAAATGATAATTGAATGCCTGGTACATATGGCAAAAAAGTTTGATTATGCACCCTTTGTCTGCTCGAGGAGTCATACTTGACCTTTTTTGCAATTTGTGGTGTCCTGTCACCAGTTTTACAACCAGCTCTTCTATAACGGTGGTCGCAGGGTAAGTTTTAGCTCCAATACTGCGAGGGTGGTCACTTAGCAAAAATAAATTAGAAGCAGGGCTGAGCAGCACCACTGTATCCAGGTCTAAATGATACATTCATATCTTAAAAGCATGACCGTGTATGGCAAACTGATCAACCATTTGGTTGGTTGGTCTGTTTGACCAGCACTATTCATCTATTGCCGGTAACAAGTCAACCTTCGTTAATCCAAAACTTTGCATCGTGCTAAATTCCCTTTAAAAGCAAATGACCAAATCCCTTCCAACAATGTAGAGTAATGGTAAAATGTGACCTTAACATAGCATGTTTCCTGTGATCATGTTAACATACCGTACCAAGAGTCAGCTAAGTGCTTAACATGTAGACATGGGATGTGTCCATCATAGGATGTTAACTAGCAGGCTGGTATGCTATAATTTAGTTCAATGCATAGACGAGGTTACAGATTAAACAGATGGAAGTTGAGTCAAGTCTTAACGTAGTGTTAATTGAGTCAAGCTTAATGAAAAAAATTACTTAAATGGAAATATGCAAATGATACATCTGTTTGATATTAACATGGCCTTTAATCTGGTGCCAAAGGTTGTGTTTTGTGAGCCTTTGAGCTATGTGGGTATATCATTTTAGTGTGTTTTCACATATTTCTTGTTTAATGTTCTTTCTTATTTTGCTTCCTCCTTTCTTCTATCTCACATCTGGTTAACTAATTTCTCTTCTTTTCTGTTTTGTCAGCCAGAGGAGCTCACAAATGTTCTGGAGATCTGCAACATCGTCTTCACCAGCATGTTCTCTTTGGAGATGATCCTCAAGATCACCGCATTCGGCTCCTTCAGCTACCTGAGAAACCCCTACAACGTCTTCGATGGAGTCATCGTCATCATAAGGTAACAATATAAATATCCTGATTAGACAGAATTTTGGCAGACTGAGGGGAAAACAGAGAAACAGCTTTGTGGAGGACAAAAATATAATGTTTCTGAAATATTGACTGGTGAAATAGAGGTAGCGTACTTTTTTGCTCTGCCAGACTGTTCTGGAAAGAGATCCTGCAGTTGAATTATTTATGTCACTCTTTGTCAAATTGTCATCGGCGTTCTATGTTGGTTGAAATGTACCACCTGTATGTATTTGGATGCCAAAGCATCAGACAGCAGCAAACAGGTTTTGTCTTTTGTTGCGTATGCCTGGAGCTTCAGGTGAGTGGCTCTGCCTTTGATCTGCTCGCGTTTTTTCCAATTCATCTGGCTGAACGCCTTTGTCTGTGATCCCCATTATAATCCGGAGATCAAATACACATCAAAGCGAGTAAAACCGAACAAGATCAAATGTGCAGCCCGTCACAGAAGATACGTATTGATTGAACATATCTATATCTGTCTTCTTATCTCTCGCTCCACCACCAATTTCCATCTCTTCATCTATCTGAATGTCCTCAGCTATTCATTCAGAGCTGCTCTGTAAAAGTGCCCCCATCCAATCTTTGCCAATGCAGAGCCGATGCTATTTTGATGTCTTGAGTGGAGTCTTTGATAAGTACCTTCATTACAGGGCAAATTTCTTTAAAGGCAGGTTCTCCAGCAAGGACGGGTTTTCTACTCATGATAAATACCTACCAGAAGTCAAAAGAAAGATAAAACTTCTGTGATCCCTCTTCTGTAGTTGTTCTGCAGCAAAAAAAAAAACGCAATTAAGAAGCTCATTAAGTATTTAAGCAAGCGCTTGATTTATAATGTCCAAGAAACGTAAGTAACACCGTAAGAGGACACATTCATTACTGCAAGATAAGATAGACAAAGTATCGCTTAAGTTGTCCGTCCATCATCAATGTGTTCAATGGCCATCTGTTTTGCTGTGAGCAATGAGCTTAAAACCAAAATAAAATCAGCACTTGACATTCATCAGTGAGAGGCCGGTGATCACTCCCTCTTTGTAATAGATCACTCAGGACTTAATTGCTTGGGAAACCAGAAGTCTACTTTCATTTCATCAGGCAGCGTTATTATGTTCTCTGATATCACAGATTACACGTTCTTCAACCACTAGAGCTAACCACCAACAGATGGTTTGTCGCGCCGAACCATCTGAGAAGGCACTGCTACAAACTGCTCAGAAAACACTTGGCAGGTGATTGGATGAACCATCTATCACTGTCACTGGTAGTAGAGGAGCACTGACAGCAGCAGAGATTGGAAGGCCTTCAGTGCTGCTATGTGCTTGCTCTTCTTCTGATTAAATAAACACTTCTGATACAAATTATGTTATAGAAAGATCTGTGATAACCACTTGAGGAGCCATCATTGTTGTTTTCAAACCAATAAAAATAGCTATCAAACCATCTAAAATACTCATAACTGTCAATAGTTCTTCATAGCTGATTGGTTCAATGCCTGTGTGTTCACCAGTGTGGCTTGAAGCCAGGTAAAAATGATTAGGTCAAAGGATCTTGTGATTTAGATTAAGACTTTTCTTTCCTTATAGTGTAATTTGAAGTGAGTTTGAAAATGTTCCTTCTGTTGAAGGCACACTTCCTTTCAGCCTTTCAGGCTTTTGCTGCTCAGGCAATGACAAAACTAATCTGAAAACTAATTCACGTTACTTGCTGCTGTAAAAAAAAAAAAAAAATGTGTCAAACCCGCTTCCTGTGGGCAATCAACATCTGTAATTGCAGTCCAGTGTCCTTAAATTACGCTCACATTGGACAAATCTGCACCTTACATCCAGTACCAGGAGACATATATGTAGCATGGTGGATTGTTAAGAGTATGTAGCTCTGTATGGTAGACGGGCGTGTAGCTGACTTTCATGCAAGGGTATGGAGTTTGTCTCCTAACACTGAATCAATGCTCACCTTTTCATTAACCAAATAACTGCTACACTGTGACATATTTTATTTATAATTTCAGTGTTCCTAATCAGGTTTAAAACTTCTTTCCTCATTTGAACCTCTTTTGAATCTCTATGGTGTTGTATCAAATGGGAACTGTTATGGATTATACTCTAAAATGTCAGAATTTAGTACTTTTCCTCTTACATTGCTTTGTATTATGTATTTCTCTTCTCAGTGTGTGTGAGATTGTCGGACAGTCCGACGGCGGTTTGTCTGTGCTGAGGACCTTCAGGCTGCTGAGGGTGCTGAAGCTGGTGAGGTTCATGCCGGCTTTGAGGAGACAGCTGGTGGTCCTCATGAAGACCATGGACAATGTGGCCACGTTCTGCATGCTGCTCATGCTCTTCATCTTCATCTTCAGGTAAGGTTAAACATACGGTACAACATGTGCTGTATTAAGATGTCTATGTCTGTCGGTGTTTCTTTTGAACATAGGTCACAAATGACGAGACACTGCGATGTACAGAGTCATGGAGACACTTTCTTTAACAGCGTTTTTACGCGTGTTTGTTTTTTCTTCTTTTTTTTGTTGGCTGTGAGAGAGATCATTGTTTCATCCTCTGCATTAATCTGTGTTTATATGGGCTGACTTTTTTCTTTCTTCAAGTTGTGCACACCTGCTTAACAGCTGCCATTGAAGTGCAGAAGGTCACCGTGTTCCTTCGCAGCCATTAACCCTGGGGGCAAAATAACGAGCAGACACTTAAAGATCTGCTTAGAATTTAACAAGCAAACACTTAAACTACTGGAGCAACGTAACAAGCAGACATTTGAAGGCTCGCATGCAAGACACAGCGGTGCTCTGAAGGCCTAAAAGGGTTTTCAGTGAGCGATCAATGGTCGCACTCCTCATCGTCTTTGTTTTCCTCCCTCTAAGCTTCACTCTCCACTTGAGCCAGTTCTCGTTATTTGTGTTTTTGAAGGGGATGTGAGAAGAAGTGACCCTGAGTTTATCGAAATACACACTCAACCCATTCGTGTGTTCAGACACATACAGGGTCAAGTACAAGCACTTATTTTGATGTATATTTGAAGATGATGATTGTTATTTGATTATTATTTATGTACCTGAGGGTCTATTATTATGACATGGCTGTATTCTTTATGTTGGTGTCACTTTTGAGGTGGTGAATGTAAGGGTTCCTCCATTTAACATCTGCTCATGTCATGTTTGCTCTGTCAGTGTAACTGCAGATTACAACAGGGGGGTTTTTACTACTAATGGTTTTCACAGTTTGACGATGTAAAAAGGGTCTTGGATACCCTCCAAGGTATTTTTATAAATAACTATTATCCATCAATTCTGTGAAATTAACTGCACATGGAAATACCCCTTCCATCTCTTTTAAATTGTTTGGTGAGGTACCTTACAGTGGCAACAAAGCCATTGGAATAAATGACATCTTATATAATCAGGTTTTAGTGTTCGGTCACAGTCAAACATTTACATTTGTGTCAATTATCCCAGCAAGAAAGTGTTTCGAAAGAAGTGATGATACACAGAGCTGCATATCAAAGGCAGAATTGATTCCATAAGAAGCAGTTTAGATAAAGAAAAGCCCCAAAGGGTAACTAAATTTTACACATTAAAGTGTGTTGACAGGTTTTGGTGAAAAGGAAGTATAAAGCCTTTCGTGGCTCCAGAGGAAGCTCAATGTAATCTGATAAATTGTCTCCAGTGATTTTATTCAGTGGCTAAATTGCATTGTGGGTAGTGTAGATGCCAGGTTTGGAAGGAGAAGATGAATGCATGAAATAAAAAAAAGGTTTTACCTCTATGTTAAAATCATCAGAGGCTCTGCGGTTGTTGTGTTGCAGTATCCTGGGGATGCACATCTTTGGCTGCAAGTTCAGTCTCAAGACAGAGACCGGTGACACAGTACCGGACAGGAAGAACTTTGACTCCTTGCTCTGGGCCATTGTAACTGTTTTCCAGGTAATCAACACATCACTGTTTGGAGAAGCGTGTAGACAAACTTACTAGCACACATTTTTACACTTACGACCTACATGTCTCTATATATGCTGATGATGTGCACATATTCTTTAGATTCAAAATCTGCAGAAATTTTACAGACACTCTAACCTTTAAATCGAAACACCTAAAACAAAAGTTAATAAAAGTAACTCCTATATGTTGCTTGCACGGCAGTGACATTGCAGTTTGCTACTTGCATTAAACACCAACCTCAATGTTTTAAGTGCAAAAAAAGCTTTAGAAGCATACTAGAACTCTGTGGTGGAGTGAAAAGGAGACAGTAAACTATGGTAAGTTGTATTTGGTTTGATATTATTTTATAAAACGCGTCTACTTGTGTGTTTATTTTTGTAATTCTCTCAGATTCTGACCCAGGAGGACTGGAACGTGGTTTTGTACAACGGTATGGCAGCAACTTCGCCAATTGCTGCTCTTTACTTTGTGGCCCTCATGACCTTTGGAAACTACGTCCTCTTTAACCTGCTGGTGGCCATCTTGGTTGAAGGTTTTCAGGCAGAGGTAAGGACACACATGCCCCATGGCTTCAAACTGCAGGATGCAAGCATGTTTACAAAGTTCCACTGATGATTGAGATGCCCGGGCCAGGTTTGTTTATCTGATTCATCTCTACCCTTTTAAGAATATTAATAGGTTCAGTGTGAATCGAAAGAAACACCAAAGAGGTGAAATATTTCAATTTTTTCACTTCTAACAGTACAAATGGAAACATTCAAAAACAGAACTGAAAAGAAGTGCAGCAAATCAACAAGATCTAACCTCGAAGTTACTCCAAATAATTCACCACTTTTTACTAAACCACAAACTGTGAATTGACAGTGTCAAACAATGCTAAAAGTTGACTGTGATTTACATAAACTTTCAAACTTTGACAATTCTTCTATATTTAAACTGTCTCCATCCATCCATCCATCCTTTTATTCTGTGCACAGTGTCCTCGTCAGTGGACAGCTGACATCCATCTGTCTGTGTTTCCCAAAGACTAAAGACTTTAACCTTTGCCAGTGACCTTCACAGCTAAAATAAGCCCGGGCTCTTGTGTCCTGCTGATTTTCATAATCACAGAACTGAGCAGACTGACACGCATGGAGTTACTAATTATGAAGCGCTCTCAAATGCTCAGATACACCAAATGCGTATGGACTAAACCCCTAGACACTCATGTGGAATGTGGTCTTTCATTTTCTTGCATTCATTATCCTTCAGTGACCGGTTGTGAATGGCAGGTCTTGTATGGGTGGGGAGTTTTTGTGAGGGACATATTCACTGCAGAGGTAAGTTATGAAAGAAAATACAGCACAATTGCATAAATGAAGTTGATTAACAACCCACTTTACCCATAATAACACACTGTGTTATCTTTTGATTGACTGCATGTGTGCCTCAGCCAGTAACACACTCAAACAGATATTTTAAAGCAGCTGCAAGGAACTTTCATTATTTTGTTGATTGGTCCAACCCGACCTCAGGTTAGGGTTTGGGGCTGGACCAAAGGGTGGAGCTGGACTTTCTTGGGTTCTGCATTGAGCAGTCTTTCCAATCCAGTACCAACATGTTCCATTTTCTATCCATTTACTCTATATGTTAAATATTTACTGTGCTGTGTGGTAAGTCTTGTGGACATGTGGGCAAAAATCTCCCTGAGATTTATGTAAATGTATCTAATTATGTATCTGCATATATATGATTATTTTTCAATTCTGAATAATATGTATGGCATGCCAGGATTAGACACATATTGAGTGAGCCATACATACTATAAAGAAAGTGAGTTATAAGGGTATCAAATCCCATTTTGTACTGTAGAAATTATAATTACAGTATTGGTAACAATAATAGTGGTTAAGTCAGCAGTCAAAACATAATAACGGTGTATTAAACACAACAGTGTAATTTCTAAGCCATCCATCCCAGTGTGAAGCTCTGGAAAATGATGCTGTCAATCTGCCATCAGCTGTCAAACTCTTGGATGTATCACTGGAAAATTGCAGTGCGGTTGAGCAATTCGGTTGAGTTTTCGTACAAGGATCAAAGCATTACCATATTCATGGCGCGTGGCTGTGATGTGCGAGTTGAAGGGGGAACACTGACACAAATCACAAGGCTTTTGATTGATCTTTTTGAAATGCCAAAACGAAACATATCCATCAGTCTTTCACTCTGTCTCTCCGTCTCTCATTTTCTCTCCCCCCTCTGGCTCTATCACCTTCCTCCACTCATCCACACTGTCTACTACTGCAACACACTTGGGATTATTGAGCCAATTTACTCCAGATTTTCCCGTCGCAGTGACCGAAGGGGAAATTCTGTTGGTTTTAACCAAACCTATTGGGTTAGTGGAGCGGTGTGTCAGTAGTGTTAGGGTTTTACTGATTTAATCTTAAGATATAACACAGATCCGAGCCACGCTGATAACCTCCAATGTGTTTGACAGCTGCTGCAAGAGAGCAGAGTCTGTTGCTTTGATTGATGTCACACGGGAGATTAGAGATCCTGACTCAAAATGTGTTACTGCAGTCCCTTACAGCACAAGCCCTGTCTCTGTTTTCTCTCTGTCTCTTATCCCTTCTTTGTTTCCAGGGTGATGCCAATCGTTCTTATTCGGATGACGACCACTCCTCTTCCAACTTTGACGAGAGCGAGAAACACGACTCCATAAAGTTGTCTGGTGAGCAGCGTCCCTCTCATCCTTGAAATAAAGTATATTTTTGTTTTAATTAAGATTTAGCCATCAGTGGCTTCAATTAATTTAAAATGACTAACCCATCTACCACAGGCGGTGAGATAATTTTTCGTAGCAAGTGTGTCTCTAAAAATCAAAACCAGGGCCGAGTCTAACGGGCCAGGAATATAAGAAAGGCAGTGCAGACGTCCCTCTCCCCAGAAACCTCTTTTCGCTCCTTCTGGGGATCCTGAGGCATTCCCAAGCCAGACGAGGTATACAATCTCTCCAGCGTGTTCTGGATCTACCCTGGGATCTCCTACCAGATGGACGCGCTCAGTAAACCTCCAAAGGAAGGAAAATTATCCGGAGGCATCCTGATCAGATTCCTGAACCACCTCAACTGGCTAATTTCCACGTGATGGAGCAGCAGCTCTACTCAGAGCTCCCTCAGGATATCCAAGTTCCTCACCTTATCTCTGAGACTGAGCCCAGCACCCTGAGGATGAACTTCACCTGCTGCTTGTGTCTGCGATGTTATTCTTTTTGTCACTACCCACAAATAATCATAATTGGTTGCTTTAAGATCTTTAAATTAAGTCCCTAGTTTCTGTGAGTCTAAATTTTGATTCACACTAATACCACAATTCAAATCACAGATTTAACCATTCATGTCGAAACTGAACAACATACCCCAACAGTCTGCTTGCATCTCGCATTCAAGCCAGTCGTCTTCGTTTCCCAGCGAGGCTTATTGAAGAAGCTCGATTTGCTCAACCCAAAAAACGAAAAAGTAAGACCAAAGTCTGTGCCAAAGGCTTACAAACTCGCAAAAACTCAGGGAATTGCCAACAGTCTTGAAATATGAATGAGCTCTATCTTTATCCAGAGCTCACAATGAACTTGTTCCAGCCTTCCTCGACAGACCCAGTGAACAACACAGTTCAGAGAGGATTAAACATGAGTTCAGAGACCGGGAGAATCACGTCTATACAGTGTGAGTGGGCTCCTGCAGCAGAGGAGATGTGATCTCCGCAGTGCAGTGTAAGCAGTCCTTCATAGATCGAAACACAACAAGGTGTTTCACTGTCTGTCCACTTACGCAGCACAGCGGTGTTAACTTCGGTTGTTTGGCTTTTCCTTTTGTGTGTGGGAAGACAGTTTTCATTCTCCACCTCTTTAGATTTCTGCCTTTTATCACTTTTTTTTGCTTAAGAAGTCTTGAGAAGTGATCCAAGGGTTATACTCCTTATTTTGTTTTGGTATCTATATGGTACAACATCTTTCTTTTCAGATCTCTACATTTCCATTGTTCAACTGACAGGGTTCGAAGGTCTCGAGTGTTCAGACTCTCGACAAGATTAATAGCTGTCTCAAGCTTTCTTTGTGATGTCTACATTTATTTAGACATTCTTCAGACTTCTGTAAGCTTGACATTTTTCCTCCTTTCTCACTTTTAAAAAGCCTCACTCTGCAATTGCTGCAATATCTCTCGGCACCTACAATCGACAGCAGTTTGAAGCCCGATGCCTGAGGGTTGTCAAATGTCATCCTGGAAAATGTAGGAAATCACTAGGTGTAATAGAAATAGACAAGACCGCTTGATAGAAAGTGGTTGAGCGAAACAGAGTTGCAATCTTATGACTAGGAATGAACTAAAATCTCGATTGAAGATGCCTAACAGTATAGAAATATGTGAGAACACTTTATTCCTTTGACACCAAATGTGTAGTAAGAGAGATGTTAAATAGAGATGGACTCCTTTAGGTGCTCTCTCTGTTCAACTTTCTCCAGACCCGAGGATCTGCACGCTGACACCCAACGGCCACCTGGAGCTGGGTGCTCTTTCCGGGTCTAGACGATCCTACTCGTCCGAGAGGCGGAGCTTCACCATCGAGTCCAGAAAGAGCAGTGTGATGAGCCTGGGCAAGAGCAGCCTGGAGAGACGCTCCTACTCTCTAGTATGTCGTCATACTCTTATTCACTCATACATACATCAGTTTTTTAAGATGGATACATGAGCTTTTCTTCGCTGTTTATAAATGTTAGTTTCAGTTTATGTCAGTTTTGTGTGAAATTCTGTTTGTAAAGACTTTAAACTGGCATTGGATGGTAATCCTTCATAGTAAACACGTAGTTTTATTGTATATTATACTCCGTTTGTCAGGCAAAGGCATGATTTGCATTAGATTCAATTGGTACTGTATGTTCACAGAGGAAAAAAATTCAATTTTGTGGCGTTTCGTTTGGAAATTTTGCTTTTACGGTTGAATTGTCAGACTTGTAAGCCTGCCATTTATATTTTACACACCCAGCAGAAAATAAGCATTTAGCAATAATAAAACTTTTAATAAAGACATGAAGATGACGGCCTAGAGGGCTCATGGATTACCTATATTGCTGCTGATAATTTTGCACCAGTGACTGTCTGTACTGGAGAAAAAAACACATTGATTATTCTATTAAGCTTCAGTCTGCCTTGGAATATCAATCTTAGCCTCAATCAAAGGCTCTGCTTTCACCATAGCTTCAGCATAGTATAATATAAAAGAAAAGAGATGCACTACAACCCAGATTTGTACTAGCGCAGAGAAATATTCGCTGTTTGTATGTAACATGCATCAAAAGAAAGTTCTCAAGTTGTAGTAGTCTTGCAAAGCCAAACCATCCATGATTATTCTGCTATCGGTGACTGAAAGAAGTTCTAAAAACGAGATATAGCCTGGTCTTTTGCATTCAAATCAGATAGCTGTTGTATTTGAAACAATTCTACAAGGTTTGCCGATGTAACCTGTGCCAAGTGACTGTTTTCTCCTCCTCTGTTGAATCACAGAGAAACAGAACAGAGTCAGAAGGGCTGATGCTGTGACAGGAAGATAGAGGGGAGTGGAAACCGGAGCGATGATAAGCTGCAGTTTAGCAATGCTCTTACCTCGGAGGTTCTAATGTCAAACGCAGTGGGCGTGAAAGATCCACTTCACGGCAGAGTCTCCTCCTCTTTCTCTCAGAGGGCTCCGAGTTTATTGATATCAGAAGGCACCGGTTACATCACTCGGATCTAAAGTACCACAATAATAAGCATTAAAGAAAGATGCTTATGAATAATTTCATGAGTTTTGCGACTTTCTGTCGGAGTTCTGCTTCGGCTTTATCAGCCACTCCAAACAGTGTTTGATGAAATCACACTTTGAACTATGAATCAGTTCCATCTGTTTTGTTGGACGGTTTGTTTGTTCCACTGTCTCATCACAGTGTATCAGACTCTGCTGATTGGACTCAGATTGGAGATGAAACTCGGGGCCAATGATGCATCGCTCAGTTGTGTCGCAGCACAATCAAGTCTAATGGGGGTGCTGCGGGTGTGTGTCCATGTGTCTGATGGCATTTAGGTGATGATATATAAAGAACTGGATAAAAGCACACTGTATAAAGTTAAAAGAACCTAACTACAAATAAAAAGAACAAGTCAAACTTATATAAAATCATCCAGAATGAAGTGATCAACGATATTGTGATCTCAAAGGACATGACAACCATTTTTTTTGGCAATTACAGTTAATATATTCATTAAACAGTATATGGTGTGATGTAATGTGTGCAATTTACATATATATTTTACGACAGGTCTCAACTGCTTTTCTTAGCCTGTTCCTGTCCATAGCAGCAAACAAAGCAATAAGAGGGGATGCTCCTGTCGATGTTAGAAAAGTTTTACAAACTTCTCTTATTTTTTCACGTCCACACAAACTGGACAAACTGGTGGAATTTGCTCTCAGTGCAGCGGTTCACCTCAGTTCAGCGTCAGCAAAATTGCACCTTGGCAGAAATCAATAGACACATAACAAAATAAGCAGTATTCACTGACTGGGAAGAAAAAGCTGCATGCTCGGTGACACCTCGCATCGATGCAGAGGTAAACAGTATATCTGTAGATAAACTGTGTATTTGATGTGGTGATTATTAGATTGGATACAGCCACTGAGATTTAAGCTGCTGTAGTTACGTTTTGTTTGGCCGCAAAGCCTACATAATATACAGTATCAGCTGTTCTCTGCGGTTTACACCATATAGTGTGGAACAAATTGTCTTGACGGAGGAATTGTTGTCTGAAACACACACAAACACACAGCGTTGCTCTCGAGCGATCTGCAGTGCGGTTCTGCGTTGATCGAGGTGTTATTTAACAGCCAGTGTGCTCGCTCCACTACAGTTTCTATAGAGATGGATGTATAGTTTCTCCGGCATATTGCGCGAGGCTCAAGCTGTGACTGGCGACATGTACGTTTCCATATAATTAGGTCCATCATGCTGAGAGGATTAGACATGCGGAAAGAAAACCGCACTGATTGTGTTCCTCTAAGTGGAACCGGCACTCAGGGGTTTGTGTATTAAACTTGATGACAGCCCGCAGAGTGTACTGCAGTCTCGTTTAAAAAGCACAGTTTATATTTCATTTGTTCAGTCATATACTTATTTATTGAAAAAAAAAATGTTTTACAGTAGCAGTCAGGAGAAAGATTTTCTTTTCCACTTACCCTTATAGCTCCATATGAACACACCAGTCCTATTCTTCAGCCTCTGAGCAGCTCCACTGGAGCAGGTGGGGGGTGTAATTTCAAGTTCAAGGAGAATTTACTTTGATGCATTTAACGACAAGCAGTTTATTCTGAAAGTGTACAACGCAACAAAATCTCTGATCACTGTGTATTCACAAAGTCAAAGCTAAAATCTGGTAATCTGGTAATGTGGTGATTTTGCCACAGTGAAGTCTGACAGGTAAAACACAAGTGAGACTTTACTTGCTCTTTCACGCTAGTTTGGCTAATCAGGGACTTTACAACTTCTCCTGCCCAATCGGTTTGGGGTAAATTATTCTTCTATTGAGATCGTTATGATCTAAAGATGTCAGAATGAGCTGAATCTCCAGTTCATGGGCGGGTTGATGTTAAAGAAGCCACACGTTGGCTACGTACCTGGTGAATCCATACTCAAAACAAACAGGCAGCATGTCATCAGAGTGACCACTAACTATAGCTGCTGTTAACTGGTTGGCTCCGTTAGCCGTGCATCCACCGGTCCAGACTGGGAGCTCGGAGCACCAGGGGAGTGTTAGTGTGCACAGTAATGCTGGACCAGGACGGGCCGAGGCTAGCTGGTTAGCATGCTAACTTGAGTAGATAACAATATGTAGATTAATAATGCCAAAGCTGTTATTCTTTCCAGTTGATAATAATTTTAAGTTAATTAAAATTGAAGAAAAATCAACAAAATCAAAAGGGAGACAACATTAAAGCTCTTACATTAAGATCAAGAGAATCAGTCATAAAGAAAAAAGCAACATAGACATATGGATATGTACAATAACTGTTTCATAACACCTTCTTACTACTTTTAGTGACACATCCACTGGGAAATATCACATTTCTATGCAACACAGTGAGATAGGGAGGTGTAAAGAGGCTTCACTGTCTGCACATGTACTTGTGTTTGAACCATTTTGGATATAATTAATACAAATGACTAGGGAGCATGTCACAGCGTAGTCTCGAGTAGATTTGATTTCATCTTATCGTCAGAACCATCTTTTTTAATCTGTCTTGAGCCCCGAGGCGTATTCTGTTCCATATAAATAACAGAACACATTTAACCAAACGGACAGAACCAATACTACAACATCAGATGTTATGAATCACGGGGCTGAGGTGCAATCAGTGTAATTACCTTTAATAGAGGGAGATAATAGCATCGATGAATAATGCATCCTGGTAGACTTTGTTCTCCGTCCAGTCTCTGTGCACTGCTTTGCTTGGGTCGTCCGAGCTCGGATGGATTCAGTTTTACCGGATCCAGACTTCTCACAATGACTCTGAACCGCTGTGTGTCTTTTCTAGCGCCACGGCCGCAGTCCCAACTACCACAACTGGGGGCGCCCTTTACATCCACAGTCTGCGTGGAGCCGCAGGTAGACGATTAGATTTACCTCCAGCGATTGATTTCAGCCATCGCCTTAATGAATTCTTAATACCTTCATTAAGCCTTAATCACCAACGTGGAAACATCAAAGCTTTGCTGTTGTTTTATCTTCTTATTAACTCCATGACTAAACTCTTAATATGTGTTGATTTCCTCTGTACTGATACTTTCAGTATTAAAAACATATTCATTGCACTTCTGATCCGGTCTGTTCTGCAGGTCTAGCTCCAACAGCCTGGGCCGGAGGAGCTATGGGTTTGGCGGGGCTCCTCTGGTGGGAGGCAGCCTCCGCGTCCACAGCACACGCTCCCCTCACTCCTACTCCTACGCCGCCGAGCAGGAGTCCCTTCTCTCCCACCCGTCCCTCTCCCATCATCCCCTCCACCCTCACCATCCACCTCCACCGCCGCTCTTCCTCTCCAGACACTTCGCTGCGAGGAGGGATCGGCGGGCTCTTTCCCTGGAGCTCCCCGAGCTGCTCCGGGCGGGCGGACAGCCCCCGGGCCTGCCCCCGGTGCACCCCGGCCCTGGGAGGAGGAGCGGCTCCGGGGCAGGGGGATCCATTACTGGGGGGTCTGTGGCTGGTAGTGGTTTGGGAATGGACCACCGGGACTGTAACGGCAAGACGCCCCACACTCAGCTGATGACCGAGGTTTTCCCTCAAGTCAACGCACGCAAGGACAGAACAGACCTCGACGAAGAGACAGATTATGTGAGTCAGTCGACGACTCGATAAAGAAGAAATGCAACAGATAAACGAATGAACATATCACCTCTTTAAATGATGTAGTGGCACATTATTCTGTTAATCCTACAGGGACGAGGTGCTAAACCAGATACTTTCGCTTTAGGAGAGATGCTAAAATAGCAGTTGTGTGTCTTCTTACCGATGTTGTTTATGTGTCAGAACGAGAGAGGAGCTCCGGGGCTGCTGCGAGCGGCGGATTAATGGGAAATTCTTTATTGGTTCCCAGATATGCTGAGATGATACTGAAAAAAAACATAAACCATAATCATTGTGGGAGTCGGTGCAGAAATGAGGCAGCACGATTGGTTTATCCAGCCTCTGCAGAGGATTCGCAGTCGCTTCAGAGACCATCTTATTCGATCTGGGTGAAATTATTGAATAAATTTAATGGTATTTACATTATGGATGGAACGGGAATCAAATAGAATCATCTGAAATGAAGATACATTTTGTATATTTCGTCACTGTGGGTGTTTGATCTATGCAGCTCTTTTTCAGAAAAGTTCTGATGCTTTAACGAGCTGAAAAACGCTGAGATCTTTTGGCGTACCACCACTTCTCATCTCTCCTTTCTCCTCCAGAGTTTGTGTTTCCGTATCCAGAAGATGATGGAGGTGTACAAGCCGGACTGGTGCGAAACCAGAGAGGAGTGGTCCGTCTACCTGTTCTCCCCTCAGAACAAGTGAGTTCATAAAAACTACCGTAGTGCTGACGTTTCACAGGATAGATGTGGAAATATGAGCTGGGTTAGAGAGCTTCTTCCCACTGGGGGGCACACATGCAGGAGATGCAGACTCGTGACCTTTAACAATATCATCTCAAGATCCATTCTGTCTCATGTGGTACAGCATGGCTTATGAAGCTATTTCTAGTTTCTCAAAGCGCCTTTATCTTAATCATGTTCGGTAGGACTTGTTCATTTACTTATACAGTCATGTTTCTGTTGGTACTCAAGTCAACTCAATGTTATTTATACAGTAAAGCCCAACAACTCAATCAAAGAGCTTCACAATCCAGACACCGTACGTAAGAGACCTCAGGAAGAGCAACAGAAGAGGGATCACTCGCCCAGGAAAGCCAAATGTGTATTGGTTAAACATAAATGATGAATATGGATCCAGGAGGATGTCAGGCATCTTCAGAGGTCACCAAACCAAACCCGAGCCACACAACCTCCTCTCCATCAGAGGACATGACTACAGAAAACCCACGAGAGACAAAGCTCGAGCACAACAACAAGGACGATGTGCCCACGAGGAAGGAGGAGAGGCTGAATCTCACGGAGGACGAAAACATCGTGATTGAAAACATCTGGCACGGGCACAAAAGCCTGAATGAATAAAGAGAAGCCTGGGTAGCAACACTGACTGTGTGAAAACAAACACAACCAACTGAAGCGAACCAAGAACAAGACCCGACTTAAAACACTCAAAATGAATAATATCTGTTATGAGTTTGTAGTGTTAGACTGAAGTACTTTAGAGGTTTTTGGGGGCCTTGAGAAGATATAGAGAGGCAGGTTCCCTCCGGCTACAAACACCATATACACGACCTGTGGACCTGAGAACAAATGTTAGAAAACCTTCCCAGCTCTGTCCTGTTGAGGCGGACGAACAGGGAGTTGCATCGCCCGACCATTTGTCCGCACACACACAGCAAAGTGCCGTCTGCCGGGTTTCACAAATGGCTTGTTAAAGTGATGTGGCTGTGTGCTTCCTCCAGAGCGTTTGTTATTGACTGCGCGCTCCGAGTCGTGTTTGTCTGCCGTTATTGTGTTTTTCTCCCGGCCGTCGATGCCTCGCCGGGAGAAACGCCCCCCGAAAGCGCCGACGAAAGAGAAAAATCACTCAGTCATCCGGTCGCTCGCTCAGCCGATCCCCCGCGTGCTGATAGCCACTTAAGGAAAGCCGGGCCCCAGGGCTGTGTTTTGGCATCCTGGCAGGTGCCATCTGTCAAGCAAGGGCTGTGTGTGTTGGCGGTGTGAGCGCTAGCTTAGCGTCAGGCCGCGTCTCTCATAGTGTTTGTGGACGGCTTTGCATATGTGCATGTGTGAGCATATGTACGTCGAGCCTTGTTTTAGCATCAGAGTCCTATACATGCCTCTGTGTGTGTGTGTGTGTGTGTGTGTGTGTGTGTGTGTGTGTGTGTGTGTGTGTTTGCTCTAACAAGTGAAGCTAAGGAGAATCAAAGAAGCAGGCGAACAAACAAACTACAGAGGAACACGCCGACAACAGAAGTTTGTGTCTCCGGAGGTACGAGCGCCCACGCCGAGCGATGCCGCCGGTCACGATCGATAACAGGGGGACAGGGTTGCCAGGTTTTGAATCGATAGATTAAAGGGACAGAGTTGCCAGGTCTGGAGGAAAAGCAGTCAGATTAGTGCATTGATTTGCTCACCCGGAGAGCAGGTGCAGCAGTAGGTGTATTCCGCTCCCTTTATAGCCGGCGGAGGAGCTCAGACGGTCGAGGGCTGCCGGCTGCTCTGTGCTGACTCTGACACCGACGGTTTGACAACAGAACTGCAGGTGTCAGCGGGTTCTGAAGGACCCACACCAAAGGTTCTGGTCACAGGATGCAAACAGAATGTCTGTGCCTGGTTTTCACTTTGGAGTCATTTTCCACTCAAAACTGTTAAATGAATAATGGAGGAGTTTTAATTTCATATACGGAACAATTTGTGTTAATGCTTTATAATAATGTTGTTTGTTTTGTTTTTAAACCTTTATTAACTCATGGGGGGGTCGCTGACAGCAACCGCCCTACTTTTCAGGAACGCCCTGATCACATTAACATGGTTACACACACTCTTAGAAATAAGGGTTCCAAAAGGGTTCTTCTACAAGGGCTACCGGGAACCATTTGCTTCTGAAAAACCCTTTCCCAAAGAAACAGTTATTCAAGGGTTCTTGATAACACTAATGGTTCCAGTAAGAACCATTCTGATCCAGAGAACCCTTTAAAAACCCTTTCCTGAATAAAGGGTTTTAAAAGGGTTCTTGGTAACACTAAGGGTTCCAGTAAGAACCATTTTGATCCAGAGAACCCTTTTTTGGAGAAAGAGTTCTTCAGGGATTGTTGAAAGCATGGGTATAAGATCCAGAATGGGTTCTTTGTAGAACCTCTCATGGGGGGTTCTGGGTGGAACCTTACACACATAGTTCTAGGTGCAACCCTTTATGTTGGGTTCTAGGTAGAACCCTCCACCTTTATAAAAGGTTCTACCTGGAGCCAAAAAGGGTTCTCCTATGAGGACAAGCCGAAGAACCTTATATGGTTCTACTTAGAACTTTTATTTCTAAGAGTGCATTCACGGCTGGAAGCTCCACGCCACTGGAGCACCTGGGGTTAAGTGCCTTGCTCAAGGGCACCTCAGTGGTGACACTTTCCCCATCCAGATTAAACGTTAATAAAAGTCTGATGAGTTTCTTATCATTGTTTATAATTAGAGTTAGAACAGTGCTACAGACACAGTTCAGTTTAACCTAGTTACTGTTATTAAACCTTTATTTAACCTTAACAGGCTTCTTTCTGGCTTTATTAAAATTATTACATACATATACTCCATAAAATGTAAAAAATAAAATAAGATATTTTCATCCTGGGACTAAACCAGCAGGATTACAGTTTGTAACACTGTTTGTCACGATGGAGTTTTTTTCTTTCTCTTGGTTCATTTAATCACATTATGATTTCAACACGACTCACTGCAGAACATCTCCTCTCAGCAGTAAAGGGTATTTAGACGGAGACGCTGACACTTCTTGAATAAATCTCACCACACGTCTCCCTCTTCCCTCTGCCCTCCTCTGTTTCTCTCTCGTCAGGTTCCGGCTGCTCTGCCAGTCCATTATCGCCCATAAGCTCTTCGACTACGTCGTCCTTGCATTCATCTTCCTCAACTGCATCACGGTGGCTCTGGAGAGGCCCAAGATAATGCAAGGCAGCCTGGTAAGAAATACTGTATGTCTATTCTTATCACTCCGT
Organism: Lagodon rhomboides; assembly: GCA_039737535.1. Taxonomy (NCBI): domain Eukaryota; kingdom Metazoa; phylum Chordata; class Actinopteri; order Spariformes; family Sparidae; genus Lagodon; species Lagodon rhomboides. The sequence goes on from CM077786.1 coordinate 32,043,967, forward strand.
AGTCATTATAAGCACTTGTATGATGTTTTCATGGTTACCGCTAGCAACATGTGTTGGATGTGCAGTTGTATTAATAGTGCATATTTAACCACACACTGAACAACTGATGCTAACAAACAATTCACTATGCTGTTTTTGGACGTCGTCAGAGCACATTTGTGTTTTGAATTGTGGTCTTAAGACAAGGTCAGAGTTAATAAGAGTTATTTAGACATATGGAGATATTTTTATTTGACAATTTGACCAATCCTTAAAAAGTTTTACAGCTAAATCTTGATTCTGGACTTCGGTTCCTTTTTTCCACCACATTATTTTAGTGTCAAACCTTCAAGTCCAAATCCGATATGAGAACAGGCTCAGTAGATGATGCTGGTTGTCATGATTTAAATGTATTCTAATTATTGTAAACAAGCTGTCTCTCCTTTAGAAGGTAATAATTATTTAAATTCATTTAATTAATCGACTTTGAAAATGGCAGTTTTTGGCTTCCTTTTGAGCTCTCACTGAATTCTGGCATCAAGCCACATTCCTGCAATCAAGCAGCACCAAAACATCAAATTCATATTAAGTTCAAATTAAAATCGTGGCAGCTCTTTGAAAATTTGGCATTTAATTTGGCAAGATGTTTTTTTTTTATTTATTAGCAACAGCCTACAGCGAGGCAGCCGAACTGATTGCGATCACATCCTGCTTTGAAGAGAAGAGTCAAAACATTTCTTTCCAAACTGTTTCTGACACTGTTTTTTGGTCTCTTTTGATTCTTCTTTTCTCCTCCTTTAAACTCACTTTCGTTTCTCTCCTTTCGCTACAGGAGAGGGTGTTCCTCACGATATCCAACTACATCTTCACCGCCATCTTTGTCGCGGAGATGACCGTCAAGGTAAAGCGTGCCTCTCTTTACTCTCCTCGTTTCTCTTCTTCTGCCTTCTCTCGCCTCTTCATCACGTCCTCATCTGCTTCCTCTCTTAAACATGTTTATCTCTTCTATTTCCCCTCCTGTGTTGACCTCTTATCCCATCTCATCTCCCTCTCCGCCTGTTATCTTCATTCTTCTAGTGGTATTATTTCTTCCCTCCACTTCTTTTCTCTCCTCATTTCCTCTCGGATCTACTCTCTTCTCTTAACCCTTCATCCCTTCTTTCTTATCGCTCTTCTTCTCTCACCTCCAGCTGTTTTTCTCCCCTCCCCATCCTTTTTCTCGCTCCCCTACTCCCTCATTTCTTGACAACTCCGCAACTGGCGGTTTAATCAGTTGCACATGTCCCATTAGCGATGGGCAGCTAGATAATGCAGTTAATTAGAAGGCTATCTCTCTTCGGATGGCCTTTAGCTACTCCTGGACTCCCCATCGATAACACACACACACACACACACACACACACACACACACACACACACACACACACACGTACTCTTTTTAATCCACTAATCTGATGTCCAGAAGACGAGGCATCATCCATTATTAAGGGCTGGGTATCTTCAGGCATTTTCCGCATTGGTAGAAAAAAACCCTATGGTGATTTATTTATGACCGGGGATAATGAAGACACGTGTAGCGCAGTGAAATGTAGATCAGCTCGGCGCTGCGGCGGTCCAGAGTTCACATATATGCACATAAATGCATCTGGCCTGGGCATGAACTTGGCTCAGCTCGTTATTAATTCCCTTCCGTATCTCCGTCTCCCAGTTTTTGCATCTGTATTTACCTGCATTCCTTCGATCAGTCTTCCGATCGCCCTCATTTTCATTTGGCTTCGTCTCCCCTCCGCAGCTCATTTGATTAATTTCACATTCATCCGTCTCTCGTCGTTCTCTCCGCTCTTTTGTCCCTCCATGTGTAATTTAATCAGTCGAGCGCCGCTGTTATCTGCGCTTCATTCACACTCAGACGCTCTTCTGCTGCTCATTTTTTCTTATCTCAAACAGCATATCAGTAGCTCTGACTTCCACTCACTGTGGAATCAAAGCTGTAACTGTCACAAGTTACTCGTCAATGAAGTGTTTGTCCTTTCACTGAACTGTCACCAAATCAGAGGAACCATCTTCTTCTTGTAGATGCACAAGCTTTATCTCAGCTGTAACTTTCAGACTTGTCATATAGAGCTTTGGAAAACCCTTCACACAACTTGTTCCGATAGAAAGTTTCAGCTCATCCAGTCGTGGCGGACAAATGTTCTTGATGTCAAACCCACAAATAAAAGGCTGCTTTAACCTCTCTAGCTGCTTCCCCGCATAACAATTTCTACACAGTTTCTAAACATGTTCGTTGTCTTGTGTCGTTGGTCCTCTGATAACACATTCACATGTTGAGGTGTGTGTGTGTGTGTGTGTGTGTGTGTGGAAACATTTCCAAGTTGGGGGGAAATAAAGTAATTCTGCTCTTTATAATATGATTAAAACAACAGCAGACATCTTCTCTGAACCAATACAACGAGATTCTGTTCTCACTGCACCTCACCCTACTCCCGTCCTCACCCTCACCCTCCTCCCCGCTTGTTGCTCTTAATCGGTTGTTCCTGGCTGGTCAGTCCGATCGCTCTCCGAGGAGCGCTAATTAAACAGAGTTTCCTCCCAGAGACACACTCCATCACAGAGGCAGCCTGCTCTAATTTCCTGTCCACACACACACACACACATGCAGACACAGATACAACCATACATGAGCAGTAGTGATCAGTGTAAAACTGTGTTACTTGCACACTGTGAGTCTGACCTTGAACACCAGTCTCTAATTAGAAAAACAGGAAGGGGAGTGTAGATCTTCCCTCTCTCTCTCCCTTTCACACACACACACACACACACACACACATTATCTCGTACAGAGTTGACTCAATCTTGTCATACTGTGTCTTTTGCCTGCTGAAACCGATCAGAGCATTATGAGATCTAAGCTGGTCCGACACATTCATTCATCACGCATTTAAGCAGCCGTTCTGTTGCACTACTTCCTGTCATCATACCTTACTTACTGTTTTTTTTTTTGTAGTAAAGAGGCTGTCAGCTCTACGATGTCCCGTCTCAATCGGTCTATTTCTTATCTCAGCACTAGTCATTCAGCTGTGGGGCTGTCGTGAAGCAGCAATTAAAGCTTCAAGCTGAGGCAAAAATGTTCCCAAAACACGATCAACTTCCAACACGTGGAGATCAGCAGAGAATGATGTTTCCTTCAAGGCATTCATTTCCCTACCTGAGGGGCTCAGGGACGGTGCAAATGGAGTCTGAGATCTTGCTTTTTCAGCTTTAAGTATCATTACTGAGAGGCTTTTTTTGAGATGTGTCCAGATTTTAAACATGAGCACAATCAATCCCGTTTACTGAAGCATTCCGAAAAAGATCCCTTCCCTCAATACTCTTCAGGTCGGACTTCGGAAAGCCTCTCCAATGAATAACTCATATTCTCCACTTCTTTAGCTTAGCACCTTTAAGCAAAATGCCAAATTCTCACACAGCTCGGAGACGTAACTCTGCAGTTTCACTGAGCAGCTGAGGATGGAGGACGCTTTACCCTCTCATCACTAGGAAATTAGGGTGGAAGTATTTTGCTTTTTAGTGAGAAAGGTAATGACTTGATAATAATAATACAAATGAAATGAACCTTAAATGTTAATTACCAGCAAACAAACATGTTTGTAATTGAAAAGGTGCCACACAAACACTCTTGATACCAACCAGGTGGCCAAAACAGCAGACTGAATCCAGCATGCCTCCACTTTTTATTAGCACAATCTGCAAAGACACCATCAGAGCCACAGAGCGCACTCGCCAAACATCAAGACATATTTCAGTTCACACCACAGTTAAGGAGTAATGGTTCAGTGCAATGTGGATTCTAAGGTAATATTTTCCCCATTGGTAAATTTGGTATTTCATTTTAATATAGAGAGAAGCAACATTTCAAATGTTTCTGTATCACACTGAACAAATAACATCTCAAAAGGAAAAAGGTCAGCACAGGCTATAAAACTGAATAAAATGAAAACATCTCCTGTGCTCGGAAATTGAAAATACCAGATAAACAGATGAATAAACAAATGATTGTGCATTAGGACAAGTGTTTCAATGTGTTCCACCTCTGAGACAGTATATTTACACACACGTAAAGCAACAAAAACATGTTTTAAGCAGTAAAATCCATTCATATACTCAACAATGGTGGAGCAACACCGCCACAACATCCTTGACTTATCCACAACTCTCTTTCTGTGGCTGTTCTAAGTAACTGGGAAACTTTTTTTAACCTCAAACAACTGATGTGAAGGATGCAGTCAACTCTTCCAGCTCCGGTGTTTCATTTGTGCTCGCCATAGTGTGACTGACTCGCACGCCAATCAGCTATCCTCAGCCCATGTTGCTTTAGACGTACAGCTTAAAGTTTTCGGGGAGAACTCTTCGGCATTAAGTGCAACAATCTACGTACCGTGTAGTCTGTGTGTGGCTGGACTGTGACCCTCATACCAACTGCACAAAACCATGAACCGTTGACCGCGGGGTCAGGATGCAAACCCCGATGTCTGGCGCCAAAGCTCTGCATTCACCCTACAACCTCTCCATCACTTGCCTTTGGTGCAACAACTTAACGTTTGCTTCAGTCTCAAAGGTTTTTGAATGTATGACTTCAAGGATTCAGATTCTCAGCCCACATTAGCTAGCACATAACATGGCCAAATCTGGCAGCCATATATGGGCCGGGGCCAGCTCACATTTGGACCTCTGGAGCCATCCAACAGTGGGTGAAACTCAGCCACAGTTAATAAAATGATCAACTAACTGGCTGCCTGAAAAGCTTTAAAGATCATCAGACTCACACCTCTCTACGCAGAGACATTATAGCTGGCGACAAAGTATTATTGGAATTTGCGAAGGTGTAAAGAATAAAGCGGGCGCTCATCTGTGATCCGGTCATGTTCGGGTTATTGTGCAGTGTAATGTGATCTCGCAATATCCAATCTTAAACATCAGATTGCAAAAATAACACCGAAGCGACAAGCGCAGTCATCGCCGTGTTTTGTGCTAAGTGATATTGCAAATGGAGTTTGAATGTAATTTAAATTGGAATTCGATGTGACACACTCGCACCGTCTGCCAAAGGACAGCTGGTAGTGTGAGAGGAGGAAGAGCAGGGCTTTGATGATAGCGCTGGCACCAACCTGCTATAGATTTCCCAATGCATCATGTTTTATCATGGCGATATTTGATCTGCTTAATGGAGGGCCCCGCAGCATTCCAGTACTCTCCCGGAGGGGCTTCAGTATAGCCGGCTGCTATTAATAAAAGAGCAGATGTATTATAACTCGCTCTTCAACCTGTCAAAACATGACAAAAGACCTATCGTATGGGATGTGACAGAGACTAGCTGCTGTGCAGATCTCACCAGCGAGGACGGATGAAACATCGTCTTGCAGCGAGAGTTTCTGAGCATGTCGCCTGTCACAACACGCCGTTCCTAAACAGAGCTGTATGGAATCCAGCAAACTGACTTCTTCAGTTGGTTTTCTGAGACAAAGGTGTCTTTCTTCTCTCTTCAGCCTTCTGTCTTCATTCCGCTTTGTCTTCATTCACAACACATTTCTTTATTTCTCAACAAGTGACACCGGATGTATATTAATTTGATCAACTTACCTGTTGTTCTTTTCACCAAGTGGAACAAATCTTGAAAATCCTTGACATCTCTTACTTGGAATACAATAGCAAACCAAGCTGGTTCTTCCTACTCAGTTTTGCGGGAATATTGTCTGAACAAGACAAGTCATGATTTCACCCATTGGTTCTTCCTCCACAAGCTTTGAGTCTGGCATCAAGGCCATTGCTATCTTGGTTTTTTGGAGCCAGAAGTGACCATATTAGGACTGGTTAGGACATCCTGATTTGATCTGACTGGGAAAGCCTACCCCACTTTATTATGTCTTTCACTCTAAATGGGACCAAAATTTACTAAATAAACATCACACTGTATTGAAGAAGACTTTAAACCAGTGATTGAGACCATTAACTTATTAGGAAGCCGTTTATTGAGATAAAAAATTGAGTGAAAATTTTGTTAATTTCTCATAAACTTACATACAATTGGACTGAAACCAGTAGAGTCGCCCCCCTGCTGGTCATTAGAAAGAATGCAGGACTACGGCACTTCCACATTGGCTTCACTTCTCAGACCTGGAAGCTTCATCCAATATTACACATTCAATCAATTAGTTACAATAATACAGTAATTCTGATCACAGCTGATGTGAAATCACTCGTGAAAAATGCTAAATATCCGCACCGACTTTGATTTACAACACTTACAATGTTGACCCACTGACATGACAACGTGCCGACATCATTCGCTTCACTGCTGTCTGGTCAGTATGTTCCAGAAACTCACGTACAACAGAGCTAAATACACCGATACTAAGTTAGCTTCAGAACTGCTGCAGAAGTTTCCATTCTCAGTGGACATTTTTCATACAGTTTGATTCGTTTCATCTCTGAAATCTATCGTAACTTGTGTGAATCCGAGCTGACTACAGCTCACGAGGGAGCGTATTACACGGCGTTCAGAGCCTCCTTTCACGCCTAAAGGCGGCACCTATATGATATTCAGGAGATTTTCAGCGGCATATTTTGTAGAAGTGTGCCGTCGTCGTGCATGTGTGGTGTTCCCAAACAGACACACAAATCCAACCTTTCCTCTGGTGGCGTTTTTGTGCCAAACGAGGCAGACGAACACCTTTTTTGAAAAGTGCTGTTTCGACATGACAGCGACACCGAGTTGTTATTGTCATGAAAGCACCTGGCATGTGTCAAACGATGTCGAAACATCTGCCACGCAACTTTTTTTTCCCTACAACCACGCTCACTTTTTGATTTCCAAACTTTCTATTTTTCTCTATTTTTTTTCTTCCTCTCATGCCTTTGTTCTCCGCCTGTCTTCCACCTCTCATTCCTCCCACTGATAGCTGTCTTGTTGTCTCCACATAAATTGTTGATCTCCCCCCCGTCTCACCCATATTCTCCTCCTTTTCTGGTTCAATCCCCATCAGGGCTTGCCGAGCGAGCGAGACCTCCCATCCAGCTGCAGCTCGACGGGGACAGACTTTAAAATCTAAAGCGAAACCGAAAAAATATGTGCAGCTGTGATGTTTGCAGCTCCACGTACGACAACACAGACCTCCTCGGTGTTTGTCATTTGTGGCTTTGCAAGTTTAGTGTGTTAAGAGGATTTTTGGGCAGATTGCTGAGGTAGCACAGTGTCAGCAGTCCAAAGTGCTTTATTTCTTTAAACAGAGTGAAGCTTTTCCTCGAGTGATTCTTCTTTTAATCATCGACGGTTCCCTCACTTTACCATACAGTCAGCAAAACTCAATGTCAACACAAAACTTCACTTCACTGCACAAACAAATCCAAAGACTATGAAGGATAAATTAACAGACAGACCAGTGGTGGAGATTTCCACCGCTGCCTGAAAAACGACTGGACTTGGTTTCGTTTAATCGCCTTCCTTTCATTTCCTTTATTCCTCTCCTTGTTCGTTATTTCTTCTTCCTTTTGAACATTCGCTTTCTGGGATTTAGAGGCTGTTGCCTGTCTTTCTTCTCCTCCTTCCCTCCTTTCATCTCCTTAGAAATTTAACTCTTTGGGATTTAATACCTCCGTCTCTCAATCACATGCCTCTCGTCCTCCCATTATTTTTATCCTCTCCTCTCCTCTGACATGAAATGAAATGCCAGTCAGATGCTAAATGAGAAATCTGAATATCAAAGTGTGTGTGTGTGTGTGTTCACATCTGGCCACTGCTGCACTACCTGTGTGGGATCTTTCATCTCTCCAGGTGGTGTCCATGGGTCTGTACCTGGGCGAGAAAGCCTACCTCAGGAGCAGCTGGAACATTCTCGACGGCTTCCTCGTGTTCGTGTCCCTCATTGACATCGTGGTGTCGATGGCCGGCGGCGCCAAGATCCTCGGGGTTCTCCGTGTTCTCAGGTTGCTCAGGACGCTGCGCCCCCTCAGGTCAGGAGAAGAAAAACTGTTGTGTTTATTTGAGAAGATCAATACCACTCTGATAAATATCAGTCTTGCCATCTTGGCTAAAGCCCCTGGACAGTTATTTTGGGCTAACAGCACCAGGCTGTTTAAATGAATGTTACAGTTCAACAGAGAGAGTCGTGGCGTAGCACCATCAGCTCACCCAACCAGAGCTGTTGAACAAATGCGAGTTTAACGTCTAATGTTTGAATAACCTCACCTTTTTGGTTAATCCTGTGCAACAGTGTGAACATGCTTATTAGAAGTAAATCTGCTGCGCCACCAAATCAGTTGAGACCGTGAATCTCAACTGTGCGCTCGCAACAACACAGTTGGCTGATGATTGGCTCCTCTCACCTAAGACACTCAAAGGTGATTAAATCTGCCAAACAGCAGCACTTCCACAGATTTCTAAGCAGTTCTGATGCAACCAGTTGGGAATCAAGTTACCGGCCCCAGCCAATAAACAGTCCAGCACACAACCCCCCATAAATCGTGTCATTTTCACATATTGGCTTTAATGTGGATGAAGCAAGTGAGATACAACTTGTTAATGAGTGAGCTGATGGGCAGATATTATTAGCCAGGCTAGCTGTTTCTCTTTCCAGTTTCCAGTCTTTGAGCTAACAAAATTGGTTACTTCATAATTACTGTAGAGACAAGAGAGCTGTAACGATCTTCTCATATCACATATTTCCCCAAAAACGTCAAAACATGCCTTTAAGAGTGTCAATCAGCCAATTACTGCAGTACGATGAAAGGAAAGCCCACGCAGGCGTATATAAGAAGCACATACGTATTCTATAGTGAGCACATGTAAATATTTCGGTCAGTCTTCCTCCTCTCTGCTGCTGTTTTTAGATTAATGATATGATGATGGTGATCTTTCTTATATTACACTCTTAGAAATAAAAGTTCTAAGTAGAACCATATAAGGTTCTTTAGCTTGTCCTCATAGAAGAACCCTTTTTGGCTCCAGGTAGAACCTTTTATAAACGTGGAGGGTTCTATCTAGAACCCAACATAAAGGGTTATACCTAGAACTGTGTGTGTAAGGTTCCACCCAGAACCCCCCGTGAGAGGTTCTACAAATAACCCATACAGGATCGTATACCCATGCTTTCAACAATCCCTGAAGAACTCTTTCTCCAAAACAGGGTTCTCTGGATCAAAATAGATCTTATTGGAACCGTTAGTGTTACCAAGAACCCTTATAAAGCCCTTTATTCAGGAAAGGGTTTTTAAAGGGTTCTCTGGATCAAAATGGTTCTTACAGGAACCATTAGTGTTACCAAGAACCCTTGAAAAAACGTTTCTTCGGGAAAGGGTTTTTAAAGGGTTCTCTGGATCAAAATGGTTCTTACTGGAACCGTTAGTGTTACCAAGAACCCTTGAAAAACTGTTTCTTTGGGAAAGGGTTTTTCAGAAGCAAATGGTTCCAGGTAGAACCTCAGCCCTTGTAGAAGAACCCTTTTGGAACCCTTATTTCTAAGAGTGTACAGTATTTAATATACACGATTGAGGACAGTGGTCCCCAACCGTTTAAGGTCAATTCGCCACCCCAAGATACAGGTTTACAAACAGCGTGCTGAGTAATTCAACGAAAAGAGTGAATTTCAGTCAATTCACAAGACCAAAAGCAACGATCACAGAAAAAATGAACCTAATTTTGTGAACCAGGTTTCGTTTTTTTTTTTTGCTGCTTTCCCATCCTATTAAGTATTTCATGACACTTTCTAGTGTTTAATAAAAAAGGGTTATTACTAGATTTATAATCTCGTGACCCCCTCATTGCTTTAAGATATGTTTTGTCCATTTATTACCCAACGTTATCCGACAGAACAGTTAGGAAGATAGCTGAGGTGGAAGCAGCAGGTGAACTGAGGTGCAGGGAGCTCAAATTACATCCAGCTGAGGTCATTTTAGGTCTGAATGAATTCAGTCTGTGCTGTATTTCATTATAAGCAGTGGGATTCTCCTGCACAGACTAATCTTTCTGTGCTTAAACTATTACAGATGTGTTTAATGTTAATATAAAACTGAACTTAATAGAGGGAATCATGTTATTAAAACTGAGTCTGCAGCATCAAAGTGAAGCACACAGCTGGACTTTTCAGTTCTGCTTTTGATGATTATGACTCATATGTGTTTATATATATAAAAGCAGGTCTAGATGTTTAAATGTTAACTTTTTTGCCTTTGAATTCTATATAACTACCGTGTAATCTCTCTCATTACCTTTCTCTTTGTCTTTTATTCTTTCTCTGTCTCCCTGTATCGCTCCTCGGCCCTGCAGGGTGATCAGCAGGGCTCCAGGACTCAAGCTGGTCGTCGAGACCCTCATCACGTCCCTCAAGCCCATCGGCAACATCGTCCTCATCTGCTGTGCCTTCTTCATCATCTTTGGCATTCTCGGTGTTCAGGTAACACCATCAAATACAGATTTTTATGCTCTCAACCTGTCTCTCTTATTAATCAAAGGATCTCATGAGCCTTTTATTAATGTATAAGGACTGAGATGGTCAAACTATTTCAAATATTACATGACCTAACAAAGCGACCCTTGTGCTCACCATGATATACTCATCAGAATAAAAGCAGGTCAAAATATGCTTCCCAGGCAACTATTATGCTTTACGGTTCGATCCAGAATTAAATCTAAAAAAACCCACGAAATGGAAGATTAAACATGAACGGAAGAGAAAATGAGATGAGGCTGTGTGGCCCTGTTAGCACCCACAAGGAAATCACGTTCTCACAGCGTGGCTCGGAAGGCTAATTAGAGCAGAATCCAACACGAAGAGGTATAATGGTAACACATCGCTACGCAGAAATCCAACAGTTGGGAGTTATTTTTCCGGCCAGAAAAGGGGAACAGCAGAAAGCAGTGATGAAGTTACAGGGATTTTCTTTTACGTCAGCCTCTCTTTTAAAAACCCAACCCTGACTGAACAATGTGGGAACGCTGGATGGAAAAATATTTACATGGCAACATACAGAACTTGGAAAAGGGGCGAAAATTAGCGTGTCCACCCCGAGCGTCCCGTATCCATCACTGCAATCTGAGCTCGAGCCAGTAAACACCTGTGACTGCTGCAGAGTCATTTAACCCCAGGATGAAGCCATTCCACTGCGGACAAAAGCCAGATGTTTGTGTTTTTTTGTCCAGTATGAGAGAAGTATGAGTCTCCTTCATTGGTTGTATAAAACTACCAACAACTGACAGGTTTTACAGTGTCTGCACAACAGGCTTCATCAATAGTAATTTATACTTTTCATCCTATTTACAGGTGAGTTGAGAAGTCTTGCAACACACATTTTCCCATTTTTATTTCATCAGTGCAGTCCCATATTTTCCTTTGCATCTCCGTTGTCAGTCACACCCTGTTCCTCCTGCATCGTTTCAGGTTATTATCCTCACTGCATCTGCTGTTGTGCGTTTATTACTCCCTTCCCTCTTTGATGTGTGCAATATGATTGAGAATTAAAAACATCTTCTCTCCGGTGAGATAAAAACCTCACCGTTCGTATCAAGTGCTGATGGATTTCTCAGCTAGGCTTCATCCACACACACACACTAGTTACGGATGCTAATTACGGAATTGCTTCAAAAAGCCGCATGAAATTGAGCGGCCGCACGCAAGTGTTGTCATGACTTCATCACAGTGTGTCTTTGTCGATCACGCCCCGCTCTCCGTGTGCATTCTCCCTCCCAGCTCTTCAAAGGAAAGTTCTACTACTGCGTGGGTTTCGACGTGAAGAACATCACCAACAAGTCCGACTGTCTGGCTGCCAACTATCGATGGGTTCACCACAAATACAACTTTGACAACCTCGGACAGGTACAAGGAAATACATAGTGTTCTGAGCCTATTTATTCTCGGTGTACACATAAACAATGGAGCACATATTCATGAAAACACAAAAGAAAGAGTAGCACACTGTACATGACGGACCTTCTCCAATGACTACATGACATATGACAGGTAGTAAACTACACATAGGCTACTAGTGAGTAAATCTTCTTAATCTAGAAAGGAAAAGGGAAATGTGTCACTGAATTAATGCAAATAGACAAAGTACAAAGTGATACAGTAGATGCATATTCGGCTACACCATTTTAAGATGTGCTATGTGTGTGTCCTCCAGGCTCTGATGTCCCTGTTCGTGCTGGCCTCAAAAGACGGCTGGGTCAACATCATGTACCATGGACTGGATGCAGTGGGGATAGACCAGCAGGTAATAACAACACTGGTGCAAACTTGTGTAACTACACTTGTTTGTAACAGGCAGTGTGAGTTAGCATGTGGAAAGTCTTGTACTGTTTGTTCACCATCTCCTTGATTTTTCTGCTTCTGATTTGGGTCTCGTTCTCAGTGGCAAAAAAACTAAGCAGCCCACATGCTTCGATCTCATCCTTCGGCTCTTTTTTTCTGGGGGAACCCACGCCTTCTTAGGCCAGATGGAGCATTAAATCTGTCCTGCTGCTCACCCCGGATCTCCACCCAGTTGGACCCATTTACACAACTCCCCCACAGGGAGGAATCCTGATCAGATCACCACACCACCTCGATCAGCTCCAGTAGAGGAATACACACTTTTCACCCTTATTCTTAGAGTTGTGGCTAAAAACAAGATGATCCAGCGGTCTCAGATTCCAGGTGGCTGCCAGTTGAATAGCTCCATAAACCCCCCCCCACCAATCCGATGTCAGAAAAGTGTGGAATGGGGCTTGTGTCCAGCGATTTCTGAAACTTTCTGAAACTGACAATCTGACATTCACACCCACTTCATGCCATGATGGTCAGCCGTGCGGAGGTGAGAAATGAGCCTTTCGAACTTCTCTCTCCAGCTCCGTTTTCTATCTTTGACACTGCTGTAGATGTGAGATGAGTGCAGCACTATGAATTTCTTCCAGGAGAGACTGCCTGAAAGTGTGTGCCTTATTTTAATGATATTGTTCAAATAAGATAAGGTTGAAATAGCCCCAGTCCACGATGGCGAACAACACATTCAATTTCCATTTATGTAAACACCTGGAAACTTTCTTTAGAAAAGGGCAGGCCATTTCAAAAAGTATGTGGCAGGTAATATGACAACCCATCGGTCTATCACTGTCTGTCACGGGCTAACTTCAACCTTTCAAATCAAGAGTAAGAGGGCTCTACCAGCAGAGTCCGTTGGTCAATCAAACTCTTGCTGAAGTCAGTCGTGAGCAAAATAATAATTTTCATCTAGGAAAGCCTTCAGTGCTGTTGTTTTTCGCTTGTCTCTCAGTGAAGAAAAGCTCTCCAGCTCTTGGATAACAGATGCTATAGCAGCTTCTATGCTAACCTCGTGAGGAGCCACAAGTGTTGTTTTCAAATGAACAGTCGCATGTAAACCACACTTATTACAGCTGCCAGTTTTTCTCTTTCGACGTTGATCGGTCTAAACCACTGGGGTTCAAAGCCTGGCAAGACAGATACTAAAGATTCCCTAGTACATCCATATTCCATCTGTGGTTCTATTGTCAACTATCAAATGAAGGTCAAATGAGTCCAATCACGCTACTTTTGATAAAATATAAAATTAGCTCGCAGTAGGTGCTGCAATAACCTGTCTGGTGACATCACGCCATCATTCCATGAAACATAATTCTCTATTCGGGGAATCAACTCTCGCACAATCTGAAGAGAAGACTGATGTTGAAAGGTTGATAGGTGAGAGCTGACCTGTCAAGAGTGGAAACAGCTCTTTGGACGAGGCTTGAGAGGAGAACTTGCAGATGAGCGCCTGCTCACCAGTCTCGGACAGACTCCAGTCCAGCCTGCCTTTTTTCTGTGGACTCACTCATCATTGCTTTTCTTGCAACTGCAAAAAAAAAGCAATAATGATTTCTTGCGTTGCCTTTGGGCGACAGTTGAAAACAAAGGCCACGATGGACTGAAACTTTATTTTCATGCATCGCCGTTTGTTACACAAATCTACCAAAGGTGAAGAGCTGTTACAGAGCCAGTCTGTTTAATGCACTGCTTCACAGAAGTTTAGTTCCAGTTAACTTCCCTTTAACGTCACAAACCACGCACGCATTCACACGCGTGACGTCAAAGTCCAATGATACGATGCAAATTAGCCTCCTGAAATGCCTACAAAGTGAACAGATTCCCTTTAGAATTGGTTTTATTTGAAAATCTATTAGGGAATCTATTAAAGGGAGGGCATCATTCTGGATGATTCAGTTTCTCCCGCCTCGGGGGTGAAACCTCTCTGCAGTCCAACATGGCTTTGAATGACTAATCCCATTTGCACTCCACCCCGTGCTTTCAACACTCAACGCTCCTCCAAATTGAAAGTCTGACTCTCATCTCCGGTTTTACAGCACCTGAACTTGATTTTTTGTTTTGTAATGACTCCCCGCGCAACGTCCTCGACACCCAATCATCTCCGGTCTTTTCTTCACATTGTCTCCCGTTTCCTCCCTTCTTCCTCTGTTCCCCTGTCATCCTTTTCTTACCAGTGGCAGCTCCGGGATTATTGGACTGCAGCGGCTGTGGAGTGATTTGGTTAATTGGTAGACAGCGAGAGGCTGTTCACCCTCACTCACTGCTTATTACGTTCATAACAATGATAACCACTCACAGATATTCAAACATCTTCTTTTAGATATAATATATATATATACAGTTTATCAGCCGTTTTTTAACAACTGTCTGAATTTATGTATATTTACTAATACTTTACTAATACATCACATCCACTCTTCTTTTTCTGTCTTTATTCTAACCACTCTTACATTTTACATCTGTTCTTTCTCTGCCCATATCTTCTCCTTTGTCCATTCGTTCCTGTTCTCTATCACTTTTCTAGACGATCAGAATCTCTTTCTCTGCATCACTATCTTTCTTCACTTTCCTGTAAAGGTTCTGCCAGGCGTCCCTTTCTTCTTCCTCACTTCCCCTCACCGAGCGTTTCCCAGTAGTTCTTGATCTGATCTCCTCCTCCTCCTCTCGCCTTCCTCTTGACATTCTTCTCCCAACTCTCCCTCTCTTCCTCCCCCCTCCAGCCGGTGACCAACAACAACCCGTGGATGCTGCTCTACTTCATCTCCTTCCTCCTGATCGTCAGCTTCTTCGTCCTCAACATGTTCGTGGGCGTGGTGGTGGAGAACTTCCACAAGTGCCGGCAGCACCAGGAGGTGGAGGAGGCCCGGAGACGAGAGGAGAAGCGGCAGCGACGCATGGAGAAGAAGAGGAGAAGTAAGACCCTAGGGGGGAGGGAGGGAAATAAAGAAAAGGGAAGGGCGAGGGAGGAATGAGAATGGTGTTTGGATAAAATGTGTAGAGGGAGGAGAGATGAGGTAAAGAAGAGGAGAAGGATTGGGAGGGAATATCGGAGTGAAAATGCAAATCGGGAGAGGAAAAGGAGTTGTAAGGTGGATGGATTTAATATGTCATGGGAAATAAGGACAGATAGAAGGGAGACACATGGACACTTAAACCTCCTGGGAGGGGGAGGAAGAGTGCAAAGACTGAGTGGAGAGAGGGATGATTAATGGAGGGATGAGAGGCCTTCCGAAAAAGAAGGAATAACCTCAGGAGGAATAGAGGGAATCGATAAATCAAGAGTGAAACTGAAGTTGAGGAAGACACAAATACAATCCACAAATATGTTAATGAAAAGATACTAAATTATCATCTCGTGTTTGTTTCCCACTGAGAATAAGATCCAGCAAGTTAGTTAATATGCAAAAAAAATAATGATAAGTAACACTTGACTCGAAGCTTTGGAAAGACTCCAAATGGCACGCATCCAAGACTTCTAATACGACGCCCTATATCACACATCCTTAATGACACGACTCGGAATGAGTCATCATTTCAACTCATTTAAAGCTACTTAACCTCCCTCTCACGTTTATCAACTTTTTCTCCTCATATTATCTCACAGTTTTATCTCCTGCTCTGCTGTTCCCTTCTTTTTTGCTCCGCTTCCTCATTTCTCACCGCTTTCTGCTTAATAAATCATTCTGTTTGCACTTTGCTGGATTTTATCTACGCTGCTTTAATTCTTTAAAACCAAATATCTCTCCCGCTCTCTCTTCTATATTTCATTTTCATTGCTCTTTTCCTTACTGTTCATCATTTCCTCCCTCCTGGATTCATTTTTTCCCACATTATCCCTCCTTTCCACTGCTTTATCCTCCTCCTTCTCCTCTACCATCAACATCTAAACTTTCATTTTTACCATCTGTGCATCCATTCCATCACTGTTTTTTTCCTGCCCACTTAACAAACAAAATCCTTTCCTTGCTTTATGTCCTCTATCTCTTTCTTCTTTACTTTCTCTCTCCAGAGGCCCAGAAGCTGCCCTACTATGCGTCATACGGTCCAGCCCGGCTGGCTATCCACACTCTGTGTACCAGCCACTACCTGGACCTGGTCATCACCTTCATCATCTGCATCAATGTCATCACCATGTCTCTGGAGCACTACAGTCAGCCACAGGTGCGTCAGTCGGGTTTGGAAGGATTGCCAGGGTGTGGGCGTAAGGAGTGAGACAGAAACAGCAGAATTGTTTAAGGGCGTCTGAGTAGGTGGTGATGCACCATCTGGAGTTTTTTTTTTTTTTTTTTTTTAAAGTGGGCACTCCCAGAGTCGGGCTGCCAAGCTGCTGCTCTGAATCAGCAGCACAAAACTGCCAACGACCAAAACATTTATCCACGTGCTGGACTACAATCTATCTGGCAGATCAGTGTATTAGTTATGTAAATTGTTACTCAGATGCTCTTGAGGCCAAACAAAAAGTTAAGCTTAACAAAATATAAACAGGCCTCTGTTAGATAGTGGAGAAACACACTGCTATATCCTGTCTGATGAGTCCGATTCTTTACTGTCCACTTGAGAATATGTGTCTCAGGCTTTGCTTGAGCTCCCGTATTAGCAGAGCTGTGCCAGCACTTATGGTAAATCATAGCGTAAGATACAGTGGAGACGTTTACTTTACATCCAGGATGGATGATGTTCAAGCCAATGACAGTAACTTATCAGAGCTATGTGCCAGCTTAATAACAGAATGCATCGCCTGCCGTCTCTATCACATCCAAAAGGAGTCATTCGTAATGTATTTCACGCATAATTCATACATCCTTTGTAGGAGGAAATGAGACAAGACAAAAAGTACAGTAAGAAGTCATTTTAAAGGTGGAGGTGAAACTTTTTTATTAGATGACAGAGCACTCATTGTTCCCCCAAAACTTTCTCCTTGGCTCATAGACTCATGAAGGCTAAATGTGACAATAAAGAAATTCTACTGTATCCCATTCTCTGTTGTTTTGTCTGGAAGCTGCTGATCTTAAACAACACAATGCTTGTGCCGAAGGTATGAAATATTGGCCGGCTGCAAACAGACAACCTACACAGCTCATTATTTTCAGTTTGCTTTTACCTCCTCGGTCTGTTGATGCCAGCTTTAACCAATACAGACACTCCAAGTCAGCAACTGTTTGGGGCTGCCGGTGACGTCTAGAGCTACCACCCACACATGCCAGGCTACAGTCAAAGACCAACAGGTTTTATGGCTATATAACACTGGACTGAAGCCCAATGAAAGTAGTCCAGTAAAATAACTAGCTTAAAGGCTATTTTGATGGTTAACACTGTTGCTTCAAGCTTAACCAGGCTGTTCAAATGTGAGTCTGGTCTTTGATTTCACACACTGAGGATTTTAAGACAGTCAATAAATAAGAGTATTTTTGCCTGCCTTGAAAGAATTATTTGCAGCAGTAGATCTCTACCCCTGCAGCAAGGCAACAAAAAAGTCTCCCATCAGATTTAAAGTCTTAAAATAAACATTGCATTGCTCCATCTCATGATTTCAATGCTTTCCCCACGTCATTATTATTAATCTATATCCCAATACTCTTTATAAATTAGGCACAAACTTATATAAGTGCTCAAGCTGTAGTCTCCCTATTCTGAAAAGTAAAGTTCAGCATTTTGGAAATGTATGCTAATTCACCTTTTTGTCCACAGTTAGATCAGAACTTTGATACCAGGCTCAGGTCTCTGCACTATATGTGGAGCTACAGTCAGCACTCAGTGAGCTTAACCTAGCTTAAAGACAAGAAAGAAGTAGACTGACCTCATCCAAAAGGTAAAAATATCTCCCTACCAGCACCTTCAAGCTCATTAATAGAGTGATACCGGGATGACATATTTTTGTAGGACAGCCTGGAAGTTGGCGTCTACCTGGTTGCCTTGACAGAGAGCCAGTTAGATTTCAGAAAAATGCAATCACCAGAAGTAGAAAGCTAATGCTGGCTTTCAACGAACTACACCACGGTCACACGATTTCCACGCAACCACCACTAGGCTTGCAAACACTTTATACATTAAGAAATCTACATGTTGTGACTGTGAAAGCAAAGTAGTGAGGAGTTTAGAACATGAACTCGTGTTTGGCGTGATGACATATTTGAGGTTGCTGAACAAAACACGAAAGTCTGTTAAACCTGTGTTAACCACAGACCTTATGTAAGGCATCTAACTATAAACTCATTCAAGAAGCCCATTGACTTCAAAAGGGGGAACTGGGAGGGCAAAAATGCTAACTAAATTCCTGGTTTCTCATTTATTCTCAATGTTAAGGGACATGCTGTTCTTGACACAAATCAATATAAGCTAAGCTAATCAGCTGCAGGCACTAGCTTCATATTCACTGAACAGACATGCGTGGTATCAAGACTCTTTGGATAGACTTATAAATGAGTACCAAACAGCCTTCAGACACAACTGCAGTAATTTGTAGGGGAATGTGGTTTGATTTATGTCTTATACATATTATGGGTCCTTTGGAACTTGTTACCTATATACAGTAAATAAACTTAATGACTTGAATCCACCGCTATATTGCTAGAATTTTGCATAAATATGCATAAGCATATATTTTTCTCCTTCCTTAATCGGTCTGCAGTGGTTGTGATAATAAGGTTTAATATTTGCATTGAACATAAGCTTATGATTCATTTATTCATTTTCTGTCTGACGCATTAATACCAGTGTGGAAGAAAACTGTTGTCTGCTCATCCCCAGAGTCGGACATAGTTTATCTGTCCATCTCATTTAAGCTCTTTTTCTATTAAAAGAGATTAATTGGCAAGATGCGTTACTCACATTGACAGAACAGATTCACAGATCTAATCCCTACTTGTTCTGTTATTTTCTCTCCCTGCTCAAACAAACGTTTTCTTATTGACATGACAAATGTGAAACAACAAATCTGTTTACAATATCTCATTGCGGACAAAGAAGTGGTTGTGCGGTAAACTGTGATAGAACAAGAGGTAATATTTCATTTCTCACAGTTAAGATCAGAGATGAAAACAGAGGAAATTAACTGTCTATTACTCCCGCTTTTTCTTTTTTTCTAACCTCTATCCCCTGTTTCTCTCCATCTCAGTCTCTGGAGACTGCACTGAAGTACTGCAACTACTTCTTCACCTCCACCTTTGTGATCGAGGCCTCTCTGAAGCTGGTGGCCTTTGGCTTTAGACGCTTCTTCAAGGACAGGTACAAAAGGGACACTCAGCTCTGTGTTGATGAGTTTTATGAACTGACCGTTTGATGGGTAATGTAACACGTTCTCAAATATCTTAAAGGGGCAGTGTATACATTTTCCAAAATTGGGATGTAATTACTGGTGTGTGTTTGTTAAACTTGGCATTTTGACTCTTCACAAGTTCACTTCACAAACTGGCAGCTTAAAAAAAAGCAAGGCTTAAACTCCAGTACCCCAAAAGCCTGTAATTTAACATGAGTAATAAATGTCTTGATTTTAAACCACTATACTAGACATTATGGTATCACTTTATAGACATATTGACCATAAACTGTTTGCTTATTAGCATGCAAATTAGTAGCACATTTTAATAATTATAAAATATGTATTAATGCCTTATTCTGCAAGCATTCTACAAGTGTAAGACTATTAACTATATGTTTCCCCTCAATAACCCCCTTTGTGGTAAATCTCCTTTAAAGTTCAGTCTTTGTAACTCAGAATATCTTCTAAAGTGAGTCTGCGGTGTTGCTCATAACTAATTCACTTCAGCTTTGACACTTATAAACCCCACATAATATACCAATGAAATATTAAGTATGAGTATGACTATTATTGTGGTACCACCTTAAAAGGGACCATACTGAGCTCAACATATCAAGATCAAAATTAACCTACAGCAACATCATTACTTTCTATAAATTTTGGAGGTTACTGAGGGAAAACTCTTTTTTTAATAGCCTAGTGGTTGGAGAATATGGTCACTTATATGCATACTAATAGGCAAACAGTGTATGATTAATATATGTACACTAATATTGTTTATTACACACTTTTGAAAAACATAATTGCTGTCTGGAAAGTTGTCTTTAGTGGGGGCGGAGGTACATTTTGTTGTAAGCGGTCTGGGTGGATGATGTGAGTACAATTCATTGAGTTCACATCCGTAGTCGGAAAGTTCAGGTCACAAAAGCACTTAAATATCCGGAGAGATCATAGTTTCGGTTGATAAAGCAAACAGGTCCTGTGTCCTGCTTTAAGTCACTGTTGACTTGTTATGTTTTACGCATTCAGTGCTGTGAGTGCCTAATTGCGGGCATAAAAAGGAAGGATAATGCTTTAGTTCCTAAGAGCAAATATTGTACAAGAGTAAATAATTGAGGAAAACAAAGTAAATTAACTGCCACTGAATATTTGCAAATGCATTCCGCATCAAATCCAGGCGACATTAAGTGGCCTTCAAAACTTATAATTAGTGGTCCAAAAACAAAAATATTAGAAGACAGGGCAGGGTCCTTAGATGGATGGAAGAATAATATAAAAATCTGTCCATGAACGCAACTGGATCTCTGGTAACTACAAAGATAGTTCAAGCACAATTAAAGTAAATGATTATAACCTCTCTGCAGGCTATTCCTCATCAAAGTGTAATGACAGTACTTGCAGAATTATATGTAGAACTATTGTTTTTTGAAAATAAGTCCGATGAACACTGGTTTTTACTGTGTTTTAGACTAAATGAATGACTCGAACCGAGGCAGCGCAGGTGCAGAGACTTGTTTGAATTTTAATAGATTTCAATACCTACACCCAACATCTTAATAATCTAGTGAGGAGGGTCCTCTCTCTGTCATGTGCCCGGGCTTGTGGAGCAGCTGTGATGGTGCTGGTGAATTATTTGAGATACCCGGCTATGTAGATTTTTATTTTTTTTTATTGCAGCTTCCGATCAGTTTCTAGAATTGTGGGTGTGCTGGAGGGAAATTGCTGTTGGTTATTTCTGCCCCTTCCCCTCTTCTTTGCAAAATGATTTTTTCCAGCCTTTCTTAATGCCCTTTGCCTGTCTCACTGTTAGTGTCTCACTGTCTTCTCTTCTTTGTCTTTTTCTCTCCAATGTAAGCAGATGCATCTTTAGTCATATTATTCATTCTGTCATCTTTCCCACTGTATCTCCTTCTCTTTTCGTGCCATAACACTCTTGTATGTTTTTGGAAAAGGTCTTGCTTTATCAGTCGACCCCATTATGTGTGTGTGTTTACACCCTGTGAGCCAGTTGTGTGCCAGTTCTGCTGCTCTGGAACTGAGATATTATCTAGGGCGAGACACATTAACTGTGGAGGGACATACCGCAGGCAGCAATTTTGCACTAAATTGAGTTTAAAAAATGTAAGAAACTTCACTAAAAAAAGTGTAACAGGCTTACTTACCAAGAGGTTACACTACGATGTGGCCTAGACGACTGTTTGACCAAGAGTAGTTTTGACAGTTTGAGAGGTCTTTTCTTAGTCTCTGGATATGTAGCCTCGGGCCAGGTGAAATCTGAGTTGTTGTTCTTTAAAATGCTGTTTTCGCAGACTGCTTGCCCTAGAATTTAAAGATGCCTGAGATGGCTGTAATGTAAAGTAAACAAGGCCAGTGATAAGAGCATGATGTCTGATGTGGCACCCTCAGGTGTCAAATGATGCCGCTCATAATATATCAGATTGTCAATTCATTGTTTTGCTCATTAAAGTCCAGTGTGTAAAATTTTCTGGCATTTAGTAGTGCTGTACTGAAAACACAATTATGAATATCATATAGCATCATTACCCCTGCATTTTACACACTGGAACATTGAAAGTACCTAATACGGTACATGACATACGATATGTGGAACATAACCCACTTAATGCACAAAAGCCAAGGGAGAGAACAAACAAAATACAAAATATGTCAATTACAAAATATCTTAAAAAGTAATTATACTTGCTAAATAAATTGACTTGACTTTTGGCATAGAATAAATTTACTAAAATGTGTACGGACAAAAAATGTTGGCTTAAATAACAACAGTTTATTGTAATGAACCCAGTCTTTTCTTACTGGGAACACGCAGACGGGTGCAGACCAGTATTATCTATTGTTAACTACTTATCAGGCCGTCCATGAAACAAATTAAACACATCTTGTCATTTATCAGAGCAGAGCCAGAAACATTTGGTGAAGTCACTAAAACATGGACTCCTAGAGAGGAGGAGTATGGCATGTTGTAATTTTCATGGATTTAGCCAAAGTGAAAAGTCCTTAAATACCAAATGGTGCACAGAGTAATACAACATTAGAAGATATAATTTGCATATGAACAGTGACAATATATTAATATCTAAAATCAGAGAAAATGTGAAAGAATATGACAGTCTTGAACACTTGATCACCTTTTGGATGAGTAAAAAATAATTTTCTGCATCTGTAGAATGTCCTCCAGTTTCTTGTCATTGTGTGGGAATTTTTGTGTGAAGGGAAATAAATGATTTTCTCAAAAAAGACCTGTATCTCAAAATAAGTGTAGCATTGAAGGTGTTATTGTAGTTTAACAATACATATTCATGACAGGAGCAGGCCTTCAGGAAAAGGTGGACTGTAATCCATTCTTCTGCCACGTTAGCTGTGGGAGAATCATGCAAATTAAGAATTAAATTGATGCAGGTGATTAATATTCATAGGGAAATTAACATAGCACAGATCCCTGATGTGTGCAGCCATGACGTCCTGAGTCCACACGTGGAGCCCAGACTCCAAATTAATGCTCACTCTCCTGTTTATGGCATTTAATTTTGCCAAGTTCTATAGATTATGGTAGATTGAAAAATCCCAGAATCCCATTACCAGAAACAGGGTCCCCTTTTAGATAGTGGAGAATTGTAGTGCCCTGTTGGCAATATTGACATGTATGCGTGTGTGTGTAAAGGTGGAACCAGCTGGACCTGGCCATTGTGCTGCTGTCAGTGATGGGCATCACCCTGGAGGAGATTGAGATCAACGCCTCCCTCCCCATCAACCCCACCATTATCAGGATCATGAGGGTACTCAGGATAGCACGAGGTACACACATACACACCACACACACACACACACACACACACACAGACAAAATTAAAACACAATCACACTATGTGTGTTCATGTTCAGTCACCCATTAAATTTTAATCTCAACTGCAGAGTCATAGCAGCATTGAATACTGGTTTCAATTAGAGGCGTACCTTTTCTCTTCTATCGCTTGTTTAAAAACTATATTTTATCATATTTTAGCGAAATGTCTCTACTTTTTCTCCTGCTCCTTTTTTTAATTTGCTGTTTATGCCGCTAATGCAAGCTCAATATTACTGTAATATTCAACAGGTATGATAAATTAAAATAAAAAAAAACAAAGTGCATATTACACCAGTAATTTAACAGATTTACAGCAATGTGTTAAATAATGAAAATACCGTCCTCTTTCCAGGACTAATTACATCGCCTGTATTTTGCCATTTTATCATTCCGTGTTTAACTACTGAAACTCAGCACTTCCTGTCACTAATTATTCACATTAAAAGCTTTGCAGCAGCTCAACAGACCATCCCGTCCTCAACTGAAAAAACAGACGCATACGTTGTCTTCGCGAGCAGCTTGTAATGACCCATGTGTACATTTATCATTAGGTTATCACTTTGGGAATCACTGGCAATCACCGTATCCAGTCGTTTAGGTATGAAGACGTGTAGCAACAGATGAAATTTCTCTCTCTCTTACTCTTTTATAATGGGCAAAGCTGCTGTTTATTCATTGATGGAGAATGTACATTATGCTAGTATCACTTTTTTTGCTAAAACAAAGGAACTCATGAGATTAGGCTAAATGCAAATTGTGATTTTTGTTTTGTTTGACTAATTCCTAGTTCATCTATCACTTTATGGGTTCATGCAAACTCATTTGAGGATGAGATAAGACTCACTGAAACACAAACATTAAAAAACTTTACATCTCATTCCTCATATGTCATTTACAGTCATACAGTTGTCTTAACTCTCCCTTAATAAAGGTAAATCTGATATTCCATTCCTATATCTCAGTCTCTCTCCTGTTTCGTGTGACTCATTCAGTACCTTTGTTCTTATTATTCAGAAGAAATTACAGAACTAGCTCTCTGGACAGCACCAATTCCTCTTAACTTCACAGTGAGGAGGATAAAGGCTAATTACATCAATCTCACTTAAGCCTCGCCCTCTTACCGTCACCCTCTGCCCTACACAATACTGCCCAGGGAGCGCTGAGTGGACCCACGGGTAATATGCTGATTAAACAGCAGCAGGTGGTAATTAGCAAGCAAGTGGGGTATTTGATGATGAGTGTGAGGGCTGCCGGTGACTTATAGTCTTTCCATTGTTCTCATAACATTTTTACCACTCTGCCTGAATATTAACTAACCTATGTGGCTGTGGGAAAGAATATTGAAATGTTTCACAATCATCACTTCTCTCATAGAACTGGGTTTTTTAGATTACACAGAACAAAAAGATTTAATGACACTGGTTGGATAGTTTTAAAAAGAAATGAGTTAAAAACAGTTTCATTTAAATTCATCTTGCTACCCTGTCTGTGGTCCAGACACATCTCCGAGAGTGAATTTAACAGCTTCGTCTGGTTCGTAGGCTAAGAATTTAAACATTCAGCACATGAACCAAAACTCGGGCCAGGTTACAGGTGAAAATATAGTCAAAGTTCCTGAGATTCTCAAATGTTTCTAGAAAAATAATTCCACTTTTGAAAAAGTAAACTTCACCAACACTAAATCCAAAGAAAAAGACAGTTAGTCCCCTAACTAAGAGCAGTGCTGCAACACATACACTTTGCACCAAAGATGTCACCAAGAAGGGTCTTACAGAGGCTGTACAGTGCTGGCTAATGACTTGGCGTCGCTCTAACCGGCCGCTACCACCACGACATCCACCCTCTCTTCACACATACACATAACCACCACCGACCACACTGACAAGGCTCCATCTCCCAGGAGGCTTTATTGTCTGAGCGGCCGTTCCCATTTCCCATCAGACTACAACTTTTTTTTTTTCTCTCTCTGCTATCGCCACATTATCGGCCATGTTCCACCAGAAATTGGACCGCTGGGAGTTGTGTAGGGTCTCTAATGGAGAGGCGGGAACCAATTCCATTCCCATTCCTCCTCTTTCTCTGCCAACCTCTTATCTGTCTTGATCGTTCCCTTCTATCTCTGCGGTGCCTTTTTGTCTTCCCGGTCCTTTGTTTCACTTTCTTGGCTGTTGTTTATCACATCTGTCCAAAGCAGCACACAGACACACATACATGAACACATTCATGTGGATGTCATCGTTTTCTGACCCTGCGTTCTCTCTACAGTGTTGAAGTTGTTGAAAATGGCAACCGGGATGAGAGCTCTGCTAGACACAGTGGTCCAGGCTCTACCTCAGGTATGTGTGTGTCTCTCTCACACTCACACACACACACACACACACACACACACCCTCCTTCAGCTTATCACAAGGACACACAGGAGTTAATTAACATTTGAGGAATGATAAACGATTGGCAGCGAAAGGAGCTCCTTGAGAATTCTGACTTTCAGGGGAGTCAGGTCATGACTAAATCTCGCCCCCAATGTTACGACACTTTGCTAACTTCCCACTGTTCTTCCCATTTATTCAGGAAATATAAAAGACCTTTGGCATTAATATGAGGTCCTTTATTCCCACTGCTGTTGATGAGAAAAGAGCAGGTGAAACGTTTTGCTCCCTTAGTGAATTAAAACCCTTTTTGTTCCTTTCGCCTCTGCTCACATTCATATATTCAAAGTTTTTGCTTCTTCGTGAATTTCTGGAATACAGGCGCAGTGTTCTGGTAGGAATTCCATACATTAGTTGCATTAGATGATCCCGGCAGATGGATTTTACCGGAATGGAAACCAAAGTTGTCCGCCCTTTTTCAATATGCATGAAAGGGGAAGAGAGTTTTATTTCCTTCCTTCTCTTACTGTCCCTCTGACTGCCTCTGCTGCTGAACATTTGTCCATCACTGTCACTTCGTCTTTGTCTGTTCAGTTATTAATTACCTGTGTTTCCTATGCCTGAGGCGGGCGCTGCATTTAATGATAGAGACAGATTGATTGGGGACCAGTTAGCGGCAGTGAGGATGTTTTTTATGTCCGATAAATGATGATGTATCTTTGTCACATTTGCTTTGACAAAATGCCCAACTAAGGATAAGTGGCTTTGGATGTTCTGCAATAAAAAGAAAAATAAAACATCTGTCCAGTACACCCAGTGAGAGATGACATGCCTTTTGGAATTAATACGTATAAATGGTGGTGTGGTGCAGTAAAGGGTAAGGCTGACAATATTCTGTTTGCTTTTATTATTGTCAACAACATCTTCAACCTACATTTAAAGACAGGGATGGACAGGCATCAATCTTAGAGCAGCCAATGCAAATGTTCTGTCACATTTTAGATTAAGTCACGAGCATTGGACATACAGGGAGATCTGGATTTATATCGAAGAGACCTAGTAGCTGAATGCCAGTAAATAAGGTCTGTGATCAATTAAACTACTATACAGTGGTCATATTCGGACAATAATGAAGGTCTATAGCACAAGTGGTCAATACCTGATTTGTAGGATAGATTTATTGTTGGTTTTGGTCACATGGTTTGAAGAAGAATTACAGAATTTAATAACCAGACTTTTACTAGCCAGTTTCTTGTCTGGAGGTGTAACTATAAACTATGGTGTTGCTGTCCAACTCTTCTTTGCAATGTCTCACACACATTAACATGAGCTGCAGAAACCATAAAAAGGTTGCAGACAAAAACAAGCGAATAGAAACGCCACAACAAAATCACTTCCATGTATCAAAGTTTATGTCTGTTTGTCTGTAAACACAGTGCTCGAAAGGAGAGTTGGAATTAATTCTATATAACATTTATATCTTACAAACGTGCACTTAGAGTGGAGGATTAATAGAAAAAAAAAGATTTTCAAAAAGAGATAAGAAGGTAACAGGACCAAATTGTGCAAAGAAATAAATATATAAAGAATAATATCTATTTTGCTGCATATTAAAAAGAAGTATTAGCTGAAAGTCTGCCCCTGTTTGCCTTTTCCCAATATAAGGAAAATGAAAAGAAGAACCAAAGAAGATCTGCTAATGAATCCGTAAAAGCTGCTCCCTTTAAAACAGCTCTTTATTAAAGACATTTATAAAGGAGTGAACCGGTGTGTTGATTGTTCCAGGGTAGAGTTTTTCGGTCCAGCTCCCTCATCGATGCTCTAACCGGAGCCCTGTGGGAGGATTTTGGTCTCTTGGGTAGAAAATCATTTACTCAGACAGACACACAGATACACACACATTAGCACAAAACAAACGCTAACTCGCACACTGACGTAAAATTACAGTCACAGAAATCTCCCTCGCCTCAGCTGAACCTCAAAATCAATAGTCCCTTTCTTTCCGTCCACTTTAACTGGTTTTCTTTCCAGTCCCTGCTCTCTCTTGGGGCAAATTGCATCGGTTTTGTTGGTCTTGTTTTTGCGGTGGAGGCTTAGACTGCAGCAAAAAAAAAAATCCCATCGAGATAATAGGGAGTCACTAGGGGTCCAGTACTGCACTGTAGTGCTGTGAACATTAGCGCACACAAACACACTTCACAGGCCAGTAAGTAATTTTTTTGTCGTCTGATTAGAAAGACATTTTGAACATGAATACTGACAGAAACAACCTCCCGTGAAAAGGAAATAAAATACAATGATCGTGAAGTCAAAGAAGACTGTAAGACACCAGATTCTTCTCTGTGATGCCGCAATAACACTGAGAAAGTTTATTTTCTTTTATTATTTTTAGTAATATGAAAATCATCAGCAGCTTTACAGTATCATTCTGACTTTTTCACAGAAACATACTGTAGTTATATAGCAAACTTTCTGTTGTCATGGTGCCGTTGCTATAACCTATTAAGTGGTTTCTTGTAATGTTACTCCGCTAATGCACTCTCTAGATGAAAATGTTGTGATGTGATGTGAATGTGTACATGCACACATACAAATGTCTTTAAAGGGTAGGTTCACTGCTTTTTAACCTCGACATAGAAATGCTGTCTCCTAATCTGTAATCATGCTAAAACTTCTCTGATAGCTTTGTGTTTTTTTACAGACTTCATATTCTGCTGGGTTAGTTTGATAAAAGGCCTTCAGGAACCATGATACATTTTCTTTTTGGAAAAAAAAAAAACGAAAGAAGGATCAGGTTCAACTTGACATTTCATCAACACTTGACTTTTTTCTCCAGGCCTCATCCCCACATTAACAAGTGTATTAACCTGCAAAGTGAGCAGAGGCACTTTAAAATGACTGATGCATCAACGACTTTACTCCATGAGCTGACTTTTTCAGAGATAGGGAAAATGCATAACATCATCATATTTAAAGTTTCATTTGAAGCTGAATGAGAAGTGAATAAACCATTTTATTAAAATAATCCATAAGATATAGTCAGCAGACCCGCTTTTAAAGTAATTCTGCAACAGTGTCCATTCATATAAATGGTGTAAAGAACAATGCTAACTGCAGCAACTTCAACATACAGAGATAAACCTTTTTGATTGACAGTACACAGGTGCTAATCACAAGTTTATCAAGATATCTGCAGCATCAGAGCACATCTGCTGAAGTTTTGAGCATGTCCGCTATAAAAAATAAAGCCACCGCAGCTTGATGTTCCCTTTTTACATTAGAAAATAGCAACATGTCCTAAGCCCTGACTCGTCATATACAGCAGCTTGGTCAGCGGCCCAATAACCTTCAAACTATGATGTTCCACCTTCCGCTCTAGCATCCGTTTTGCCAAAGTTAGCAATAATACATATACAACATCTGGTTAGGTCGCAGTTGGGTTTAGGCACCAAAAGTTTTTTTTTGTTTTTGTTTAGGAACATATCACGGTTTGAGATTAAATAAGTGCGTTACTTATGTAAGGTCGCTTACAGTACATAACCTATTTTACCAAACGTAAGATAAAATCAAGCCAACTGACTTGATTTCACATTGGACTCTTACCCAGACCTCCTGAGCAAAGGTCCTGTGTTTGACCCACCCATCCACCACCTGGACTGTGAGTTAGTCCAGTGAGAAGCTGCCATCTCAATATTAAGGCTGTTCTTAAGGCTTTGCTATGCACAGTTATGAGTTATAACACAACAAAGAACATGTAGATGGTTTCATTAGTATAAATGTACAAAAGAAACATGTTCGGTAAAAGTTTTCTGATCCACGCAGGTTTGTTTGCTATGGAAACCAAAGGTATAAATATCAAAGTCCACCTTAACTGTGTTTCTCGCAAAGCTTCTGTTGCCTAGTTGCCGGCTCTAATGCTTCCATCCGACAATCTGTTTCTTATACCGCAGCATCCTCATCCCCCCGGTGTGCTTTCGCTCTCTGCTCCAGGGATCTAAAGACATCAGATGGGCTTAAGTTACAAGCTGCAAAAATGCTTCGGGCCAAGTCGTTGCTTTTAATATCCACCAGGAAACATAAACATGCACAACTGGGGAGAGAGAGAAAGCTTTTCCCTGGGCTTTGCCTTACCTATCCAAATAACTTCTCCCTCCCTCATTATCTCCTCTCTCTCTCCTATGTCACCCTCTCCTCTAATAAAAACTATACATCTTATTCTTTTCGAATCTACCCACAACGTTTATCTGCCTATCTAATGGAATTCTACAGTCACGTATTCAAATGCACCTCATTGCCTTTCCTGTGGCTAATGGCATTCTACTTATTGCCCACTACTGCACCCCGGGGAGTCCTTTTACCCATTTGCATTGCATATCTCTATCTGTGAACGCTTTGGGTCTCTACACGGATGGATTCATACCTTTTTAAGAAGTCAGCAAGTAAAATGTTCCCAAAAACCGTGTAATGGAGTGATTACCCGCGATTTGAGGCAGGGAGGCGTTTACGTTGCGGTTGTCTGAATTGTGTTAACCTGCAGTTTTTGCTGTCTGTTTAGATGAAAACATTTCCAGGACCCTGGATGTGTCCTTTTAGTTTCATGACCTTTAAAGACCTCCCAACATACATTCAAAACCAAATGCAGCGTTTCATAAATGCATGAGCATCTATTACAAAATAAGTCCGTTTTCATATTTCATGAAGAGCGTTGTCCATACAGCTTGTTGGGCAACACGGTGAGAGACCCTTTTCACAGAAGATCTGACAAACCCAAAACTGTTTAGCAGCTTCACCGGTTGATCTTTGTAACATCTTCAATGAAACCTGCTTCTTGTCTCCTAGTAGATCTTCAGTAATGCCGTTTACACCTTGCAACGATAATGAACAAATGGGGAAAAGACTGGGATCTGTTTATTTTTGGGTGCACAGGACAGTAACAGATAATGACACTGGCATGCGTAAGTTGTTCTTTGTAT
This sequence comes from Lagodon rhomboides, assembly GCA_039737535.1. Classification (NCBI taxonomy): domain Eukaryota; kingdom Metazoa; phylum Chordata; class Actinopteri; order Spariformes; family Sparidae; genus Lagodon; species Lagodon rhomboides. The sequence goes on from CM077786.1 coordinate 32,074,761, forward strand.
CAGAAGAATAACTACGAGAATTATCTATACTCAAAATTCCATACAGGATGATGAACATACTGGTCACGTCGGTGTTCGGTCTTGTCATGTGTGATGTGGTATAGTTGCCTAAATGTTTATTTTGTACTACTTAACTGTCATCTTTTAAAAGTTTGGGTGGGATGGTTCAACCACTGAATCGGTATCTACAAAATCTGACCCGCCATACCTAACTGTAGAAGTACACTCTGATTTATTACAGCAAAAGCAAATATTAGTATCATCTGCTTCGTGTAACCTGCGAATCTTCTTTTGTGTGCGACAGGTGGGAAACCTCGGTCTGCTCTTCATGTTGCTGTTCTTCATCTACGCAGCTCTGGGAGTGGAGCTGTTTGGAGAGCTGGGTAAGTCTGCCCACCCACTGATCTGTTGCTAAACAAGCGGTTTAAAAACACTTTAATAACTGTACCCAGAACCAAGCCATGACCTATTCCTTCTTTAAAAACTTTCACTAATTATCACAACACCATGTGGCTCATCAGAGTCGTGTCTGTTCAGTCGCCGTCTGTTGGGCCGCAGTGTTATGTCTAAATTGAAAATGAGCTTTCCAATTTGTATTTGGCTTATCAGATAAACATGATGACTGAACTCTACTCAAGAGCTTGCAGTCGTTTCTACAAATCTCTAGCTTAGAAAATAGTTTAATTTGAGTGAAAATAAAGAGAAAAGGATAATCCTGGATGTCAGGACAAATCAAAATCAATCAGCCAAAGAATTAAGTGGAATGAACTCCACAATGAAAATGAATCACAAATGATTGTGTTGACAAGTCCACTGTGCTCCGTCAGGGTTACCAAGACTTGATTTAGTTTTGTTTTCATTCCTTTTTGGCACCAAAACTCTCCAACCTGACTGGATGACATGTTCCCAGAACTTTGTTGAGACCATAGCCCCTTCCATACACATGTGCTGGCTTGGCTTTCCTCACTGCCCAGCATGGCAGAGGTTTTAAATCTCTATCCCAACAAAGCTACTTCCTTTGAAAGTGTGTCTTTAACTGATGACACACTTGTCTTGAGGCGATGACATTTACATTAAAAGCAGCTCCTTGTGCAAAGGTAGCTGGCTACATTTTTCAAGTGATAAGCATAACACACCGAGCAGGATGATGAAGCTGATCTATAAAAAGGAGAAGGAGCTACCATTCATCTCTGAATGATGGTAAAGTCCATCCGACTATACTGCAACCTGCTTAGAGGCGACCAGGCGCGCTTGGACCTGACTCCAGAGATGGTCCATGTTGGGCACATTTAAACTGATCAAAACACAAATCAGTGTGCTGGAGGTTCTCAGTCATCCAGGTCATGGTAAATCTAGGCGCTGTTTCGTAGGCAACTGGACTTGTTTCATTTTCTTGAAGAGGTTTGACCAAGTTGATCCAGGTTAGAACTGAAGAAGCCTCTTGGATGAGAGCTGAAACGTCTTCAAGAAACTGAAGTAAGTCCAGTTGCCTACGATACATCACCTAGACAAATTGATGAGCGTGGTTTGACTTGATGCAGTCATAATCCAACAGAGCACATACTCTGGAATAACTACAGTTCTCTTTGTCCATTTTGACCCAGATGAAGACGAAATGGTGTCAAAATGTTTCCACTATTACAGACTGTGAATCAGTGTTTGCCAGTCTGGCTCATTTCTAATTTAGCAGAATGAAGGGACACAACAAAGCAAACTTTTCCGAGACTGTTTTGACCAAAGAAACCAATTTAAAGTTGTTATCTCTCAGACAACATTTATAAAAAAGTTAGACGTTACAAATATTTCATTCTCTGTCCCCTTTCTTTCCCTTCTCACCTCTTCCTTTCTTTTCTCATCACATCCTCTCTCAGTGTGTAATGCTGACTACCCGTGTGAAGGAATGAGCCGACACGCCACCTTTGAAAACTTTGGGATGGCCTTCCTCACACTCTTTCAGGTTTCCACCGGAGACAATTGGAACGGCATCATGAAGGTAATACAGCTCAACAGCTGCATAACAACAAGTCTCATATTACACCTATCACTTGACATTTGCCACTTGGACCGGGAGATGTAATTGACGAAGATGATCGATTCTCACTTTCCTGCACCGTCACAAATATTCAGAAATTAAGTTCAACAGAAAGGGGACTGTACTTATGTGTCTAGACATATGTACAAGCATCTATTTTTTGAGCTGCCCATACCTATTTTACACCAATCTCAGCCCAGACAGAAGTCAAGAAGAACTGTAATTGGAGGTCTTCAGTTCGGATCCCAGGAGCAGATGATATTTAGGCGGGGGTAATGAGCGCGTCCTTTAGTAAAGGTGGTGCTGGAAAAGTAAATGTGCACTTCCATCCATGAATAAAGATTAAAATTTCCACTCACAAAATCTGATCCATATTTGATCCCCGTCTTCATTCTCTCATCTCTCGCACTCTAATCACACCCAAGTGCCTCGAGCTCTTAAAAATTTGATCACAGCCCATTTCCAGAGAGAAAGTTAATCAGCGCTGATTACGCTCCTAAAAAAGAGTGACTGACTGTTGACGAAGGCAAGACAGACAGGAACAATTGTCAGCTTTTCAACAGGCCTGATTGTGAGAGTTTGACAATGTACTCGGCGAAGACGTTACAAATTGCTCCAGTGTTCACTCTGAATGAGTCACTCTCGATTTAACATGAAGGAATTACCCATCAAATTGTTCCCTTCGAATAACATTCAGATCCTGATAAAACAAACACACTAATATCAGTTTTAACCCTTTTATGCGTTGTAACCATTGCTTTATGATGTATTTATTTATTTTAGCTCTGAATAATAATGAGTTTAGTCATTGATTAGTTGCTGTTGCAGTTGTTGTTCACTGATGTTTAGTCAGTTCTATGAAATAGGTATTTTGTATGGAGAATACTGGGGTTAGGGTTTTTGAGTTTTGGCTGCTGATTTCCCAACTTGCAGACTCCCTGCCCACCATCACACCGCCATGACTTACCGGGCACTGCATTGCTTTTTCCCAGGATAGTCTCAGCATGACCCGCCCTACTCTGCCTCTGATTTTCTTACCCTGTTATTACCATCATTGCAACTGACCAATCATGCTGTCACAGCGTTGTGACTTGTAATGATGATGTTTCTGGATCATCGAAATCAATGTTGCTCCCAAGACCATCTTTGCAACTTACAGAAGGGTGGAAAAAAAACTGCTTCTACAGGAAGCCGTGATGGCTGAGTGGGTCATTTATAGGAATCTCACTGATGAGACAAGGGTTGGGATCCCAGTTGGAATACATTTCTATATTGTTAACTTTTACACTAAGGGGTTCAACGGGTACTTTCTTAAGTTTTCTGACATTGATTGGTTGGGTTTTTCGACGACAGAAATACTTGGGTAGGTTGAGGAAAACATGGTCCTTTCACAAGATTAAACAAGTGTTTGAACGGATAACTTCTCTCAAGTGCATCTTTTTCAGGACTTTCTTTGTCATTTGTGATTGGTCAGTTTCAATGCAACATTAATTATGATGTTCCACAAATGGCACCAAAATGGAGATATCAGATCGTACTAATCATCGCTCCTCATGACTAAACCTAGCAAACCCAACCTATGAATGCAACAAGTACAAGCCAACACCACCAGTCACCACACCCTCTCCTTAGTAGTCACCTCACGCAGCCCTTCAGCACTTTGAGCTGTTTTAACTTTCTGAACCACAATAAAAAGGGTGCAAGACATACAACTCTGCACTTTAATTGCCTTTTGTGAGTAGAGCTGAATGTAAACATTACTTTGTCCACAGGGCACCTTCCATCTGCGATGAACATAATTAGCTCAGCTGCTCTCTGTTCGCTTACGATAAACTCCAAATAATTGATCCCTCCCTCCTGTTTCCTCTTTCTGTTCTTCTGTCTGACCCATCGATTCTTCCTCGCCACTAAACCTTCCCAATGCGCCACCAACCACCAGGACACACTGAGGGAGTGCCCACCTGATCATGGCAGCGACTACGGCTGCCACGCTGGACTGCAGTTCATCTCCCCGATGTATTTCGTGTCCTTCGTGCTCACGGCTCAGTTTGTCCTGATAAACGTGGTGGTGGCCGTGCTCATGAAGCACCTGGACGATTCCAACAAGGAGGCGCAGGAGGACGCCGAGATGGACGCGGAGATCGAGCTGGAGCTGGCTCAGGGAGGCCTCTGCTGTATGATGGGAGGCATCGGCGCCATCGCAGGGGCCACAGGTGCCGCTGCAAGTGGGGCCGGAGTGGGCGGAGGAGCGGCTGGTGCAATTACAGCAGGGACTGTCGGCGGTCCGAGTGGCGCGGTGATTGCACCGCTACGAGATGGAGGAGGAGGTGGTGCAGCTCATGAAGGACACACACACCGTCGATGTCGGCTCTACTCTCCTGCACAGGTAAGTTGAACTGTCAGACTTTCAAGAGAGTAATTGCTGCTGATACAGAACCACTTCTACTTTAATAATTCAGATTAAAGTTGAGTAATAAAGTGCTTTGGTTCATGTTGACAATAAAACTATTTCCAGTGCTTTTAGAAACACTAAATGCTCTTTGCAAAGCCCTTTACTTCCCAATTCACTCATTGCAAAATCACTTTTTTTTTCTTCTTTAGGCTTTATTGTCCCCAGGGGGAAATTTACAGCACTGTACACATCAGATAATAAACAGCACAGTCATAAAATACAATGACAAAAAGCCACTCAGGCCCTTTCAGATTTAGCCTTGAATTAACCAGGACGTCAGAATTATTTTTAGCCTGATTACAACCAAATCAGAATTAATTTAAATACATAGATCTGTTGGCAAGCAACAGCACTCAAGATCCGAACAAAATATTTCTTTTCTAAGACTGAGTAGTATGATATCAGTAGGGATCCTTTTATTTCCACTGCACTGAGCAATAATTCAAACGAAAAGTATTCTTGCATCTCCACAGCAACGTATCAGAGCTGGAGAAAGGAAAAAATGCTCTGGCTTGTTTGTCATTCTTTAAACTAATCACAACGATCGTAGGAGGCAAAAAACCCAGGATGCACTGATGGTGCATTTCCAAAATACTGCCAGGGGAACTTGTTTTGTGCTTGGGGAGGCGAGCCCTGGCATTTGAATGGTAAAAAATACTTCTCTCCAGAAGCTAATCATGTGGGATCATGAGTGATGATGAGCTGATGAGCTGCGAGGCTGCTGATTTCCCAACTTGCAGACTCCCTGCAGCAAAGAAGTCTGTCTGAAGTCAGATGCCAGTGTCAGGCTGATGAATCACTGGTCATCAACACAAATCCACCAATCTAAATCGTTGATGGTGACAGCCTGAGAGGTGTTGTTGTCTGACCAGAAGGTCAGTCTGAAAAAGGATCCGATGGTTTCTGCCTCTCATGTGAGGGTTTGCTGATTTGCCGTTTGTTTTTAGACGACTTCAGACAAAACGAGCAAGTTGCAGATGTCAGCTCGGGCTCCCAGAACGTCTGATCTGCATTTTTCATTATTTTCTGATAGAAATTAATCTACAAGGAATATAATTATTAGTTGCAGCAATATGATAACAAAACATTGGACCTTACACAAAAACAACAGATGTGTGATGATTTAAGAGAATTCATGGCGTGCACAAGTTTTTTTTCCTTCTCATATTTACAGTTTTTCTCTTTGGTACAAACACAACTGCGAGTGATCCAGACTCGCTGTATGAGTCACGAACAGTCTCCTCCACAGTGGAGAAAAACAATTGTTTGACTCATGAATAATAATGCGTCAGTCCTTGTGACTTTGGAGATTTAACAGAAATAAACTGAAATGAAAATGCATAACTGAAATAAACTTGATGCAAAATTAATTATCTTGCCTTTTTTTTTGTTTGTTTATTTTGTTGTTATTTTATGATCCGTGTGATAAGTTTGGCTAATTGTAGACTACGGAACAGCAATTAGGAAAACTCTTCTGCTGTACAGTCACCTGGTGTACGGCCTGTTATCTCTCTCTATCACTCTCTCAACTTTTCTTTAGAGAAACGTTTCATAGCATCTCACTTTACGTTAAACCACTCTTTTTTCTCTCTCTTCTCGCTCTGACATGTTGTTAGCCTCTGAATTCATATTTTCATTTTGTTCCGGGTCCCCCAATACCTCCGCTGACACCGCTACATCTGTTAACGTTTTCATCTGCCGACTTACAAAAGGCACTATTTGAAGCTCAGTGATGTAAAGCTCTTCTTTCTTTACTCTTAGCTGACAGTTTGTGAATGAAGCATAGCTACAAATGGAGCAGAACACGTATAGAAGTGTAGGTGGGCGTAGACGAAAGCAAAAGATCATATTTCACGAGCACACACCTCCTCGTGAAGAGGTGGCGTACTTCAGGTTGAGACGAGAAAGTTTTCTGCAGTTCGCACATTAGCGTTCGCATGTTTCGAGCCTGATGCGACATGAGCGTGTTTTGGATGATTGTGACTTTCGTTAATCGAACAAGCAAAGACGAGAATTTCCAATGAAAGCCAAAGTCTTAAGCTCTTCAGGTTTTTCTTTTTGCTCCGGAGGCTGAGAAACAAAGCTTTTAGTAAAAGTTGACTAACTCAAGTCAAGTTTTTTCAGAAAACCCTCATTTTCAAACAATGTCTTCTGTTTTAGAAAGCATTTTTAATGTGCGTCCTCTGTCTTAATGGGTCAAGAATTTGCTGAATCCAACTCCAACACATGTCCTGATTATAAGCATATCTCATTTTTTTCACCTCATAAAACGGTTGGTGCTGCACATCTGCAGCATCTGGAGTTATTCTCTATTCATGACGTACAGCGGCACTACTTTTTCAAATACAAGGTGTTGATGACTTATACACACCTGCGTGCACACATGTGTTAGAACATCCAATCGCATCACTGAAACTTCTGCGGAGGAACCACGAGCAAAGACACACACGTGCGAAGATATTAAATGGCTGCTGTCTCCACCGTTCTAAAAATACCACGAGTGGGGGCAGCGGCGGCGGTGGTGGCTCTCATTCTTCAGCTCCCCTGATTGCTGCAACTCAAACAGCAAGTCAGCGCAAGCTACATGTATAATCACACTTCACCTAAAAAAAATGATAGCACCTGCAGATGAGAACAGGTATTTTTAGACGTACGCTCGCTGAGGTGGAGAGAAAAAAAACAGGTAAATAAACAAACAGAGGCGGAAACAAAGGGAGAGGTGGGGGGAAATGAGAGACGTCAGGAAACGGAAGGAGGGAAAATAGAACAAATATGAATGACAATTGAGGCCAACAGAAGGAGAGAGAGAGAGAGTTAGATGATGGGAAGTAACTGGGTGCTGCAGCGAGTCAGAGAGCAGGTGGCTGAATGAGTGACTCAGTGATCGACGGCTGCGATTTAACTTTTTGACTGAGTGATTACTGGGAGTGACTGAAGGTGTGTTTGCACCGAGCGAGTCTACGGCCGAGTGTTTACTCCTTCACTTTAATGCGTCTGGGCAGGTGACAGCAGTGCTGAGTAAACTGCGAGGTGGCTCATTAGAAATGACCCCGTAAACACAAACGCTGATTAGTGGAGGGAGCTGGGTGTCGGTATCCGATCGCCGGCTGTGCCTTACACCAAGAAAGCCACAGCGACAACGAGGCGGTCTGAGCTAACGCTCATTAATTCTTCATATGGTTGGAAATGTTCTGCAGATAAAGTTCATCAGTCATGTTAAAGCTGGGAACAGACCTTTGTCGTGGAAACGTATAAAGTCGAGACACCCTGAACACGCACCGAAACAAACGCTTAATGAACAAACTCAGTGAATTCAAGACACAATGGAGAAGAAAAAAACATTAAGCAAGAGCGATTTTAATGGATGTTTTCAAAAACATTGAGGAAAGATGCTCATTGATGTGGTTGTTGATTTAGAGACACTGAGAACAAAGACTGTAAACTGCGCTGGAAAAGCTGGAGGTCGATGACATAAGTGAGACGAAGCGTAAACCAGCATTTTGGATTTTTTTCGCCACTTGGGGGCGACGGCAACAAGCACAAACCAGAACACGTTGCTTTTTTGGCTGTGTTCCCACACTCTTAGAAATAAAAATTCTAAGTAGAACCATATAAGGTTCTTCGGCTTGTCCTCATAGGAGAACCCTTTTTGGCTCCAGGCAGAACCTTTTATAAAGGTGGAGGGTTCTACCTAGAACCCAACATTAAGGGTTATACCTAGAACTGTGTGTGTAAGGTTCCACCCAGAAACCCCCATGAGAGGTTCTACAAAGAACCCACACAGGATCTTATACCCATGCTTTCAACAATCCCTGAAGAACTCTTTCTCCAAAAAAGGGTTCTCTGGATCTAAATGGTTCTTACTGGAGCCATTACTGTGACCAAGAACCCTTGAAAAACTGTTTCTTCGGGAAAGGGTTTTTCAGAAGCAGATGGTTCCAGGTAGAACCTCAGCCTTTGTAGAAGAACCCTTTTGGATCCCTTATTTCTAAGAGCGCACTGACAGAACCTTCCCTTAGGGACTAGGAACATTTGGAGGAATTCGGTGGAGGGTTAAAAAAGGATGGGAACTTTGGGGTTGCTGCTTGTAGCTACAAACCAAACCTACAACCATTTTTTTTGTTAATTGTGCTACAACACATCAACGTGAAGTTACAGAAGACTGCATACAACAAATGGACTGATGATGTTGTTGCTGTATAGTTGCAGGTCTTCAGACTGCAGGTGTCCTGAAAGAGCTTACATCCTTGAAATGTAGATCCTGGGATGAGAAGTGTCGGGTACTTTGGGTGGAAACGCAGCTTTTAAGTTGTCACAGATGTCTCTAACTTCTTAACAAACAGTTGGATGAAGTCTTTATCAATACAGCACGATGCTCATTTTGTAAATCATGGTCCTTGTGACCAACAAAGTCATTACCACGACCAGCATCCTTGGGGTCTCTATTAGGATATCGGGTTATGGTCACTTCTGTCTACAGTGAACCAAAATGGTGACAGCTGCAACGCAAAACTCAACTTCAAAACTCTAGTCCCCAAACCAATGATTGGCATCAAGGTGCGGTTTACACAAGTGGCTGAAAAAGTCATTACTGACACAGAGACGGTTTGAATTTGTCTCCCACTGACGACACCATCTGGCCAGACTGAAATAGACTTTTTCCGATCACTTGTCATACTATCAGAACTATAATCAGCCCAACTATTTTGATCCTAATGTCCACACTTTGAGCTAAAATTATCTGGACTTGAGTCTGACTCCTCGCGGACCCTGGTGTGTTTATTCATTTGCAAGTGAACCGAATGAACCCAAGTCATCTTTTTTACTTTAGTTCAGACCAAAGGAAATGAATACTGTCATCCATCTTAAAGAATGACACCAAATCAGTGGGTGAGAGAGAAGGGAGGAGAGAACGGAGAGAGAGAGAGGCTCGCTGTGGAAGACACTGGGAGATTGTGAGTGGGTGGCAGGCTCCGCCACAGTCTCATTGTGCTTATACCTCATTGTCTGTCAGCCTACTGGTATTTTTAACCAGGAGAGGAGTTAAAAATGAGAGCGAGGGAGGGGACACTTTACACGTGTCTTCTCATATTCATTGTATTTTAAAATCTCACTTCTGATTAGCCAGCAGATGGCTTTGTCGGGACATGAGCGCAGTGTTCGGCCTATTTTTGTGAGCAATTCATATTGAGATTAAGATGTTTTTTTCTCCCAAGGAGCACTTAGCCAACAGACACCAGAATCAAGACAAACACGATGGCTGAAGGAAAATAAGTGTCAATAAAAAAAGACAAATGCAAAAGTAAGAGGGATGTTAAACTTTGCATAAAAAGTACTTAAGCACACAGAAGTCCAATATAATGGATCACATTTTAAATATCACAAGAGAGGGATTACATCTTCTTGTTGTTACCGTCAGAAATTCTTCGGTTAAAAGTTCGACTCAAACATAAATTCAGAGGCATCAGAGCACGTATCTACTTTTCGTCTCCTGGACAAATAACTCGAGTGAAGAGCACAAACAACAAAGTGTCTAGCAACCAGAAGAACAAATCAAGCAGTAATCAGAGCTGTATATACTCACAGAAGCAGCTTCCTCATATAAAAGGGTGCAAGGGGAGAGCGCCAATACAACACGATGCTCATTATAACACCTCATTTCGGTCTTATTACTGTATACGTACTGTATCTCTCTGCAGAAACTCAATACATTTCCACAGTTCTCTGGGATCATTAAGACTCCCTGTGGAGACTTTCTGAAGTCCAGAGAAGTTCATAAATAAGTTCCCGCCAGAATCAATGCAGTCTTGTCTTTGCTGTATTATGCTAATAACGAAAGATAAGGGCCCAGGTGTAGAATCCCACCTTTAACTCCATGCTTAATCCAAAAATGGATAACCTGAAAGAAGGTGCAAACCATCTGGAGTAAGTTAATTCTGAATAAAACTGTGTAACGCAGCCGAACCGACATTGTTCAGATTGCCGCTCACGCTCGTGGAAGCACTTCACTTGCTAATGACTCCAGCACTAGATGACTGTGGTGATGAATGAACAAAAGATGAGTGGAAAAAAGCCGATCAAATGTCTTTAAGTGGACACTCACTGGACGTCATTACGAAGGTCACAAAAAAAACTCATCAGAGAGAGAAAGGAGACGAAACAAGAGGGATGAATACCTTTTAATGGAGCGGTGAATTAAGTGCCTTGTCATTGTTAACTGTAGTCGGCTTGATGGCTGCATGCATATATTTATACATAGGCGTAAGTTTGCATAGGGACAAGTCACAACCAAAGTTTGGGAGGGAGGGAGTTGTTCCTACCAATATTTTGATATATTTTAATATAACGATTTTTTTTTTACATAATGCATTGAATATAATGTTCTTTGCAAATGTATTCGTAGTATGAAGCATATGTATAGAACTATTTGTCCGACGTGCCCTCTCATCGCAATCTTCAGTGTAACCTGCAAGGCAACACGTTTAGATATGCTGCCATTTGATTGGCTGAAGGGTTATCACATTCTCGGCACATGAAGGTATCAAAGCCCCAGGATTACTCTAAAAGTACACAGTAAGAGTACTTCATATTATACATGCAAGTAGTCTAGGAAGTACTTAGTTCAGTAGTACATGAATCTTGGACTACTTATGGAAAAAAAAAATGTTTATTCCACTTTAAAGTTCGTCGAAATATCCTTATTCTTGTTCTCTGTTCAGGATTTTGACCCAGGATTACTCTAAAAGTACACAGTAAGAGTACTTCATATCATGCATGCAAGTAGTCTAGGAAGTACTTATTATTAGTATTAGGGAGTATATTAGGGATAGGTTGCTGGCAGTGTCCCTACCAAATCTGAGACCAAACTTACGCCCTTGTATTTATATATACACACACACACACACACACACACACACACACACACACACATATATATATATATTTTATTGTCTTCAAGTCATCATATATTGGATCTGAGGAAAAAAAAAATTAATAAATAAACTGAGACGATCCACAGCGTGGGATTCAGAGTGGATTAGACCGTTTCCTGATGGGAGAAACCAGATGGCAGTGCAGTGAATCAAACAGGGTCATGGGCTCCATTTACCACAACCAAGGCCCCCGGCTTAGCCAATCAATCAGGCCGCCTCACCCCTCGCTGTGCATCTCCCCACACTTGAAACAATGTGTGTGTGTGTGTGTGTGTGTGTGTGTGTGTGTGTGTGTGTGTGTGTGTGTGTGTGTGTGTGTGTGTGTGTGTGCATACAGTACCTCAGTTGGGGCTCCCAAGGTCCGACTATCGACCGGTTGCCCTCTTCACCTCACACCCTTCACAGAAGCTCTCACATGGAGAGAAATAGTAGAAAAGAGCAGAAACCGGAGGGAACAAGCAGTTTAAACTCTAAACATTGCAGCCAGAAAAGGTGAGCTGACATGGAAACATTTAGCTTATTCAAGGAGAGAGACAGAAAGACAGAAAAACTTTATTTTTAAACAAAACCAGTAATAAAAAGAGAGACGTCAACCTCTGTTGTGGTTCCTCGGCTTCAAAGTGAAATTCAGCTAATTAGCTACAAAGACACTAAAATGATCCCCAGAAAACCAATTTTAGACTTTGTACTTGACCTTTACCTGCTTCCAACCGCATTTCCCCTCATTTAAGATGATAAATAAAGCGAGCGTCTTGCAAAATAATAAATCATCTAAAGAGTAAACAGTACAACACAGTTTTGGGCCAACTTTCTGTCCAACTTTATCATTTGAATGCAGGAAAATGTGAGCGAGAAAATGGTAGTTCTTGACTAATTTTGTGGATTGATGATATAGCTACGATACTATTGTACTGATCTGTAACAGATCTGTGGAAAATTTACTGTAAAAGACATGTGATGGGCAAAGAAGAATGAGAGTGTGAATTTCCTGGATGATGAAAAATCGAGATCTCAAAACATTGAGAAAGAGGCACCAAGGGAAGAGAGAATGAGGTCCCAGGACGGCTGATGGTCGACTCAGGGGGAATAGAAGCCATGTAAAGTAGACCATGTAAGGTGTTTGGTTTTTTTAAAGGGGCCATGCAATTAATCTTACAACGCTGACATTCACATTTGCCCCTCTGGCTCGGCTTTAAGCAGGCTAAAGTCATCGATATCTGTCTTACACCTGCCGGCAGCAGCTGAAAATAACACCAGCTCCGAACAGATTGCTGTTAATTAAACAACACGAGGTGGAGTGTGTAGTACAGATGTTGTACAAAAGATGGGGGGAGGAAGGAGTCGGACGAAGGGAGAGAAAGGAGAGGAGGAAGATGGAGTGTTGCATGTAGATTAGAAAGACGTACAAGACGTCTGTCAAAAAGTCTGTATGAGCACTTAGCTTAGCAATGAAGACTGGGAACAATGGGAATGTTATTATATATCTGTTTAGTCTGTACGGACACAGACAGACTTACAGAGGGTCATGTGCTATATTGCACTATTGTGCTATACACTCTTAGAAATAAAAGTTCTAAGTAGAGCCATATAAGGTTCTTCGGCTTGTCCTCATAGGAGAACCCTTTTTGGCTCCAGGTAGAACCTTTTATGAAGGTGGAGGGTTCTACCTAGAACCCAACATAAAGGGTTATACCTAGAACTGTGTGTGTAAGGTTCCACCCAGAACCCCCCATGAGAGGTTCTACAAAGAACCCATACAGCATCTTATACCCATGCTTTCAACAATCCCTGAAGAACTCTTTCTCCAGAAAAGGGTTCTCTGGATCAAATGGTTCCTACTGGAACCATTAGTGTTACCAAGAACCCTTGAAAAACCGTTTCTTCGGGAAAGGGTTTTTCAGAAGTAAATTGTTCCAGGTAGAACCTCAGCCCTTGTAGAAGAACCCTTTTGGAACCCTTATTTCTAAGAGTGTATCGCATCGGCTGGGACCAGTAACTTCCTGGACTCTCTGCACTGGTTGGCAAGAAATACACTGGCACGTTATTCAGTGGTTGCTGGATGGTTTTGCGCGACTGACATGATTACAAGGAATTAAAAAGTAGTTCAGCCTTTTCAGGATCTACACATATTTGGACTCTCTTCCTCAGAGAGAGATGTGAAGATCGATACCATTGTCATTTCTGTGCATGAGGTACATAGCTGGTGCCGGTGACGTGATTAGCCTAGCTTAGCATAAAGACTGGAAGCAAAGGGAAACAGCTACCCTGGGGAAAACTGAACTTAACCTAACTTTAAACTTAATTCTTAGTTCTGTTTTAAAAGAAATGTGAAAGTGAAAATTTGAAGTATTTTTTTTGTACAGGCACATCCATAAATCTCCACAATTCACTGAGTCTGCGTCTTACCCAAATGATTTGTCACTGTATGACAAATAATGTGCTTACAGAATGTTTTTATTACTTATGATAAAATAGAAGAAAAACAAAGAGGCAAAGTTTGTGCTAAAGTCGGCTGAACAATATCTGTCTGACTTTACTGCATTAATTGGATTAATCACCGTGATGTGCGTCTGTAGCACATTATAGCTGTCAACTATAACTGTACAATGTCTTCTCTTGAGTTCTGATGTCACATACTGAACTTTATTCTAATTACAAAAACGTCAAGAAAAGTCAATGTGGTGTGTTTGTGTGTGTGTGTGTTGCAGGAGAGCCAGTGGCTGGACAGTGTGTCCCTCCTCATTAAGGACTCGTTAGAGGGGGACATGATCGACAACCTCTCCGGTTCAGTGTTCCACCACTACTGCTCTCCTCCCGTCTGCAAGGACTGTAAGGGCCACTCGCAAGAGGTCAGTGGGATCACATAAACAAACACACGCACACACACACACACACACACACACACCCTCCGTCTCTTTCATTCAAGCCAGAAACCTCTTATTTTTAGTCCAGTAGCCATGTTAATAAAGGTGCATCGTGCATTAATTTCCCTTCTTTTTTACATTATTCGCCCACACATGAGATGTAGCAGATTAATTTTTTTACTAAATAGCACTACGGCAGTTGTTTTTCTAACCGTCTAGATTTACATACCTTTGTTCTCACCTCTTAACTCGCAGTAATCACATCACAGTGGGTGGGATTCACCTGAGGCATCTCCGAGCTGTCAATCACACAAAAACTGGATCATCTGAGGAGGTGCAATTGTTTCTGTGTATTCGAATACACAAAGACAAAAAAAAACGGCAATGTTGAAGGCATAAACTTAAATAAACTTCCACTTAACCCACATATAAACATACAACATGTGCAGAACAGGTACAGGTACGTTTTTGTGCATTTATATCCACTATACAAGGTGCAAATAAGTACACCTTTGTACCAATTCAGTTTAAATTACAGCTTTTTAAGTGAGTCATTAAATATATTGTAGCATAACAATTGAGGCCTCTGGGTGGTGCAGGGGAAACCTTTTGCCCAGAGATCTGGTTCCACGCCTGGCAGCTGTGTTTCTACTTGGCTGGGAGCCCCATCAAACTCAGTTTAACTCACTAGTGGGAAGCCGGTGAGGGATCATGTCCTTGTTGCAGCATGAGGAAGTCTTGTTATCAGAAGGTTACTGGATCGATTCCCTTGGTCTGCATGTTGAAGTGTCCTTGGGCAAGTTACTGAACCCCAAACTGCTCCTGATGTGCTGGTCGGCACCGCCATCAGTGTATGAATGTGTGAATTAGTCGCTTTGGATTAAGCTTCTGCTAAATGCAACGCCTTAAAGTACATTTGATGAAATGACTAACTTGAATAACAAAGGGTGTACTTGTGTAGTTTACGGCCCCAGTGACAAGCTTTGTACACTCTTAGAAATAAAAGTTCTAAGTAGAACCATATAAGGTGGCTCCAGGTAGAACCTTTTTATGAAGGTGGAGGGTTCTACCTAGAACCCAACATAAAGGGTTATACCTTGAACTGTGTGTGTAAGGTTCCACCCAGAACCCCCCATGAGAGGTTCTACAAAGAACCCATACAGGATCTTATACCCATGCTTTCAACAATCCCTGAAGAACTCTTTCTCCAAAAAAAGGTTCTCTGGATCAAAATGGTTCTTACTGGAACCGTTAGTGTTACCAAGAACCCTTTTAAAACCCTTTATTCAGGAAAGGGTTTTTTTAAAGGGTTCTCTGGATCAAAACGGTTCTTACTGGAACCATTAGTGTTACCAAGAACCCTTTTAAAACCCTTTATTCAGGAAAGGGTTTTTAAAGGGTTCTCTGGATAAAAATAGTTCTTACTGGAACCGTTAGTGTTACCAAGAACCCTTGAAAAACCTTTTTCAGAAGCAAATGGTTCCAGGTAGAACCTCAGCCCTTGTAGAAGAACCCTTTTGGAACCCTTATTTCTAAGAGTGTAGGCCAGAAGAATAAAGTTTTATACTCCAGAATAAACAGCAGTGCTCAGCCACGTCGTTCAGTTCAGCGCCGTTAGATTCATCACACAAACCAGGTCTGCAGACGTAAACAAATCCAGTGTGTTTGTGCCTGAAATACAGAGAGAGAGGAAGATAAGTGTACTGTATGTGGCTATAACGTATCACATTAGCCGCTGGTTTGTGTGTGAGTTAGCAGATGGAGGGAACGTGACTAACTCTCATGAATATGTAGAGCTCTGCCAGACCACAGCAGCACGAACAATGTAGACAGGCATAGACGGTGTCAATCCCACCGATGCACACATCTGTATCCCCCAGTCGATATAACATCAAACATCTGAGTGAGCCGGCATCATCCTCCGTTCCCCACGCTGCTCACACAGTTCACTAGTAAATGACATCTATTTTTATATCTGTGTGTGCATCCCCCCTGATGTAACACCAGGGCATTCAAAAGACGCAACACATGCATATCAAGAGCTGTAAATAATCCTTCACATGTTCCAAAGCTTTGGGACTTCCTGTATTTTGTTATATACCATATGATCACCGGTTGTTTGGTCATGCCAGCGTTACAGCTAAAAATACTGTCCTGCTGGGTTACTTTTTTTCCTGAGCCATATGCTGCGGTTAATTTTAGCTCCAGGAAAATAATGAAAATCCAAATAAATTATTCAAATAAGCCGTCTCACCGTGAGGTGTAATGATTTCAAAATTAAGTTTGCAGCAAAAAATCCCTCGCGCGCGATCCATAATGCCCGAGATTGAGAACGCATTCTGCTCAGATAAATGTGAAATATATCCCCTAAAACCATTTTTTCCCCCACAAAAATCCCAGCAAGGTGAGAAGAAGGTCTCCTTTATATCTCTGCGATAGATATGCAGATGTGGAGTGAATTTGCAATCACGGCACTGTACAGTATTGTGATGGTGTTTTCATAGCTGT
Source organism: Lagodon rhomboides (assembly GCA_039737535.1). NCBI lineage: Eukaryota > Metazoa > Chordata > Actinopteri > Spariformes > Sparidae > Lagodon > Lagodon rhomboides. The sequence goes on from CM077786.1 coordinate 32,091,549, forward strand.
GGCGCGATGTCCTTGTTTTCACTGACTGTGCAATACTGTGAATGTTGCAGACATGACAGTGTTAAAGTTATCAGAAGTAGTAAGGTTTCATGATATATACACTGTACATGGTATTTTTATGATTTAATTTAATTCCAAATTAAATCTGATACAGTAAATACCCAGTATGTACTCTTTATAACGATGGAAATAGCTTTACCGCAGGGCTCACCTGTGAAATGTCAGCCTTTTTACGATCCTACGAGACATTTTCTCCGTCTCGTACAATCATGACATTTCTCTCTCAGGTCCAATCAAACGTTTCAACATGGAGAGATTTACACTCCAAACCCGATTTGACTCAATCTGTGCATTCGCTCGTGACGCACGCCGACATGTGAATGCACCAATCACGCCTGAGAACTAAAGCTCCATTTCAGCTCGGAGCAGAGGTGACTCCGTGATTTCAACCTGATATTCAGTGTATGCAGATTGCACATTTCAATCTGTGGCTGTGTGGTTATTTACGTGTGGGCGGGTCATCGCGTGAGTCACGGCGGCTCACTGTGGATGTGGTTTAGACAGCAGAGCACACGTGAGCAGCGCGACCTCCCTGGGTAGCTCTTTTTCTCCTGACATTAAATAACCACCACTTACTTTACTTCACTGTTCTCTCCGGAGATACAAAAGGTATTTAAATGCTCGTATAATGTGGCCTTCAGTTCATACAGTAGATTTATCTGTATTCTCCTCACCCCTCCTCTCCTCTCCTCACTTCAGTTTTCTTCTTTATTCCTTTTCCTTCATCACAATTAAACCTTTATCTATATTTATTCAATCATCAATCCCAACAGTGGGGTGAAGATGTGTTATGTCCCATGTTCTGTCATGTTGGTTCTGCAGTGTTGATTGTTGATTGAGTGGCGTCCATGATTTTACAGACAAACATATACGACATTGAAACTGACTGAACAACGCAGCCGCGATGTGCATTTTGAGGAAACTTTTAAAAGTCACACCATTTCATATGCGACATTTCCGTACCTGCAGTCATTTAAATATTGTTGGTTTAAGTTTTAAATGTTAAACCTCTTCTGATGTCCAACATTTTGTGGAAAACATTTATTTTTTCTTTTAAAACTGATAGAAGTGCAGCATAAATATGTTGTTATTAGAACCCAGGTTCAGGGACCTTTTGTTAAATTGAGTGTGCCTTCTTCTCACAATGTACTTTTGGTTATTTAAGATTTAAGATTAAAAAATATATATATGTTTTTTTACCCATTGCCCTTTTACTAAATCTAACAGCGTGCATCTCTTTGGTTTGTTTGGACATCTGAAAGCACACCTCTCTCTATTCAGCCGCAGTGTGCGGTGACATCACCGCCCGTCGATCAATTGTACCGTCGATGCAAATTGACCGCGTGTCCTGTGTGCTTGTCCGACAGATCAAACTGGCCGAGGTGGAGCAGGCGTCTCTGATGTCGGAGCAGCTGTCGGACAAGTCATCGTCTCTGGCGCTGCCTGACGACCTCAGCCTGGACGAACACAGCAGCTACCAGCTGCTGGTAAGAGACAGCCAGGTAGTCACACACATTCACTGTCATTTCACACTCATACACTCCTGACAGCACACACACAGGGTGAATCCAACTGCAGCACACAGATTTTAGGCACCAAACTATATTAGGATAAGGACTAATGTTTCAACACTGTGTGTCTTCATCAGCCTCACATCCTCTCAGATAACCTCCCCTAATCAGGACCTAATCCAGAGCAGGCTGGGTGAAAGGGGAGGGGGCTCATAATTGGAACAGCAAACTTGTAAATAGAAAAATATCATGTAAAATGACTATAAATACCAATAATAAATACAAATACCAAAGATATAGAAAGGCTCACATCCTTTTAGATAAGTTAGATAAGTATCTCTAGATATGTTTATTGCCTCCTCCTCTTTTCCCCAGCCTGTGCTGGATTAGGTCCTGATTAGAGGAGGTTATTTAAGAGGACGTGAGTCTCTGTGTTGTTTGATTGTGATGAAGATGCACATGGATTTGAACTGTCAGTCCTTTTCATAAAGTCTGATGCCTAAATCTATGTGCTTCAGTGTGTGATGTGTAAATGTGTTGCCAGGAGGCAACCTGTTGTAGCACGGCACCGACTCCGTGCACAAAGCCAGGGCTATAAAAAAAACAGAGGTGCGACCCAAAAACCTCTGGGTTGAAGTGGCACGCTGACTCTGAGCCAGTGTTGGACCTCAATAATGTTCATGTGGCTGAACGGGAGCAAAAACTGTGCAGCCGCGTCCAGAGGTCGTTTGGAAAGCCTGAAACAAGAAAAGTGGAGGCTGGCATACGATAGCAGCATACTGATGCCCGTATACTTACAGCTTATGTACGGGGAAGCAAACGATGTGTATGTGTAGGACAGAATTCACCAATGAATATTTCAATATCTTTAAACTGTTTTTATCTTAACCAGCCGAGCATTAAAGGTGCTTTTCTAAGAGAAAAACCCTGATGTGTGACATTAACCGTAATAATCACTCACACACTAACGGCTACACGTCCTTGGGGCTTTTGGGAACTCATGTCATCACACCCGTTCCATCTTGCTTATCATCATTAATTACTATTTACACGCTTTACTGTCTGATTAAAACACCTGCCTCCCTCCGTGCTCTTGATATGGACATGCAGGGATGTGTGTGTGTGTGTGTGTGTGCACCTCTTTCATATCTCCATCTTCCCGTGAACACTTCTCTGTCGGCTCACGGCGGTTCCACCTGGCCCGTTTCATCAGCGCGTTATTGAAGGCCAGTTCATTTGATCCAGTTTACGACCAACAACAACAGCTGAGCAATTTGAAGCTTTGAAGCCCGCTGTTACTTTCTTTTTTTTTTTTTTTTTTTTTTTACCACATCCAGTTTTAATCAGACTTGTATTGATGGATAAAGGACGGGACATGAAAAGGGAGCCTTTTTGAAATTGGAAACAAATTGTTCTCAGATTTCCATTATGACAAGGGGGAAATGAAAGGCTTGAGTTTGATATCATCCTTGCTCCGTGGAACATCAGTGCACCTGGATATCATGCTTATTCTCTCCGCATCTCTTTGTCTCTCTTCCACACTCCGCTCCTCTTATCTTCAATTTGCCTCTCGCTTTTCCCCATCATGCATCGCGCCGTCAGAGGGGCAGCAGTGACTCCCGTAGTTCGGAGGAGTTGCCCACCCAGGGGGGCTACAGAGGGCTCCATCCCTCCACTTCAGGAAGCGAGGAGGGGGTCCAGGACTTATGTGAGGTCGGAGTCCATCCTCAGTTGAACGCTCCCTCGATGGAGCAGCTGAGTGCGGCACATTGCACAGGTACCAGAGTACACGTGGTGGTGGTACAGCATAATATACTGTGTTTAGTAGGTACATCCGTTGTTAATGAATCAATGGCCAGTTCTGAAATAATCATGTTTTCACACCTCAATCGAAACAGATTCTCACTATATTCCAAATCAACCAACCCATAGTCCTGCATCACAGTTGTCTTGACAGTATAAGAACATAACTATACTTAATGGTTTGCTACTGACCATAAACAATTTAAGTTATTTAAACAATCGACCGATGCTTTTCTTCTTCCGGTAAGGCGGTTATCTTTGAGAAAACCCACAAACACCAGATGGCTGAGTTGGTTTTTGGTGGATGAATGTATTTTTAAAAGCGACTGGATACATTTATATCGCAGAACAACACAAGCTACACTTTTAGTTAATAATAATTAATTAGTTTTCTTCGTCTTCTTTCTCAGTGGCATTAATGAACGATCACAGATTGCCTCAGGAAGCCTAGTTGATAAATATAGAAATGTGTTAGAAAATGATTTTTGCCCCTGAAAATATTCATGGAAACATGCTGATTGGCCAAGCAAGGTGTGCCAAACATGTTATCAGACTTGGTCAAAGAATAGAACGATAAAGTCCAGGAGCCTCATTACAGGAAAATGTTCAAACCGCTTGTTGAATCTTCAGTTTTTCAAAGATAGGATTCTTCTGATCTTCCTGTTACAAAGGCAGCTCCTAAACTCACGGTTGTGTCCGATCGTATCTCAGGGCCACTTATCTCCACTGAAGAAATCCTAACCAGAACTGTAAATCTGTTTCTTTGATCAGCACTCATCTTATCACACCTGTATCTGGGTTTAAAATGTACAAAAAAACACACTATATCCAAAATAAAGGCTGTCCTGCTTTACTTGTCCCTGGCTAACGAGGGTTTGAGTCCTGAAATGTGTTTATTTTTTGATTAAATGTTCAAAAAAATTCAATATATGGCTGCAGAACTAGTTGCATATTGGTGGAAAAGGGAAATATATGACTTCGTAATGAACACAAAGCTTTTTTAATTCGGTCAAACCTGCCTTCTTCATCCAACAGTGGCAAAGTGGTCCAAATTAATCCAATCATATTAAAATAATCCTTTCAGGGTTACTGTTCATCACGATCCTTATTATCGTTATCAGTGTTGTGTGACCCTCACTGGTATTTAAACACCGCGATTTCATTAAGCCATGACTTTGACATGACATTGATAGTATCGTTTAAATAAGACGAGGCTGTTTCTGAACGTCTCCGGAGCCGACACACAAGGACGTGTCTCATATTCCACACAGTTGATTGACTTCCACTGCAATTAAAGCCGTGATAGATGAGGCCAGCGGCAACGCGGACACACAGATGTCGATGAATGACATGTTATGGCATGCTGATGACTCACCGCCTCCCCGTTACATGGCCGTAATCACTGGAACAGATGGAGCCATTCAAGGCAGAGTCAGCTCCAGGGGAACTGTTCAACAGCACACAACATCACAGTTGTTGTAGACACATTGTCACCGAAGACATGGAGGAGTTACTGTAAACTCTTATCAAAGATTAACCTCAGATTCTTAGCCACGGACGTAGCATTGAGATAATATAGACCAATTTTGGCCTGTGTCCTCACATCAAAATATTCTGTTTGGTCCTTATTTAACTGGAGAAATTGTTTAGCCATGATGACAACAGGGCCTATACCATCAGGTAACGCAGATGTAGAGTAAGGTGTCATCTGTATAGAATCGGAAGCCAATATCGTGTTTGTGGATGATAGGACATACCGACTGGAAGAGCGAACAGACAAGAATGAGGCCTGGGACTCCTTGAGGTACACCTCAACAAACTCCACTTCAACAGACCAAATGTCTTATGAACATTGGAAGTGACAAAGCTGTATTAAACTATAACCTTCTCTTTTCAGATGGCGATGGAGGAAGTTGTAGCGGAGGCGGTGGCGGGTCTTCACCCGTTTTCCACCTGCCAGCAGATTTCTTCCACCCAGCTGCCGCGGCTCATCCAGGCAGTCCTGGGAGCGGCGTTAGCCCAGGAGACAGGGGGCCGTCCAGGTTGGCTTCCCCTGCCTCCTGGGCCTCCCTCCGCTCACCCGGAGCCAACAGCAGACCCCTGAGCTCGCAGGTATTATGGACAACTGAGCGGATTCATGTGTGTCTGTGTGCATGGATGGATGGATAGACGAGGAAGGACCTGACATCAGTCTCTCTGTGCAACACATGAGAGACATGATGGAACAGAGTAAATACAGGATTCCTAAGAGGACGTTCAGTGAACCAAAGTTGTCATCCATCAAAAACACTTCAGGCCGTCAGATGGGATTTGCCAAATGAGGTATAAGAATGAGCATGTGAGTGCAAATATGGTGATCTGGGAGCTTGGTTCTGTAATTTGCCTTCATATATAGGTAACACCAATGCTAATCATTGACAAAAAATGTGTATTTATTACAATCTGTCTGCAGTAAGTGAGCTGCAACATCTTCATCGTCTACAAAAGGTGACGGTGCTCAGAAACCAACGCGTCGCTGCGGAGAGGTTTGATTAGATCTGAAACAGGAACCTTTGTGGTTCATCTTTCAGAAGCTATAAGGACCATCAGTGTGACTTCTAATCCTGCTAATCAGAACTGAGAACACACAAATCATTGTATTACCAAAATGCTGAACAAACGCACGACACCCCGACACATCCTCCATTGATGTCCCACTGCAGTGTGAAACTCCGGTGAAATCATTTAGTATTAATTATAGTCAGGATCGCAATCTAACACCTACCCTCTGTTGGCTCGAGCATGAAACAAACAAGAGTGAAAAGACCCTTATTTTAGTTCTGGTTCCTGGGTAACCATGGAGACGGATTTTTTCCTTTCCCTCTCCTCTACCTGTTAGGTTTGTTTAGCTCGTGTCTGAGTGCCTCTGTGATCCTCAGCTGCTACAGTAATGCTCTGCAGCACTCAGCTAATTAGCCCGGCCAGCCTTGAGCCTGATAGCGTCTCTCTGCACACTGTCATTCCTGGCTCACGTTGTTCAGTCTCTCTCTCGACCCTATTCCTGTATTTCTTCGCTTTCTTTTGTACTTTTTCTCCGTCCTCTCTCTTTTGGTTCTTTTTCAGCCAATCTCTCAATGTCTCCCTTTTCATAATATTGTACCCTGCCCTCTGGTCTCGTAGACCCGACAACACCAACAATGCCAACAATGCTTTATGATGGTTGCAGGTTGAACTTTGGTTTATTTTACAATTCTGTTGCACCAATACCTTTTTAAACCTTATTTTAATTTAACAGGCTACGTTTTAAATCCTTTCTTTTATCTCTAAACCCAGATTAAAGTCTGCCCTTTTGCTTGATGTCTAGAAATTTTAATTAAAACTCCCATCACTGTTCAACTTTAATCTGTAAAGGTGCTCTTCAAAAAAACTTTGACAATGGTTGCATTGACAGGCTGCAGGGATGGAGAAAAATGAGCACAGTCCTCAGAAAATATAAGGGAAGGACTCAACCCGGCGGAGTTTCAATCATTTTGTGTCTAAAGGCACAACATAATCAGAAAATAATTCAAACTGAAGTACATGGTTGCAAGCAAAATGGTATTTTGTTTCTTCGTTTCATTTGTTCTGGTCTCCAGAATAGAGAAAGAAAGAAAGTTAGAGAGAAAAGAAAGACAGGCAGGAAATTTGCATCTTGATCATTTACTGGTACGTTGAGTAACACTGTAGGTTTAAGATTTCCTGTCTGTGAAAACCACCACTAATCTTTTGCCTACTAAAGACAAATTGCTTCTTTTCTGTGTGCAGCATCCGTCCCACAGTGACTCCTCCCTGGCCACGGGCAGTTCAGAGGGCAGTCTGCAGACCACTCTGGAGGAAGGGCTCAGCTTCAGTGTCTCCCCACCTCGAGATCTGGATCTCCCCATGCCGCTCCTCTGCCCCCTCCCCAGCCACCCCTTACACCCCAAGGAGCAGGCCCCTGGAGACGAGGACCACCCTTTACTAAAGAGACGAAGTACTACTTTTAACCTCCAAGCCACCAGGGGGCACCAGAGAAGTCAAAGCAGCTGCGGTGGCGGCAGCACCAGCCCTGGCTGCCCCCGGCAGGACTCCATGGACCCCTCAGATGAGGACGTGGGCACAGGGGCGGGTGGGGATGGCTGTCGCCAGAGCCTGAACAGCGAACACTTGTCAGAAACACTGAACAGCCTCTCACTGACATCGCTGCTCACCCCAGGTTCTCTGGCACCCCCGCTGGTCAAGAAATGTAACAGCACGGGCTCACTGGACCAAACCAATCTCTCTGCCCGGAGTAGAGACGGACGCCACTTCCACGGCATAGATGCTCATGGTTACCTGTCCACACCCTGGACGGAGGGAAGAGCGAGAGGTGAGGAGGAGGACAGTGACATCACAGACACAAGCTCCAGGAAAAATAGATGAAACACTTGTTGCCTCTCTGTAGTTGAACTCTTAACATTTGCATTTCTGGACTTTCTGGACCAGAACAGGGAGAGACTTTTAATACAGTACATGTCCTGTGAACCCCCGATTCTGAAATTCCTCTCTCGTCTTTGAATCGTCTGTTCTCGGTCTTTCCTCCTCGGATCCGGCTGCCAGGGATCAGTCATTTCTTAAAAGATCACGGTTGCTTCTGAGTTATGACATCACTTCTTTTCCACAGGATACGTGTTCGCTTTTTGAAATGACTAAAATGACAAGGGGCTACGCCTTCTAGGATAACCAGGATTCAGCCTTGAAAGATGTGGCAGTCCTGGGCTTCACTGTTTGAGCCATCCTGAAGTACAAAGTAGTTGGAAATCCGTCACAGAAACAGGCCTGATAATTACAGTGAGCGATGAACATTATAAAGGTGATGTCACTTAAATGAAACTGCTAATAAAAAAAAAATAAAGAAATCTATTTCAGAAACAAAACTTGCTTGACCCGACGTGCCCTCAACCTCCGTGCAAAAACAGTGTCATCAATATTGGACAGATGGCAAACTCTGAAGCTTCTTTTGAGGAAGATCTGAACTTTGTACAGGTTTGTTCTGGTTTTGTTTTTTTGTAATAACCATCGCTTACAGTAGCATCGAACAACCTTTTTCCTCCTTAGCAGATCCGTTGGGTAACAGAACATTGAAAGGTTGTATATTTTCTGTGTTCTTTTTCAGCTTCAATGTATTGGAGTTGTGTGAATGTAGACATGTTTGTCTCCGTTTGTCGGGGAGAAGGAGACCAAGACCAAGCAAGGAGCCCGACTAGTCTAAAAATTGACGAGGGTGTCTTTGAATAGACGAATGGATATTTGACTGCTGCTGAGAATACATGTGGGTTGTCGGTGGACACCTTGGCCACTTTCAGAGTGGACTCTGTGCTTTCTACATACCCATGAAAGGGCTAAAATGTATTGAGTGCAGACCTGGGCCAAATTAGTAGAAAAAAAAAGCTTTTTATCCCTAAAATACTGTTCAAAAGTATCTTTCAGGTACATCCATTACTTTCAAAGACTTTTCTGAAGGTAATAACACATACATATAAGACAGATCTGTCAGGGAAATGAACATTGACTTGAAAACTGGAGGTGGTAACGCTTGGAAAAGATTTTTAAAAACTGGTGATCATACCCGGCACATCACAAGACTTTTAGCACCTGCACATTTACTTCAATGTTAACTGGGTTGCAGGGATTCATACAGGTCAAAGGTTTACTTGTCAAGGCAGAGGGTAAACAAATATTATTAAAAAAAAAACATTTCGATATAAAATGTATGTTCAAAAAACAAAAGAAGGCAGTTTGATGTCATGTGGTTTTCTGAGTTCGCCAAGTTGCAACACACCAACAGAGTCTCTGCTTCAAAGAGTTGCTGGTGTCTGATAGTTTAATGTATGTAGGTTAGCCTGGAACGACTCAATGAATTATGGCTGATGACAAAAAAGAGTTGCTAAAAGATGCATTCAAAATATTAAACTCCAATCAGCATGCTAACTACCCAGCTATTATTCCTAATGCATGACCCTCTTTTAGTCACGATAGCGTGAGGCTCAAGAGATGGCATTGTCAGTATATTGACCAGTGCTCAACTTTTGGATGGCTTGCCATGAAATCTTGAGCATTGAGATTCTTTAACACCACCAGCAAATCAAAGTTTTTCCTTACCTACTGAGATCACTCCACACATGCTACATGGATTGGCACAAACCTTTGCACAGATATTCATGTTCCCCTTGGCATGAGTTGCAATAATAACTTTTGTGTCCCCTTTCATTTTTCCTCCAGTGCCATCATTGTCTCAACATATCACTCAGTCCGATACTTTGGTTTGTGAACAAAGAACCACAAATCTGATTTAATTTCTATCAGCCTCAACTGGTCTTTGTGTTTCGTGCTAATTAGCAAGTGTTAGCATGCTAACACACAAAACTAAGATAGTTCTACTAGATACAATTTATATTATGAGCATGCTGCCAGACTAGCATGAGCATTTAGCACAAAGAACTGCTAGCATGGCTTAATCTTATTTACTTACACACTGGACCTGTGAATCAAATTCCAAGATGGCTACAGTAAAGTCCAGCTAAATCCACTGTTGTAACACTGGCTAGCCTCATAACTTGTCTTTTGAACAAACGAGGCTCTAATTTGGTAGCTTGACGTAAAAAGAGTAGACTGTCAGACCAGTCTGCAGAATCAGGCTGAACTAAATTTCATCAAACTGCCTTTATAACCCTCTTATTATTAATTATATCATCATTAAATAGCCTATAATACACTTTGACAGCAGATAATACTCTTCAGGTTGGCCTGCATATGCGTGTGAAACGCTGGGTAGTGTTCTTAAATGTTCAGGTCTGGTCAGATTTCAGATTTTCCAAATGATTATTTGACTCAAGTCTGCTTGAGTGTAGCAAGAGTTTAGAAGAGACCTTATTCTATGGCGAGCAGCGTGGTCCAAAATAGTGTAACCTGTATCTTTGAGCACTTGTTTGTCAGACATTTTGACAAATTGTGATGACCCAGCATATAATATTAGTCGTGTCATAATATTTGAAATCCAGAGCAGGTGGACCTCAGGTGGACTTATATGCGCTCACTCACACACACACACACACACACACACACACACACACACACTCATACATATCATACAAAGATGTCAATGTCACGACACTGCAGGACGTTTCTGTAGTTGTTTGAGATGAGACAGACGAAACCTCAGTCTTTATCTCTTCCTCTACTCCGTCTTCATTCCCTCCTTATTCTCATTCAATTGTATTATCTCCCTTCCGCAGGGAAGACGGAGCATTAAATGACTTATCCCCCCCTCTCTATTCGAGATATGCAATATGCTACAGTAGATGTACAGTTAGATGTATGAGACTCGTATAGATATACTATATGGTGAGAGAAGATTATATTTATGAATTCATGTATTAGAATAAAATGTCACCGAGATTCAAAGGTCACTGAAAGGATGATGATGTATTCATGTATTCCAGCGAGTTGGAGAGTGTGTTTTCTCTTTTTCCCTCCATCATCCCGGCCCGTTTTTTTTTTCTCCCCCTGCAAAATGCATGTGTTTTTTTGTTTTTCTGTTTTCTTAAATGTCATTCTAGTGTCATATAAAAGTGAGATAGCTTTTCAACCTCTGGCTCCTGGAGTTTTTCTTTCACAACAAAGGTTTTTTACTTGCCAAAACTGAGTGTGGGTCTGGGTTCCTTCTTTATTCACAGTATGAAAACTACATTGTCTTATTAAACAGTATCACTAATGGAATGGCTACATGCAGAAATATATGGGTAGTGATATCTCGCTAAATTAAATTGAGCTAATGGATAATTAGACTGAGGTTTTGAACCTTTCCTTGCATTAATCTTACAGAAAATGTACTCTTTACTTTACACATTAAGTAACATGTTTTTGCCTTGAAGCAGTGTTTTGTTATTTCTCTCTCTCTTCCGCAGTTGATGAAGTTCCTCCGACAGCACTTTCAGTCGCTTTGATAAGCCGTCTACCTTGAAAAAGAATAGAGCTAAAGAGCTAGATCTAAAAACTAAGTGGCATTCATATGGCCAACAAATGCTCCGAGCAAGATGAGCAACCGAACATTTATACAAGTGTCTTTAAAATTCGCTCAAACCAGTCTTTTCTTCTTCTTGTTTGACTCACAGCTTTCATTTTTTACTGCACATTGATAATGAATGGTGAAGATTTAGGAGTAGAGATGCATCATTTCTCATTAATCATTGTGTACATGTAAGATTTGTCCAACTCCTTTGTACCAGAGAAGCTTGTGCCGACTTGGATTTATGTTTTGTAACGAAACAAACGATGACCTGTGAATGGGACATTGCATCTGCCATTCCTGTTGTTATTATCAGCCTGCAGAGTTACAGATTATGGTAGAATGTGCTATTCAAAGTCAGTAGAGTCAAATTGAAGGGAAGATGTTCAGCCTCTGGATAATATAAGCAGCAATGTGAGCAAGGAATCGCAAAGAGGTTTTCATTTGTGGAACTCTTAACGAGTTACACCGAGTACATGTTTTTTTATTGTCAAGCTTTTCCGACTTCGCTAAGAGTAACTAACAGGCGGGAATCTGGATTGGTCACTTGAGGAGCAGGTCCATGTTTCTTATGCACAGAATAACGGACTGACTAATGGAAGTGAAAGCATCTCCACTTTGCTGTTTGGCATCTTTTTACCCCTCTAATAGCCGGTTTTGGTCTCCACAAATTGTCCCCAGGTGTCCTTTAAAAATAGCCAGTGGTGAGTCTCGAACTGCTGTTGGCCATTTGGCAGCCTCGTTGTTCAAACCTTGGACGTATCTGTGGTTTGGACTGCTTGTCTGTAACTTCCTGTTGTTTTAACTTTAAATGGGGGCCACACTCAAACACTGTCAGCTGTCTACCACTTGCAGATATTCTCTCTGGGCTGGATCAAAGCAGAGAAAGCAGTTCAGCGAGCGTGGATTAGAAGTGTGACTTGTAATTTTGGAGACGTTTATCGATCCCAAGCAAATTGCTGTCTGTAGTAAGTAACACAGACTTTTGATTCTTCGATACAAAACTCCTCTCACTGGATTAAAATGAAACCACTTTGAAGACGAGTCTGTTTTTTTTTACCTCCTGCGTTGTTTGGCTTCAGCTCGGCGAACAGATGCCTCAGCTGGCATTGTGCTGTCACAGCGGCCCCACACACAATGTGAAATCTCTGCAGTCCTTTTCTGATGTGCTCAGTCTGAGGGAATCCTGGGAAATAATCTCCCTGTCAAATATTTGTACAATGTCAACAACAGATTTGGGCTGTGCTTCAGATTTAATCCTTTTTTTTGTCCGCCCAGAAAAACTCTGGTCGCTTTGTAGCACTGCTGGATTTTTAAAAACCCCTGCAGCTTGTTTTGGCTGCTGGATGCAGGCGCTGTTAGATGAAGGGAAGGAGGCTGTTTTCAGGAATGTTCTGAATCATTTTATTTCCGGAGCATAAAAGCTTTCGACCCAGGCAATATTTATCACAAAGGAGGCTGTGAGAGTGACCCTTTGTAACGCTACTCATTTGATTAGTCTTTGATCTAGTTGTTACCGGGGAATTTCAAACACCAAAAATTATCTCCGGTTCTGCACGCATGATGTTAATTCGATTATTCTCTCACATCTTCAAAGCGCTAACTGTTATGTGGAACGAGTTTTGACAAGGAAAACCCGTTTTACTTTTTTGTAGGCTGTTTTTGGTCACGCTAGTTTCATGACTCCTTTCATGATGACATGACCAAGTCCGACTGTCAGGTGGTTGTTCTGTTCGCGGCCTTTGGTCCAGACCGTGTGATCTGAGCAACCCCTGGCATCTGCACGGTCTCCAGAGGATGAACCTGACTTACTTTGGAGATCCCTTTTATTTGATTTCTTTAAAACCACCATGAGGTTGACAATTGGTTGTTTAAAGTGAAATGTCTCAACTTCAGTTGGATGGAATGCTATGAAATTTGGTACAGACATTCATGAGCTCCAGAGGATGAATAGTGAAAACTTGGTCAATCCATCTAAGTGCTGTATCGTAGGCAACTGGACTTGTTGCCTATGATATCACACTCCCATCAGCCTCATTTGCACCCTGTTTTTAGTGCTAATTAGACAATGTAAGCATGCTAGCGTCACTGAACCAAGCTTGTGATAATTGCAAAAATTGTACCCTTGCCAGTCGCCAGGTATTTTGTCACAGATATGCTGAAACTTGTGTTGTGTTTAAGTTCTATCAATAACATTGAGCCACTTCCATTGAATTCAGGCCACAACGCCGCTGTTATATGGTCTGGTTAGGTTTAGGGAACATAAAACCACTTGGTTAGGGTTAGAAAAGTTTTGGCTTACAGTACCTGGTTCCATCACCACAAACACAGCTGGAAAGAGTCCTGATGTCTTGTCAAAAACATCTGGTTTTGTTGCCTCTAATACAGCTGAAAAACCTCTCTGGCATTGCTGCACCAGACGGTGAGACAACACACATTTTATTTCATTTACAGTATAAGGAAATCATCTCCCTGCTCTGCCTCCTGTGTAACTTCCACGCATTAATTCTCTTCTCTGTCTTTTTTTCCCCATTTAACCCGCCTTCCATCCTTCCATCCATCGCCCGTTAGACTCAAATCCACATTAAGCGCCTCCACTCTTCCCTCAGATGCCACTCGCTCCCTTTCATCTCTTATTTCCCTCTCTGATCTCACCCAGGCCTGGGCCATTACAGTGAGGAGCTGCCAACTCCGAAAGAAACGTCATTAGTGAAATATATTTGACACAGCTTTCCTATCACATAAACCCCCATAGAAATTAATTCTAACTCTATTTTCTGCTCATTTCCTGGTGCTGGATAACAAAGCAGTAAAACTTTTTCTCATAAATCCTCCAGCAGACGCGTGGCACCAACAAGGCATATATATATGGAAATGATTATAAATCACGTCAGTGAACTAAATGATGTGGTCACACCTATATAGTTTCTGTATTTGGTCTGAATGAGAACGCATTTACATTTGTAAGCATGGCTGGATTTAAACAGCAGGGACCCCCGAGGCAGAAATGAGCTGCGGTTCAATCTCTCTGCGCTCTTTGCATTGTGTGTTTTCCCTGTCGCCTTCAAGTACCCATCAAGTGCAGTGCACACATCAGGCAACACAATGCTCTTTAATTATATTTTGCATAAAGCTCCAGAAGCCAAACTCTACTCCCATGTTCCCTGCTCCCAGGTTATGTTGCCCAATCCATGCAATAGTTGTTGAGATATTTCAGTCTCCACCAGTGCACAGACCAACATTGCCACCCCCTTGAGCCCTCCTTACACACCGGCCTGGTCTCACCGTCAAGTACAGACGTTTTGTCATGTCCCTTGGCATCTCATACAGGTGCAGAAGGTGCCCTCTACCACAAACGGCACTTTCACCCAAGAGACCAGGGTTTATGTTCTGTCAACAATGTTTTCCCAAACTCACACACATTCACTCAAAGGTTTCTTTAGGCCCAATGCAAGATAAGCATACAGATATAGACGGAGCCCTCTGTCTGTACTCTGGGTTTATTGCTTCCGTATTTCTGCACATTTTCTGAAAGCTTACGGATACAGAACAACGGAGCAGTACCTGCAGTAGTCGTGGGGGGCTGTTTAGTAGTGTAGCCAATAGTTAAAGCGAGACAAGACCACGGGACAAGAGGAAGAAGTAAAATGGAATTAACTTTTGCACAGGCAAAGGAAAAGTGGAGGTCCGTGCAAGACCAGTTTGACTCTAAGCGATGCCCTCTAGTGGTTGCGTCACTTAACATCCATGCCAACGTGAAGGATTCTTTGATGTACGTGGGCAGTGATGGTTATGTAGTTTCGTACGCAAGGGCGCATCCATGAGCCTTGAGGGAACCATGTGTGTCTGTATGAGATGACAAAGCTTTCATGATCTTGGATGAAACCCGCAAAAAAACAATCTCCTCCAGTTTTGTTTCATAAAGCAAACCATCAGGGTTTTTAGTTAGTTTGCCACAGTTGGCTCACAGCAGACAATGTCGTGTCGAGGCTAGTTCCAGTGCCAATCTGCTCAGGGACGATTGTTTTTCTGCTATTTTGGAAAAGTTGAGCACTAATTTGTTTTTTAAATGTTTTCTTAGGTCAACGTTGGGTCAAACTTCCAGGCAACTATTTTATTAGTATAACTCAGCAGATGTACGCTGCTGTGATAAGCCGACGTGCTTATGATGAAAAAACTCTGCATGACCTCTATGCACTTTAGGTACATCCCTCATGACACTGACTTGTTACGCATGTTTCTAAAGATGAAATTTGCAAAAATAGAACCTTTTATAAAGGTTCCACCTGGAACCCTTTTGGAGGGTTCTACCTAGAACCCAACATAAAGGGTTATACCTAGAACTGTGTGCGTAAGGTTCCACCCAGAACCCCCATAAGAGGTTCTACAAAGAACCCACACAGGATCTCATACCCATGCTTTCAACAATCCCTGAAGAACTCTTTCTCCAAAAAAGGGTTCTCTGGATCAAAATAGTTCTTACTGGAACCGTTAGTGTTACCAAGAACCCTTTTAAAACCCTTTATTCAGGAAAGGGTTTTTAAAGGGTTCTCTGGATCAAAATGGTTCTTACTGGAACCGTCAGTGTTACCAAGAACCCTTGAAAAACTGTTTCTTTGGGAAAGGGTTTTTCAGAAGTAAATGGTTCCAGGTAGAACCTCAGCCCTTGTAGAAGAACCCTTTTGGAACCCTTATTTCTAAGAGTGTAGGACATTAAAATACTCAGTGCTGGTTGAGTAAAGCCACTTAACAAATTCTGCCAGCAAAGCCAATCCTGTAATGCATGTAGAGCAAGCTTCTGCACACACACACACGCAGTAAGGAACTGCTTGAGTTTGTGCCAAGCCATCCTACAGCTCAGAATTTGCATTAAGCAGCCCTCACACCTGAGACTCACACACCTGAGCGTCTCCTGGGACATCCACTGTATCCTCTAATCAAAGGCAACATGGACTCAAACAGCAGGCTCGCAGGTATGGGTGTCCAACTTGATTTAGCGGTCTGTAATGAGAGTCTGATCAACTGGAAATGACCAGGAATGTGACCAAGAACCGCTGGCAGAGTGAGTCGACATCTGACAGATGTGTATCAATAAAGCTGGTGAGGATGGAGGGTTGATAGATGGAGGCAGGTGGAATGGACCTGTCAATTCTTTGCTTAATGAGGGAGAGAGGGATCAATGGTTTAATTGATAGATGCATGCATACATGGATGGATGTAAAATGGGTGTAGCTGGAGGTAAAACTCCTCTTTATCAATAGAGCTTATAAGCAGCTTCTAGACCAATAATATCAGTGAAAACAAGACACGTCAACACGGATTATTCCGAACGACACCAAAAACTACCAACATGTTGCTTTTAGGAGGGCGTGTGACACTACAACATCCCATAAAACCATTTCTGTCCTTTTTTTGATCCTTTTTTGAGGTTTAATTATCTTAAAACAAGCAAATATTAAGAAAAATAGCAAAAATGCATTGACTTGATTCTTTTTTCTTATTTAAGATACAGATTTTACTGAACAATCTGGTTTGTATTGGAGATATAACTCACTGCAATGGAAGCCTTTTTTTTCTTCCTGTATGTTTTTGGACAACCAAACCTTTAAGGGCTCATGATGATCAAAATGTATTGGTAATGTGTTAAGTTTGTGAGGTGTTGGCTAACAGACCTTGTAGATTCTCATTAAATTAACTGTTTATGGAATAGATCTTTTTATATAGTGTTGAGTTGAGTTGAGTTATGTACTTACATTGTCCAACAATCCACAAGTTACTCAAGGTTGATTGACAGGAGTGAAGATGAATCACGTTTTTTATCTCTGAAGTCAAAAAGTAATCTCTGAGCTCTCCTCCCGTCAGTAAACAGCTCCAGATCACACTGTGTTTATTCCTCCAGAAGGGTTTGGCTCAACAGTTCACCTGAATTTCACCAGCTGCGCAGCAGCTACGCCCGAGCTCCACCCAATCCTCCACACACGAAACACTAGGCAAATGTGTTTTGTTTTGTTCTGATAGAGAGCCCCCTAGAGGCAGAGATTACATCTTGTGCATTTAATCTATTAGAGAGTGAAATTAGCTTATTTATTTCTTTTTGATTGGTGATTTTGTGATAAGCAGAAGGTGTTCTGCCAATACTGATTACAACTTAAATCTCTAGAAACTGGAGTGTGCCTTTCATTCCTCCAGACGTCAGCACTAATTTTGGAACAACTGATCCAGGACCTTTACCGCAGTTCTTCCTTGTCTTTGACAGCGCAGACAAATGTTTAATATGTTGAGTCATCTTTTTCTGTGAACCGTATTAAAGCTCAAGAATAAACAAGTCTGAGATAAAACTCCAGCCATGACTCATGAGTCGTCTCCCCAAAATGTTCAAACAGACATCGCGAACCGTGACGCTGACAGACGGAGATAAAAGCCCAGCCGCCAGCTGCTGCAGGTTGTCAGGTGTTGCCCAGCTGTGATGTCTTCAGGAGCTTCATCTTGTTTTCATTGCTCAAGATCTTCTCCTTACCGCCATGTGTGTATGTACGAGTGTGTTTGCATATATCAAAAGCCTCCATCAGCAGCTTTGTACCTGCCACATCAGGAAGGCCCACCTGTCGTCAGCTTCAGCACCTCCTAATTGGGAACTTAAGCGAGGTTACGTTCATCAAATGCTCACCATCAAGTGTTAAATGCAACACAGCTTCAGTAACAAGCGATCAGACGCAGACTTAAAAGTCCCTCTACACCGACTTCACTCCACTTCAGGGACTCGAGTCGGGCTGGTCACTTGAGCAAACAGCTGAACTCCATAATGAGGATGATTTGTCTCGGATGCCTCTTGAAAATGTTTTCCTCTGAAGAATAATTTAAGATAAAGAATCCGACCCACGAGCTCATTTACAAAACCAGCCTCCGACTCCGACCATCTGTGACTTTGTCGCTCCAACAGCGGATTGGAACATAATGTGATAACCACAGAATTAGCCCCTTTAGAAAAATGTGGCGGTCTTACGCATAGATTAGTGATACGAGTATAATCATGAATTTAATTTGATTTTTCAAAGGCTGCAGATTGTGTGTAAAAGTGGCAAAATGAGACGGAGCGACAGGGTCAGGAGCGGCGCTCGCTGCTGTAATGTCTTTGGAGAAATATCGTTTTGCTTCTGGTGTAATCGGACTGAACACACGTCCCTGACAAACCATGTGTGACCACTTGATAGAATTTACAGTGCGGTAACAAGATAAGAGCTCTCTCAATTTAATTCAGATCCCCCATTAAAAGAACATAATCAGGCCACAGAGAGTGAACTTGTGGGCTGTAGATAGCCAATTAATCAGAGGAATGGCCGTACGTGTGTTTCGCTCTCTGTAAGCGGTGTGCGCCGCACAATAAGAGGCCGCCGAGGGCAGGGAAAGGTGGAGGCTGCACAGCACGACATGCAATTACAGCCCCTGCCTCCCCCCCTATCTCCGGCTCAGGCTTAACGTAAAGCTCAAACACCGACATCCGGCGCAGAGCGGGAGGAGACAATGGGAGAAAGTGCTTAAAGATGAGCGGTGTGGAGCTGCCAAGCATGTGCGCGGTCTGGCACGCCGACGTCTTCCCTCTGCAGCCAATGGGGACTGAGAGACAATAGAAGAGCGATGGCCTGGCAGAGACAGATGCACCGACTCTGTCACATATGGACGGACTTCATGTGCATACAGGAGCCATCGCACAAACCGACATGTTCGTAGAGACATCTGTGTGGGCAATATGCATCTGTTAGAGTTCAGTACGTGTTGGAGAGAGTCTTTAACATGAGAATCTCTCGCAAGTGGAGGACGACATACTCGGTAACTATACATCTTTGAGCTGAGCTGAATGAAATACCACTTGGCAGGTAATTCACAATCATCCACCTCGAGCATCTGTTTCTCTGCTCGTCAACACATCCAGCACATGTCTACAGTATGTGGGCAGCTGCATGCAGCTCTGTTAGGATCAAGTCACACCATAAAAAGTGTGAAAACAGCAGAATTTCACTGCGTCCAGCAGTTGTTAGTGTCTTACAGTAAGCAGATGTGTTTATCATGCTCACCGCAGCGCTTCCAGACAAAACCGGATTTCTTGAAATAAGTCTTGAATGTTGAGGGATGGTATACCATCCCTCAACATTACAAGTGATTCTCTGTGTTATAAAGACAACATTAGCAACATGGCTACTGATGATGGCCCTGGATTCTGTCAAAAGTGCATTAATATGGGTCCCACTCAACTTCTCGCAAGACCCGCCCTTCTCCGCCTCTGATTGGTTGACTCAAACTGATAACTCACACAGTAGCTTTAGTAATCTTCTCATCTATTATACTACTTAGCCAACTAACCACTCACATATATCTCCCAGCTAAAGCTGCTAGGACAATCACACTATACCCTTTTTAAAGGGGCAAAGTAGTAGTACAAGACGGCACAGGCTGTGGCTAGCCAGTTAGCATGCTAACTTCAGTAGACATCTCTGCACAACTACAACACATACGCATCTTTGACATAACATCAACACTGTTGTTTCTTCACTGTCTGTGGATGATGTTGCACCTTGAATGCCCCATGTAGAAAAATATGACCTCACATTTTCCATTTCAACTGATTGAAGACTAAGCTCACCAATATTACTAAAAACCAGAACATATTAAACAAACAGCCCAGCTTGTAGAAACACTGTTCAGAACTGAAAACCCATCTGAATAAAAACATGAATTTTAGGAACCTTCTCGGGAGGCTTGAGGCTTGTTAGCGGACGTGTATCTGTCTGAAACAGCATTAGCTAAAACAAGCTGCCTCCATTTTGGACTTCTGGGTACACAATCATCGCCAACATTTCCTACGGTGCCAATGGTGCAAATTTGATGTGACACAGTTCGCTATAATTACTCAACCCAGTAGTTACAGACATCTGCTTCTGCCTGCGACAGTTCCACTCAATTGAATTAATTTAATTTGGTGCAAAGGTTTGCCGTTAAATGCTAACCGCATGCATATGTATGTAGGCTATGTAAGTGCCGGTGTATATTAAAGCACGTATGTAGGTGTAAGCAGGCTGAAGAGAGATCGAAAATGAAGCATGTTATTACAGCAATGACACTGCAGGCACTCGAGTGTGTGTGTGTGTGTGTGTGTGTGTGTGTGTGTGTGTGTGTGTGTGTGTCTGCTTGTGCACGCCTGCCTGTGTGCATCAGTGTGATTGAGCGTTGAGGGAACCGCTGTGTAAATCCGATCACATAATTTGTAATTCCGGCTAAATAGTAATTCCCGGGCTAAATGGCTTGACAGAGGCATAATAAGAGGAGGAGGAGGAGGATGAAGAGGAGAGCGCCGGTTGGTCAGCGTCGCAGTAACCCAGTTGCATCCTGATATAAAAGACCAAATAAGGCATCGACCGGGGGACTCGAGCCCAGTGCAGCTAAATGAGAAAGAAGGTCACCGGGTCGGTCTTCTGTCTGGCCTCTCTTCCTATTTACATGATAATGACTCCCACAGAGTGGCGTGATAACATCTCCACGTCCCTGTCGCTTCTCCTTCCACGGACGGATTGAATATGTTTGTGCACGTATGGAGGAGGAGGGTCTTTGACGAGCGTTACGGTGCAATCATAATTCCACTGTCACATGCAGCCCGTATCATCCTACGTATCTGTACGTATAATCACATAAATGCTTGTTCACAGATTAGAGATAATTTCTGCTCTGTGTATTTAGTGTGTTGAGGGCTAATAAAGGACTAAAATGTACCGAGTGCAGACCTGAGTCGTGGTTTTCTTATCAACTTCTTTCTGAAAGATTCTTTAAGGCACATCCATTACGCTCAAGGACTCTTCTGAGGCTGATAGCACCGATGTCAAATTTCTCCTGCGAGACTGCGGGTCTGTGTGACCTGAGAACATTTAAGATCCCCCCCAAAGCTCTGCTTAATGGATTGGAAGTGAATAAAAGGTGATCAAATCCAACGCATTAAAAGAATATTTCAATAATCTACTCCCTCTGCTCACGAGGTAGGATGATTAATAGTGTTACCCACAGGTCGAAATGTACCTCAGGCGCAAACATTTTAGAAAAACCTTTCAGTATAGAATATAAAATAAGATTTACAAAGACAGAAAGCATCTTCACCCCCCTGAGTTCTGCAGAGTTTACCTTTGTGCAACACACTCAGTGACTCGGCTACAGACAGTTGTTGAATGTAGCCAGAGGAGGACAAATGATAATTTAACATGTGAAACTTTGCTTGCGAACTTGGAGCGAATAAACTGATATACAGCAATGAAGTGAGGAAGGACTGAATCCCAGTCGTGTCTGGAGAGGGAAAAACCTTACCTTCATCAGAACTAACTGAGTGATGGACTTTAACTATTCAAAACAGATATTCAGAGCAGTGTGAGCACAAAGGAATTCTCAATATTTGGCCAAAAATATGCTCCAGATAACAAAACTCTCACATTTTGTAGGTTTAAACTGTACAGAGTTTTGGCGACTCTGAATGCTACCAAAGCAGCCCGATCCAAATTCATTGCACAAGCTGTATGTTTTACTTACAGTAACATACAGCGTGGAAATGCATATGATATGTATGTGCATTTTGTACCAGTCTGATCCTACATTTGTCCTTTTCAACTCAGAGTAAATCAGTTAATACTCGCTATTGTAGATGAAATCATTTGTTATTTCAGTTCTGTTCTGCTCGACTGGGGAACTTGACATAGCAACAGCAACCACAGCAGCTTTTACTTGACTACCCGTAGACGCACATGAACATCTGCAGGTCTAATCTGCTGCCGGTGTTACGTTTTACACTGAAGCTTTTCAATTAGACCATTTTCAACAAGGACGCGCTGTTCTTTTTCTCTTCGCCTGTGGGTGTATCAAAAACATATTACAAAATGATCAGGTTTTGTCTACTAACTTTCTTCAACCCAGTATTTTCCCCTTTTTGTTCCTCCAGGTTAGCAAGCTAATTAGAGGATTGTGCAGCGACGTGATGCTCGTGCTCACCCTCTGACTTTCAGCAGGAAGGGAAATAAAAGCTTTTTACTGTATCTAATCTCCGAGCCCTACAGATGTGTGAATAGATACGGGGAAAACGACGGATTCCGGTTTGGATTTCTTCTTATTTATCTGCCTCCCTTATCTTCTCCTTCACGAGCCGCTCCATTTTCATTAGCTCGGTAGGAGCACTCCAGCAGAGAAATCTTCTGACTGATAAAGAGATAGAAGAATGTGTCTTTAAACAAGCAGCTTAACCACATGGCAGTTGACTGGTGTCTTTGTGTGTTAAAGACTGTTGAAAGGCTTCCTCTCACACTGTTGGGCGCTAATTTACTGGACGCCTAAAAATACAAATATAACTTCTCACCTAAATCTTGACATGTTGGATTCAGATTCAATGTGAAGTCTTCACAGTTTACTTGTAGGCTGCAGTTCCTTGTGAATTTGAATGTTCCACTGTGAACTCATTAACTTTGCTTGGGTGATAGTTGGATTCATTGATCAGCAACAGTCGACACCAACACTGCCACACCGTCTTTCCTCTCAAGACACCGTGTCTGTGAAATTGGAGAGCTCGAGAGCAATGACTGTTTAGATCCAACCGGACCCCCCTCTTAATCTCTTGAAGCAGAGGTTTAGCTCATCAGCCTACGGCGCTTGTTTCTCTCCACCTGTTGGCCTCCCTCGCCCACACGCCTCCATGTTGTTTTCGGTGCAGATTGAGTAACACGTCACAGGTTGAATTCCGAGAGCCTGGCTGAATAGCTTCATCTCTCGTCGAGCCGGCTAATTGGCCGCGGTGCTTCGCCCTGACCTCTCTATAGCACGGACGGTGGACCCACAGATGTATTTCCGATGCACCAACCCCTCGGGGTCCAGCACACAGAGCCCTCTAACTTTTTTTTTCATCTGGCACCCAGCGAGATGGCAGACCGCGAACACCATCGAGCTCTCGACCTCTACATCTGCCACATCAGCTTGTTAATTAACAGCAAACATCTGCTGGCCGGGGTGGAGAGGAGTGAAGAGTGTGAATCTGCTGAGGAAAGAGGCTAAGAGCGACGGAATTAACCCGGCGCTCTGAACCCCTCGGCGGACAGATGGATCGACCGAGAGTCCTTCACCAAACACTGCAGCACCCGGACATTAATGAGCGGAGGGACAATGAAATGTATGTATGTTTTAGACTGGAGTTAGATAAAGTATACCGTAGAGCACATAACTTTTCATCTTCTTACCTGTATTTACGCTGATATTTTCAGTCTGAACATCTGCTCAAGCCGCTTTTTAGGTTTCTGAGTTGATTCCCACAAGTTTAAAGAAAGGGGTGATGGCATGAATGCTAATCTGACTTCATACTAACCCTAACCAATAAGTAAAACCTTTATGTAGTCGTGTCTCCCCTGAGATATTATCCTAACACACCCTCACACTTTCTGCGCTCGGTCATTTTGATGACGAGCCGGGCGGCATCCCCCTCGTCCTCCCCCATATCGCCTGCGGTTAAAGACAGTAATCATTTTATTACCTCTCCATCTGCATTTTCTCCATCCTCGTTCACTTTGGAACCACCAATTTGAATCTATTAACCCAAATATGGTCAATCTGACAGCCTCACTGCATAAGCATTGATTTTGCTGAGAGCCAGTGATTACGGAGGACGGCATTAACATGGAAAGAGGGAAAACCGGGAGAGGAAGAAGTCCATCCTCAATCAGACGTAATTCGTGCTCAGGCCAGTGAACATGGTAGCGTGGGATGAGAGTGGACAGCTTCTGTCTCTGAACCAATCAAATCAGTGAACCGTGAGTTCACCGCATCCCTCGAACCCCCCTATCCTGTGTGATATCATCTTATTGACTCACAGACTCCAGGTCACCATCAGTCCCTCGCTCTGCTCCAAGGTCACATATTATACATTCTGGTTCAATGTCCATTGTGGGTTTTTTCAAACAGCATTTTGTGAGTCTGATGTGTGTGCGTGACCAGCATTGGTAAAGGCGGGTGTATTTGTGTTACCGACAAACCGAGCGCACCCCAGGTTGTTCTTGTATTCTTTGATACGAGGGACATCTCGAGTGTCCTCTGACATTTTACCACCTGCCTGTTGTTGTGTCTTTGTATTATACGTTGTAATACGTATTAGTCCTTTTTAATACGATGTCTTTCCCTTGAAAAGGTAGATGGACAGAAGCTGACCTCAGATCGTATCTCATCCTGTACGGTGTCAGAATAAAAACCCTGTCAGATGGTTCTCATGGGTCTGACGGTGAAATAAGACTGTCATCTTGGTCATATTGTTACTTCAATCGACCGTCGGCATCAGATTTTTCCAGGTTTGGCCATTTCATAGTCTTTGCTTTGCAACTAGAGATGGATGAAATGGATGGATGAATTACTGCCATTCAAAAGAAAACACCACTGCCCTTTTTAACCGGCAATAGAAGAGATCAAGAAGCCTTAAAATGATGACAAGTTGTTTTCTTTGTTTTGTTTTTTCTTTGGTCAATTCATGCAACCCATTGGCTTTTAGCATGAAACATTTAAAAATCATGTGACCAAAATGTGTAGTACAGTAGCTTGTAGCAGAAGTTGATACCTCACACTGAAGAATCAAAGACGCGGACCTTTAACGATGATCCTTCAGTTCTGTAATATTCACTCATTTCTGGAAGTCAATGTAATAGGCTTATTTGAAACAGTCAGAAATATTTCTAAATTGGATTTTTCAGAATTAGCTTTGAAAACTACACACTGATGATTAACAAAATGAAAAAAAAAGTCCTGGTGCTGCCAGCTTTCTCTGTCGTGACCAAGGAAAAACTTGATTAAACAGGACAAATCTGCTTACGGAGCCAAATATTTGGTTCATTTCTCTCTTGGAGAAACAGATATATGAAAATAGGCGGAAGAAATGTTAACAGATAAAGAATAAAAACACCAAAAAAAGTCACGATTGGTGGCTTTGTCAGTGGGTTTTCATGTGGGTGCATTCAGTAGAAAAAGAGCAGTAAAAGAAAAGAAAAGTACACCGGCCATCTGAGCTACAGTACGCACAGTGTGTGGGAATGGATATCCCCTGAACGTGAGTCCATGACATCACATTATTCAGAAGGATAAGCTGCTAAACACTTCAAGAGCAGTCGGTGGGTAGGTGATAGTGTTCACAGCTGGACCTATTGAGAGAGAACTAAGTACCCAACACTGTGTGTAGATTCACCGCACACGTCCACATTCATTTCACACATGAGAGTGATTTAAGTGAGAGTAACCAGTACGTGTGATTATCTCAGTCTAACGCCTCGAACCCAACATGTCACATGACTTACAGTGATGCTTTTTAAGGTCGAGGTTTGTGTTCGGTGCCAGCCTCCATCTAGTCAGCTGAAGTCGAGAGTTGGTCACAGTCGGTGGAGCCGGAGCTGAACTGACTTGAGACTAATCTGACCGATGGGTGGAGTGAACGTTTTTACATGGCTTGTTGTGATGCGTGTAAAAGAAACCTTACCAAGGACGAACACGAAGGCAATGCAACAACAGGGGGGTGAGGAGGTAGTTGTGTTGTCGTGTAGGGAGGGCTGGGGGGAGCAAAGGGTTAGATCTGGAGGAGAGCTAGACCTTCTGGAGGGTCACATCGGATTCTGGTCTGATACAGAGCCGTTTACCGACGGGAGGAGAGCTCAGAGATTACTTTTAAACTTTTGGGATTATGGATTTATCTTCACTCCTGTTTATCAACCTGACTGCAGCAGCGATCTGAGAAAGCGACCTCCATTGTTGGGTGTTTGTGTACTGAAAATGTTGACTGCTGGCATGAGCTGAGGGAAAATGTACTTTACTACATTAACAACATTAAAGAGAGGAAAAGAAGAGAGAGAACCTCTCTCTGGTGAGTGCTGAGTTCAGCAAGAGTTGACTTGAATTTAAAAACCCAGACGCACACATCCTCAGTGGATTGTTGTTGATTGTTGGCTGTTGTAGAGTAAAGTATTCTGGTGATCAAACTTGCGTGACTAGCTCAAGTCAAAAATTCACTTTGCTGGTGTTGAACACAACATTTAACAAAAGCCTGAAGTGACTCAGGACCACATGTGCACACACGAGGTCATGTTTAAAAGATTTATTCATATCAAGTTTAGTCTCTTTTGCCAAATTCCCAACCCTAGAATAAGCAATAGGCGACCATATTAAACAGACTGAGTCTTGAGTTGTGGCTTTCTTTGGGTTTGAACATCGTTGGAAACATTTGTGATATCTAAGTAAACAACTCAAAATATATAACAAAAGTATGGCTGGTTTTAGACATTTTAATACACAATTCTTACATCTTTAATAGAAAATAAGACCATATTATTGTTTGAGGCGAAATGTGATGATCAGTAAACGGGCGGTGACACAAAATGCTTCTCGAGGGGAATCAAACAATAAAACACTCCCTCAGTTGGGATTTACATGACACACAAACACACTCACACATATAGTACACACCAATCATCCTCCTCCCTTTTCGCCACGAGTGCAGCGTGCCACATATCATGTGGGGTCTAAGCCTCGGCCCACACTTCACATTCAACTCTGCTGCTCTTCATTTCAGAAAACACACACATTGCCGCAGACCAAAGCCTCTGAGAGCCGACACACACACACACACACACACACGGAGGCTCCCACTATCTCCTCCTGTCACGTTGATGGGCAATAATTTTCCATCCACATTACATAACTCAGATAAACCTCTTAAAAATGCCATGGCTCTCAGTGTGAAAATTGCTAATCCTCGCGGATGCCTCGGTGGCAGGCGTTAGCCAGTTTAATTTTCAATAACAGTTAGCATTTTACCAGCGGCGGACACTTTTATCCAAAGTGCCTCGGAGTGCTGCGAGCACAGTTCATCCGGCTGCCCTCGGCTCTCGCAGCCGACACGAACAGCGGTAGCTGCCATATCAACCGACTTCAGAGGGAGTTAAGTTGTGTTTTTTCTGTGTGTTGGTGACAGTTTATGTAGATAAAGAGAAGAAAGAGGGTTTTTTTTGAATCGCAGAGTGTCGTGTTATCAAGTCAGACCTAATCACGGTGTTTTGTTCTCTTTTTGTCTTCCTCCCCTCCTCTTCCTCATTTCATAATAAACTCCAGGCACAATCCCAGCTGTCCTTTTTTTTTTAACGGTGCCTTATTGCTCTCTTCATTCTGCCGATTCGATGCGGTTGTCTCTTGGCATTAATATCACATCAGAGCGACGTTAGACACGTATAGAGGAGTGGAATTAGACACACGGCCGAACATGAAACAAGAGGGAAAATGGATGAATTCAAATTAAAAGATTTTTGATAATTTTGTTCTAAAAGTGGGAGGACGTTGACAGGCTGCCTTTCTTTCCTTCACTTCCTTATACACACACACACACACACACACATTGATCCCACTACAGTAAAACTGACTCCATCCTCTCGCTGTCTCACTCACACAAGCGTGCTTCAGTAAAAATAGACCGAAGCTTGATGAAGCTGCTCGCTGCAGCGCCGAGTCCTCTGTCATCCATGATGAAAGCTATTGTTGCAGTGAAAACCCTGTCGCGGGAGGGGGGGAAGGTGGGGTCTCTCCGTGCTGACAAACGCACCACGCGGGGGCAAAGTAATTATTTAGCCGGTGTGAAGTAATGTTAGAGGTGCCTCACACAGCCACGCTGTAATCTCGTTATCTGAAGGATGAGGTAGAGAGAGGAAGAGGAAGAGGAAGAGGAAGAGGGTGGAGCGCTCATATTTGTTCACTTTGTCTGCAGAGTCATTAGAGACGCTCTCACGTCGCCCAATTAAACACTTGCGTTGTCGTCTGTAAACACACAACAGATACACACCGACACCTGTAAGAGAGATAAAGAACGTTAATGGAGCTGTGAAGTGAAATGAATCGCTCCTGTATGCAGAGAAGAAGACAGGGACCGGCGTCGGCTGTACGCAGGAACTGCAGCTCGAGGGCCGTGATTGGCTGAGAGGAGATCAGGTCAGACTACATCACTGCTATCTATCTATCTATCTATCTATCTATCTATCTATCTATCTATCTATCTATCTATCTATCTATCTATCTATCTATCTATCTATCTATCTATCTATCTCATTGTATTGCTTCTACTAGTAGCTACACTGTCCACCAACAGGTCTCTAGTACAATGTCTTATTTATTGATATATCTGTTACTGTAGGCTACATATATTCAAACATGCCACTTATGCCGTTTTTCCACCGACAGTACCAGCTTGCCTCGCCTCGACTCAGCTCGCCTTTCTTGCGTTTCCATTACTGAAATCTGGCACCTGGTACCTGCTAAAGTGGTGCTTTTTTAGTATCACCTCCGTATACGTTCCAACCGAGCTGAGCTGATACTTCTGTGTGACGTAAGCTGGCAGCCGGCCACTGATTGGACAGAGAGCGACGCCACTTGATGACTCATGACGAGCGAGACGTCCAAGCCCGACACCCGCTACCTTTAAAAACTAGCATCTGCATTCAGTCAACGTAGCGATTACATGGAAGGAACAACGCGCAGGAACACGGCGTGGACCGTGGCAGAGGTGGAGACGCTCCTGAGTGTTGTCGCTGAAGACGCATCCAGAAAGAGCTTGATGGTGCGACAGGAAATGAAAAGGTGGACGTGTTTCGCATAGCCCACAGCTAGCCCTGTTTATGTGTCGCGTGGATAAGTACGTCACTGATGACGACCCGCCCACGTCGATGACGACCGCCCACGTTGATGACGACCCGCCCACGTTGATGACGACCCGCCCACGTTGATGACGACCCGCCACGTTATGACGACCGCCCACGTTGAAGAGATACTAATTCTAGATGGAAACGCAACGCGTCTGAAACCAAACCAAGTAGAGCCACGCTAAGCCGAGGCGAGGCGAGCTGGTACTGTCGGTGGAAAAACGGCATAAGAGATTCATAATTGACAGGTATTCAAGGTTCAGGTGCATGTAGGTCATTCAAAGAAGTAACAGGAACTTAGTTATTGTAGTTTGGCTGCTCATTTCACCAGCTCATCTATTCAAATCTAAACCTACTGACATGACACAAGTATTTTCAGTCGGACCTGCCTTTCCCGAGGATCTCATTATCTCTGGTGTGCAATTGCAAAATAAAGTCCACAAAACCATTCAGAGATAACAGAAATAAAGATGCTCCAGAATTTCCTTGAGAATCATCACATTTTTAAGTTTTCCTCAGTATCAAAGTAATCCGGTGATCGCTGTCTGTACATCCATGGGCAGACTGCAAACAGGAAGTGCTAATAGCTAATTCGGCATGTATGTTTAATGGTGTCACTTTGCCCAAACGTCGGCTAATCAAGGTGCGATGCGCAGCAGAATATATACACAAGTTTGTCTGGCATCGGGCACGTGGTCACCCAGGAAAAAGGAAGGTTAACTGGTGATCTCGGCAGCAATACCACTTGGAAACACGAGGGGATAAGGGTGTCTGCTGCCACTACTAAGCTGCTGCCGTCAGCCAAACTTCAAAGTCAAAGAGCTCGATTAGCGAGCTAGCTAAGGCCGATAAAAACCTGCTGGCAGCAGGTTTATCGTCACTTCAGCTGGAGAAATCAACATTCATTGGCTAGAAATGACGACCTGCCACCAATATCAGTGTGCCGTGTGAAAATGGAAAGCTTGACATGTATAGCAACAGTGAGTGAAGGTTTAGTGAAAAGTCAGTACTGCATTGGATGTTTACTGATTAAAATGACTTTGTTCGCAGACAGGAAGATGTATTTTTTTGTGAGTAGCTCTAAATTGAATATTCTGAATCTCTGTAAACAGACGATAACCTGCGGGAGGAGATTATGTTTCTTCAGTTGCTCACAAACTCCGGCACAGGCGGGTAAATAATGAAGGAAAACATCCAAGACGCCTTTGTTGGTCTGTATCTTTACCTCACAGAGAGGGAACGCACACACACACACACACACACACACACACACACACACTCACACACATGCTGCCAGTAGACGGAGGAAACAGATGCTACCCAAGCAGAGCACAGTTTGATCTTCCTTTCCCACGCCCAAATGTCAAATTGTTGCGAGTATCCCGAATACACACTCACACACACACACACACACACACACACACACACACACTGACACCTGCAATAAAATCTAACAGATAAAAGATTCATCACTCATCCAATATAACTGCCAACAACTCAGCCGTCTATATCTTGTGCAGATACAGCAAAGTCCCACAGCTGGTGTGTGTGTGTGTGTGTGTGTGTGTGTGTGTGTGCATACAGACACCTTAATCTTAAATACTACCACAAATACACCAACCTCAACCTAAACCTGATGCTAACCTTAATCCTAACACCAAGTCTAACCCTTCTGACAGCTCTTTGGAAGAAGTGCCGACTGGGCAAACAAACCTCAAAAAAGTCAATACGAGGTTTTAAATCGGTCACACAAACACACATTAGGCTGAAAAACTGGCTTTTAATCAAGATTCGGCAGATATTTGCTGCACACAGCATGATCACGACGGGACCACAAAGGAACAAAACTGTGAAGGGGTGAGAGAAAAACGGCGACATTAGCAAAACAAGATGCAGCGGAGCAGAGAGGAAATTGTTAAGAGAAGGACAAAGCTGAGGATCATTGATGTAAGAAGGTTTGTCTTTAAAAAAAAACAGCCTTTAATTCAGAGAAGTAATTAGTTGCACAGCTCCAAACAGTAATGACGCTGAATTTGAAGCTTTCACCGAGGCCGTAATGACTAAATTACCTGGATCACGACGCTTGAAGAAGATTTTTCTTTTTTTTTGTTTTGACCTGGTGTAACATCCTTATGAAACACGACATGATGATTTAAAACAGTGGTACTCAGCCTTTTTTGGGTCAGCGCCCCCCTCGATCCATTATCCAGGTCCCGTTAAGTAAAATGTAGGGTAATTGTCTTCTCTGAATATTAATGCTGATTATATTGAAAAAAAACCTGAATGTTAAATAAGTCTGATTTAACTCAACAGTTGGAATATCATTATCATTACTTTCGCAAGGGAGCAAAATAGTTACGTGAACAGAAATTATATTTGGAACGTTGCCTATTGTTTAGTGAAGTAAAGACTTAAAATAAACTGTCTCATCTAGTCACATTGCTGTTAACTCGCAGGTTTTAGGCCGTTGCAGACATCATTCTTTTACAAGTAGTTGCAGGTTTGAACTTGTCATTTGTGAATCTTTGATGTAAACTTGCCTTAAAGGGATATTCCAGTGTAAGTTTAATCCATGGTCTAACACACCTTGACACCGAGTAAGACTCCCCCTCGAGAGGTCAAGTTTGCTGACCGCTAGCTTAGCTAGTTTTAGCAACCTCAGAAAAGACAGCACGATAACAATGAAAATTTATGATTATTACTCCATTACTTCTGTTCTTTTCCCTGTCAGCTCTCGATAATAAGAACTGAGCATTCAATGGAGTAATAATCAGACATTTTCATCCTTGAGCTGCGGAAATCTACTGCACTCAGTAATCGACTCGTCAGGGCTTCCCCACACAGGCAGGCTGCTGGAGGAGAGGGTGAGTTGTGCTGTGTTTTTAATACAAATCCGGCAAAGCTAGCAGATGTTTGATGCTTCGTACTTTGTGCTGGGACTGTACATGTACTGTTGCTGAAGTTTGGTGCTGTTCTCACCATTAATTGTGGCTTTTTGATGGCGGTTTCTAGTTGGAGACATAAGCTGCAGTGTATTGTTATCATGTGGTCTTTTCTGAGGTTGCTAAAACTAGCTAAGCTAGCAGTCGGCAAACTTGATCTCTCTATGGGGGTCTTACTCGGTGTCAAGGTGTGTTAGACCATGGATTAAACTTACACCGGAATATCCCTTTAAGCGTCCCCCAAGAACACTTTAACGCCCCAACTATTGAACATATTGCGACAAAGTTCTCTGGAAGCCTCTCAGGGGACGGTACTGCCCCTGTTGAGACAGGGAGCCAATTATCAGTGATCACTGCTGTGTCAACAACATTTGGTAGTGTCTCCTCCAGTGAAACTTTACCAAGAAACAAGTGTATTATAAAACAGATCCTTCCATGCAGCAGCCCTGCTCTGTGCAGGTGAGACAGCAGACTGCAGCTCAGTCAGAAGCCAGCAGATGAAGAGGCCTCACTGGAGTCGTGGTTCGGCTCCTGCAGGTTTGAGCTTCCAGTTGGATTTTTTAATTGAATGAAGCAATCATAAAATCTAATTTGGCAACCTGTGATTTATTTTAATCTAATCCTCTGATATCTATGAACACACAAAAAAAATTGGACGCTTGCCATCGTCTCTCCCGGCCTGTGCTAAGATCAATAGCACAGCGGTCCAGGATCCCTCAGGCTCCTGATGCAGTGTTGAGTAAATGCCATCTGCTTCCTCTGGGTGTTAAATATTTTGTGCGTGCGAAGGAATGAATTGATCAGAGGAATCAACATCAATAATTTGCTCCTAACGTTACAGTGCCCTGTTATTAAATAAGACAGTTTGAGTCTCAGGACATTTTTAGCTAGAGAAGAGGGCAAAGTGGGCCAGAACCCCAGAACTCCAGGGTTCCTGAAAGATTATGTCTTACCATCTGAAGCACAATGTCAGCTGTCTACAAGAAGGACTTCTAAGACAGGTCATGTGTTATCTTATTTTTGTGCCCATAGTGGCTAATTTAATGGGTTTAAACCTGTTAAACTCTTGATTTTCTTCTTTTCCCTCCAATGTCTTAATTCCCCAAAGGCATCTTTGGAAACTTTAGTTTTCCCCAGTAGAATAGCTCAGCTGGTTAGCATGCTAACTTCAACTTTGCAACTCAATACGAAGACATCTTAACGTCGAAACCGTCGTTACTTCACATACTGTTGATCATTTTAGTTCATTTTTTTATGTTTTAAACTAAAATTGCATCTTTAATACAATGTTTAGCTCAATAATCATGACTCAGCAGTTGGCCCAGAGGTTAATGAAATCACAGTAAGCTAATCGGAGGCCAGACAATAGTTCAGCAACAGAAAAACCCAACACAATTCAGAGGAAGTGGGAAGAACATCGGAGTAAATACACACATAACTATTCAGGATCTTTCCTGTGTAACTTGAGTCTTAGACCAATATGAATAACTTGGTGTGGTGATTCATTTATTGATTCACTTTTGTCATGTTTACATTTCATGTCTGATGCTTTTATCTTTCATTGGCAAGTGGACTTAAAAAAAAGGGACTTGTATGACCCTTGACATGGCCATAAGGTTGGATTTACTTGAAAAGCTTTACATTATTCCCATACAGGGGACTGAAAGCCAAGATATCTTGGCCTCTGCTGCATTTATTTGACCATTCTTCTCAAGACAGTCTCCAGTGAGTCGCCCAACTTTATGGAAGTGCAATATTAAGTCGCTGGAGTTCCCCATTTACAGCTCATTGATTCAGTCTGTTCCACCTCGAACAGTCCTGGGAGTTCAGCTGTTGACCCGGTGGTGGCAAAATAACACTCAGAAGCTGCAGGTCACTGCATTTGTTTCCTCTATTACCTTTTAAACTACATAATATACAGTTAACAGTATATAATATAATGGTGTGTATGTGTGTATCTGTGTGTAAATGGTTATAAGAATGAGTTCATTGTGCAGGAAAGGTCAGAACAAAGTGGTCTTAAATTAGATGTCTTGGTCTGTCTCATAAATAATATGCAGGTATTATGCCATGCACTACAGCACCTATTTTTAAGGTTACAGGGTTAGAGTTTTTCTCTCTTTCTCTTCCATTCACTGGATGCACACACACAAGCAACACACACAAGCAACACACACCTCCTGTTGTATCTGACAGCCTGAAAAACACACTGAAGACTTCACACATCATATCAGATTCCTGCTACTCCTCAACACTGATTACTGTGATAGTGTCTATTTTGGGTTATTTATTCAGCAAACACTTCACACAGTGAGGCAAAATCATTTCATAAATTCATTACCAGACAGTATTTAACAATCAATATTCCAAAATGATGTTATTCTTTCATTGTTCGTGCTGCCAGTCAGCTCCAAAAAACAAAGTGAAGATTTAAAGTTATATTTCATTGAACTTGTAAGGGAACCATCAGCTTTTAGATTAAACCTCGCTTTCACTATGTTATCACTGTGAAGGCTGACTGTCAACCCAGTCAGGCTGGCAGCCTGGCATCATTCTTGTCTGCGTTCAAGTCTCCAAATGAATTGAATGAATAAAATAACTGTCTTTGTGACAGCAGTTAAAATAATTTACCCTTTCCTTTTGATTCCACATGGGACAAGAACAGCGGTCATCTAGGTGAAAGTCCTGTTCTTGTTTGACTCAACCATTCGTTGCCAACTTCCTCCTTAAGTGGACTTTATCGCTCTTTATGCTACTTTCCCTGACTTCCTTCTTGACTGTTGTAATAATTACTACGGCCAATAGAGGTCTCTGCAACAGGAAATGCAAATATGGGTCGTAATAAGCTGCTATCATAGTCGACCTTTATGGTTGTTTTCCTGATGAGGACACGCTGTTCAAACCAAATTGCACACACAAGGGTATGCACATAGACTATAAGACATGAGTGTAATGCTTCCTCTTTTATCTCACTGATATCAGAATCGCTGTTTAATGTTTACTCTCCCACAGCCGTATCAGAGCTGTTTTAAGTTGCTGCTGATGCAAACCCATTGCTTCATGTTGTGGCGTGGATGGATGGCTTTCATTGTGAAGCAGCCACAGGAAACACAAATGTATTTGTCACCATGGTTAGCGTTAGACTCCTTCATCAAAAATCCATCTATAAAACAGGACTAGAGTCATTTATTTTCTCAGTGAGCTTATATAAAACTTTTGTAGGGATTAATGGACCAAGAAGAACGCAGCCTGAGACACTCTCAGGGCGAGAAGCTGCACACCTTCAACTTCTCAGCAAGGTAACTAACACTACTCTGCCCTGCTGCTGTGTGGAAAAACTGCTGCTGAAATCAGATCTCAGTTGCAATCGTAATTGCCTCGAAGCCTTCATTAAAACAACATGAACTTGTCTGGTTATGTTGTAAACAGATGTGTTATCTGACCCCAGAATTCTGGGAAATGTAGTAATAAACTACAATCACCACCAAATCAAACAGGACTGAAACTAACAGTTGATTAATTCAATTAGTATTTCCAAGTCTTGTGCTTCGCTACATCTCTCATTTTTCTGCGTTTGACTTCCCACCTCTCCTCACAGAGCAGGTTTGTTAACTTCACATTGTAATTACAGGAGAGCTCATGCCGTCATGACTCGCTCCCTGCCATGGTAGCTGACACCTCTGCCCTCCGAGGTGCTGACACGAGACAGAGCCCTCACACTGCGTAGAGCCGACACTGACATATGGTTTCCTGTGAGGAAGATTTCTCAGCGGTCTCTACTGTGCAGGAGGAACAGACCTCCCCTCCTACAACTTAATCTGTTCATCCTTTCAGCTGCGCAACCTTGACTTTCACGTGCGCTACAGGAGCTTGTAGCGTGCATCAAGTATCATACATATATAATTTATTTGGTTCATTAATCATTTCCACGGAGCAGCATCATCGGGATATTCCTCAAAAGCTCATCTGGCCTACATACTCTGGCAAACACGGCTGGATAAATATTCCCCTGTGATCCATCTCCACCATCACGATCACCAGGCAGGTACACAACCGTGAACGTGTTTGCCAACGCCTCCACAAATAGAAGCCGTGCATTATTTCCAGCAGGAACACAGCTTAAACATGTAATCCGTGTGTCATGCCCTTCTGCATGTACTCCATCAACATGAAATGATCAGTGTGTTTGCAAAGAGGGGGAGGTGTAAACAAAAGGAGGGAGTACATACAGCAGGAAAGCCTGTATAGATGAGGGGTGAAGAGGGTGGGCTGAGCCGCGAGAGGAGATGTCAAGTTCTTCCTTTAAGAATGTAAATCATCTCCTGGTGTCCCACGAGGATGTTCTTATCTGCCTCTGCTGTTGCAGATATGAATTGTGCATAATGCACTCACGATGTTAATCAAGTTATGGATTGTTGCATCTGTCTGAGTTCTCCATCTGACTTCTTCACCTTTAATAAAGACATAGGAATAAGTGCCCTTAACTTCATGTTCATATAGTCATAGCCTAATTTTGTATTTTTGTACACGAACAGAGTAACAGACAACCAACAAGTTGACAGTTGACTGTTAATATTTGCAAGGTTCCATGTATCATTTCTACAAAACGGGTCATCAAGTTTACATTTCATGTTTATTCTCCGACTTTCACAGGAGGTCAAAGGAATGATGGTGGATTTACAGGCACAAAGGCTACCAAGTCAGTGACCGCAGTCTGAGAATGTGGTCTAGTATTTCTTTGTGTGAAACCACTGGATATTTTTGACAAGGAACAACAGCGTTTTACCATTTGTAAGCGTGACACTACTGGATATTTTGAAGGAAACCTCAAGAAAGTGTCCAGCCCTGATTGTGGCGACAAAACCGGGTGTTCTCAACAAGACCTCGGGACATCTCCAGTCGTGATTGTGTTGACAAAGGCTGCGGTTAAAGCCAAAAATAGATATTTTCCTAACCCTAACCAAGTTGTTTTTGTGCCTAAATCTAACCAGACCAAAGGAACAGTGTTGTCACAAGACATATTTTTATTCTTAAGTTTCAACATTCAACACGTACGCTGATGACATTGTGTTGTATTATACAAGTTGTTAGACATACAAACATACATCCATCCATATTGTGATCTGAGTGTTGCTGCAGTCAGGTGATAATTCTCTGTTGGTTCTTCACCATTAGCAACCCTTTTTACGCTACACAGTAATTCCAGCTATTGTTAATACAATAAAATACTGATTGGTGCAGCCTTAAAGGATTCAATGACAAATGCGAGGGACTTGAAAAGAGGGATATTTTTGACACATCGCACCCATCTTAACAATGTAATTTACAATGTGAGATAAGAATGTGTAAGTTTGTCTTTATCAGGAAAATCACTGAAGTGTTAAAGTTTCCCCTGAGAAAAACACAGGAAAGGCAGCACAAGGAAGACTTTCTGTCTCGCTTATTTGTTGTGCCTAATTCTTCTGCTGTCGAACTCGAGGCGAGGTGCTTAATTGTGTAACCATAAGGATTGTCTTTAAATCAATTTCAAGCTTAGATAAGAAGACAGGAGAGTTGTTTTCCCTTTTCTCCTCCCTCAAACTCTGATATATCAGGTGTTCAATTACACACAAATGCACACACACATCTTGAGTCAACCTGTGTGAGTTGTGTTCAGGCTCAGAGCACCGTGGGATGAAGTGAATCTGCTGAAACGGAGGAGGAGAGGTGAAAGGAGGGGGATGTATGACAGTGACCTCCCTCTGGCTCTGGCCCTCCTTCTCCGCCTCATTCATCTCTCCACCGCCTGACTGAGGATTTATCCACCTGATTACCCAGTAGGTATCATACCTATCTATCCCCATCCCAGCCCTGCAACGCTCAGCATAAACAGCTTGGGGGTGCAGTCTGTGACCCAGAGCTTATTGCAACATTAGCTGCTTACAGAATCAGGCATCCTGGAGTTTTAAACTGGTTAAGACCTTACTTTTCCCCTGAGCAAGGCATTAATGTCCTACCCGTTCTAATGAAGATGTCAGGTGGTTGCAGTTACGGTTTATGAATCCGTTCAGCTGTATGAATGACGCGGAGTGGTAGTGACGACAAAGCATTAAAGCTCTCGTGATCAAGTGTATTAATTGTGACGTGAGCAAAGGAGGAAGTAAGGTGACATTTCACAACGGAGAGGAGCATTCAAACTCGACATAAACAAAATAATTTCTTACCACAATCACCTCTGGTTTAGTTGAATTAAATCTGACTCTCTCCTGTCCTCACCTGCTGTGCTTTCCTTTTCCCTGGAGTCATAGTCCTGGTCAATGCTGCTGTAAATCACCTCTGTACTTCCTCCCCTGTCTTTAAAGAGACCTCTGTAGGTCTCGGAGGCTGTGTACGGTCCAAGTCTGGTGTCCAACCGTGTTCCCTTCTTTCACCGATGCAATCGCTCTTTGTCTGGTCCCTCCCCTAAGACCAATTCACCGTTGGAAGACCCTGCCAGGAGCTGCTGCTCCTGACAACATAGCTCCCAGGATCACAGGGACACACAAACCACCCACCACCACGTTAAGGTGACGATTCTACTTTGTGACGTCAATGTGATTTTCACCAATACAACATAGCTTGGCAGTAGCTTAACTTGTTGATTAAGTAACCCATTCTTTCAACGAACTGTAGCTGCTGATACCTGGCTAGCTCAGTTAGCAGAGCAGCCAGCAGTCCTGTTAGCTAGCTGACTTAGCCTGGACTGGGAGCTCGGCACACTCGGGGGGTGTTGGTTATTACACTGCAAGCACAGGAACTTTGGACTGGCTTTATTTATGACACAATGATTATGGTTTCATGAGCTGATGTCAAAACCAAGCACATAAGACCGTTTAATGTAAAGCTAACACATAAGGCTAAATAGTTTATAATTTTACGCCTGCTATGGCACGTTTATGACATGTTATGGTGTTTTGGTTGATGTCAAGTTCTCATAATAAATACATCAAAAACATTAAGTTTGTGTGTCCACCAGTTATCTGTCACTGAGGCAAATAAAGGCAGCAATGAGAACATAGATTTAGCAAAAGTTTCTGACTTATCCCTTTGCTTTTTGCATTTTAAAACAAGTTTTTTAACGTCACTTCTCTACTCTTGCCTCGAGTTGTTTCCCACCAGCGTGTGAATATCCGAGAGCGAAATTTTAAATGAGAGTGTATCTACAACATCTCAATTAGAGAGAACAGTGCTCTTCTGTGTTATGGCCCCAATTTGTGATTTGGGCTGCTAATTCGAGTGTATTGTTACATAAAGTAATGTAGTGCATATTTAAATGGAAGCAGGGAGGCTGGCATCAAGCTCTTGCTGACATGTCGTCCTGCCGCCGAAGAGGAGACGAGGCCCCTGGAGGAGGCAGAGCTGAGAGTTAATGATCTTTCTGTATGCAAAGGCCACGGTTCAAAAGGCACTGGGATGATAGGAAGTGGCAAAACCCCATTAACTCCATGACAGAGTCTGCCACGAGTAATATGCTCTCTTCCCCTTTCTTTCTCTCCTCTCTGGGTCTCTCTTTTCTCCCCGTATCCTCGTCCGTCTCTCACTCTTGTCCTCTCCCTCCCTGTCTCTCTCCTCCTTTCTGTCTCCGTTGTTTACTCAGGATGTGTCTCAGTTTCTCTCTTTATCTCACCCAACCTCTCATCCATTCTCAGGCTGTCCTTCTTTCTCCCTTCTTTTCCATTCCCTCTGAGCCTCTCACCCTTTCTTTGTGTACCTGTGTCTTTTTTTTTATCCGTCCATCTTGTCACCGTTGTCTCTCTCCCAGAGTTTCTCTGTTTTTGTTGCTCCTTTGCAGTGTCTCAAGCTCCAGATGATTGATAAAAGCCCATAAAAGAGCCTCGGCAGCAGATGCCAAGTTGCCGGCTGCAGACAGAAAAAGAAGCAGCACCTGTCTTTTGGCCAAGATGCGATGATGGCGGAGTAAAACCTGGGGAAAAAAAGGCAGCTTCAAGCTGGTCACACTTTTGAAACAGAAT
This sequence comes from Lagodon rhomboides, assembly GCA_039737535.1. NCBI lineage: Eukaryota > Metazoa > Chordata > Actinopteri > Spariformes > Sparidae > Lagodon > Lagodon rhomboides. The sequence continues at coordinate 32,131,620 of CM077786.1, forward strand.
CCTTGGGTCCAGGCATCTATGTGGATGCTTCTTGACACACACCACCCAACCAAACAACCAAGTACACCCCCTCAGGCAATCGCACTCCTTGATGGCAGTGCTTCCCCCAGCAGGACAGTGTGCCCAAAAACTTCTCAGGAACGGATTGAGGGACGTTTCAAAGGGCTCAAATTGTCAATCTGTCGATCAAGCATCTGTGCGACGTGTTGGAAAAAGTCTGATCCATGGATGACCAAACCCCAAACCAACTGAACCCAAAGGATCCACTACAAACGTCCCGGTGCCAGACACCACAGGACACCTCCAGAAGTCTACCGACCATGCCTCGAAAAGGTCAGAGCTGTTTTGGCTGTTGTATACAGTGCAGCTAAAAAAACAGCGAGCTAACTAACATTAGCTATGAGCCATCACCTGAGACCCCCGAGGCTATGAGTCCTTTTCTTTATGTACTCTACACCAATGATATTATTTAGACCCTATCCCATTACAGCTTACATTAAATATTCTGTTGACAAAACCATACTCGCTCTCACAGACTCAGTCACAACCCACCAACAACCTGTAGCTCACCTCACTCATTGGCTCACAGGCAATCATCTCCTCCTGAGAGTCTTCAAGGTGAAGGAGCTATTCTTTGACATCTGCGACAAACTCTCTCTACAACCCATTGTCCCACTTCCATTAAAGGCCGGCTAGTGGAGAGCTTTAAGCACCTCAGCATCAGACCTGGACAATAAACTGAGCTTTGATCACCGCACCACAGACATCCATAAAAGCTGCCAACAAAGACTCTCTGCCATCTGCAAAATGTGGGCTCTCAGTCACACTGCACATGCTGCTCCTTCTCTACTGAAGTATGATTGAAAACATCCTCCTGTACTGCGCCAACTGCTATTTAACGCTGGCTTATGCTCACCATCAGCAATGGATCAAGCTCCTGAAAACATATCTTTGACACTGCCACCACTGATCGTAACACATGACCCCTGCCACCACCTTCCCATGAGCTGTGTTGTTTGTAATGTTTCTGTATACATATTTGACCTGTTTATACCTGTACATGTTGCAGTATACAGATATAGTTATTTTACAATGGTTTACAACTTACAACTTTATTGCAACTTAGCTCTATCTGTTGTACATATGACAAATAAAGAACCCGAAACTCGCGTCAGATCAAACACCCCAGTACTAAAAGGCCAGATATTTTGCCGTGTGGATTGCACCACATTGCGAGGTGTAATGATCTGCTTGTAAATCCAAACGGCAGAGGAACTGGCATGTGTTTTAATGAAGGCCAGGTCAGTAGCCACAGGTTTTCAAAGCCTGTTTGATGTGTTTTTGTCCTTGCCCTTGATGTCCATTGATGCTGCTTCTGCCTGATGCTGCGAGCTCACAATTACTCCGTTTGTGTTCCAGTTAGTTGTTTTTTATCCCGACCGTCATATTTTTCAGTTTTGAAACCTCCTCTTGGGACTTGACGTCAGAGCCGAAATGATTCATTCAAATGAAAAGTCTCCTCTCGTTTAGCACCCAGGTCAGAAGATTGATTCAAAACTTTGTTGGCCGACTCGTGTCGCCTAATTTATGGCTATATATCACAGAATAGACTGAGAGTCCAGACTCAAAGGCAGGGCCACAGACAGGGCATGATATGTCAGAAGCACCCAGCAAGACACATACTAATGGCCTGGACTTGCTGCCATTTAGTCCCTGTCATACACAGCCAGCTTCAAAATGCCACCAACTGCGTGCATATAAATCATCAGAGCGAGATAGACAGAGCGGAGAGACAGTGGGCAGGTTCAGCTCCCAATTGTTGGTACAAATAAAGGGGAAATACACAACCACACAATACACGTCACAAGTGTGCCTTTTGAAGAGGAGAAGAAGAAGAAAGACCGCCATTTTTGTCACGTTGATGCCACTACAGCAGTGCTTACATAGGCCTACTGCAATATTTCCCTTTAAATAGTATGTTATTTATTTACTATTGCTTTCCAAGATACTGAAAAATCTCATATTGTCTTAGTGTCCTGCAAATTTTGGAGCAAGTGGCTGAGTTTGGGCTACAAAAACAGCTACGATAATGTCAACCAAGACAGTGAAAAAAGCCCTAATTATCTCACAGCGATTGCTGTCAACGAGTTCTTTGAATCCTCACCGATTCATGATAAAGATTTTGGTGCTTCAACTTTCATGCAAGAATGAGCATAGCACTTGCTGCAGGCATGCTAACATTAGCTGGCGGCTGCTGCAGTGCTATCTAAATTGATGTTTACGTCATGCGTTCCTCTTCCTCGTCGGATATTTTATCTCTTTTGGCGTGTGTTTGATGCGCGCCCTGTCCTGAAGATGGATTTCTATCAGCTTAACATCTGTCACTATGCATTTATGTCAAGAAAGTGGGCATGCGCAGGTAGAACGCAGCCAAAAACGAATCATGTTTTAACATTTACATGGGACAACTTTTATTTTGATCAGTTCATGAAAGGGTTTGAACTGATCAAGGTGTTTATGTGGTGCATTTTGTATTCTGTCTGGGCTTTTTAAATTGATTTTAATCGAAATATTAGGCTCCATGTAAACGCAGCCACTGTGACTTGTTGCAGGGGTGACGTCTTACCCTAAAGATGTGCTTTCAGGTACCAAAATGTGGCACCAGTTGCTTTAACATAAATCAGTAGCCAACAAAATTTAGACAAAGAAAGGGGGAAGATAAAAAAAAGAGTGTGAGGAAGAAAAGAGACAGGTCATCCACACAACTTATAAATTCATAAATTCACTTTTTCCTCTTTAAAATGTCTGTAAAAATCACCCGACACAACACGTACAGGGTGAGTAGGAGGGAACACACACACACACACACACACACACACACACACTTTAACCTCAATCCAATAGGTGTCAGCATCCTGCTGCCTGACAGTCGTTTGGCATCCGGGACTCTGAAATTTGGCAGCGAGATGAGGGAGATTTAGGGACCCGGGTGTGACGGAGTAGACGAGCTACTGTCTGCTGGATTGGTGTTGACAAATGAGCTCTGTAACGGGGCATTAGCCTTTCGCTGTCACGGGGGAAATCCACTACTGCAAAATGACATCCAACCCCACTTGTTCTCTGACCGTCAAATCAGCCTCGAGCTGCTATCTGTCTCACTTAGGCAAACACGACGTTGAGGTAGCGAACGGGACTCCACGTATCATTTTCTTTCAAATGGGAAGTACATCGAGCTGCTGCTGATTGTTATCAGTACGTGATATCAGCCAGATGTTTCACCTGAGTTTGTTCTTCCTACCAGCCTGCATATCTGACGCTCTCCACAGAGCTGAAAGGAGGGGAGACGTTTGGTTAAAGGGCAGATATGTTCATGCTACAGAGACACAGCCACACCTGCACCACACAGAGCTGAACTCCTACATTCATTACAGTCAGAAAGGTGGTGAACTGTTGCCACCTACTGACCAAACATGGAACCACAACACAGGCAGAGGTGCAGTGGTAAATCTACCCTCATATCTTTTAACCTGGCTGCTTCCATTCATCCACAGGAGCATCAGTAAAGCTCGGTGACTGGTGTAAGGCGATAAGGCCCGGCTCCCTGTCTGTGGTTCAGCTCGTCCAAAATGTGTTGGATGGGTTTTTCCACATCAAACTGACATCTGGGTACTTTTAAATTTGCCTGTTGACATCAGAGCCTTTTAAAAGACACCACATTTAACCCAAATGCACGAGTTTCCATCGCTGCTTCCTCCTTGGTGATGATCACTGACAGGAGTTCTCACAGATGTATTGCTGCACCACAGCAAACTGTCGCATACGATGTTAAAATGTGGCCCGTGTTACATTTGCATAGGAAACTTTACACCCGACCACATCATGTTATCTTCCTCCAACATCCTGCTGTTGGTTTACAAAACATCGGATGGCTTCAGTTATTATGCTTCACGTATCTGGAACAAACTCCCAGAAAACTGCAGGTCTGCTCCGACTCTCACCTGTTGAAGACTTGAAGACGTTTCTGTTTGCCACAGCTTTTCACTGAAGCAATTTTAAGGCTTTGAACTGCACGGTGACTTTTATTCCTTAGTCTCATCGCTTTAAAACCTCTTTTATTCTAATTTTTTTGTATTTTAAATGCACTTTTCAAAGTCTTTTAATGTCATTTTATGTCCCTGTAAAGCACTTTGAGTTGCCTTGTGTCTGAATTGTTCTCTAAGAATAAACTTGCCTTCATAGTGTAGTTAGCTTTATCCTGAGGAAATCTGTGAAATGAACCAATTCGCATATTGTATTAAAGCGGCACTGTGTAGTTTTGGAGATGAAATTCAAACTTACGATATTAATGAGATAATAATACAAACTCAGAAAAGTTTATTTATTAACACAAGTGAATCAACAAACGCCTCAGAGGAAAATAAGGTTCCCAGAACACTGTTTGAAGCTAGAAAGTATGAAATTGTCCTTAAAGGTCAGATTGTTCATTCAGTCATGAAAACAAAGAGTTTATTTGGTTGATGAAGATCTTTCTCTTCTAATTAAAATCTACAGAATGCACCTTTAATTAATTAAAACCCTTTAAAGAAGGCAGACCAGGTGCAGTGATCTGATTGGTCCGCTCCGTGTCAGACACAGGTATGTGAGTGTATCTGCATGCCGCCACCAAACCTCGAATAATGCGGAAAAGCAAGCTGGAACAACCTCCGCGCTTCACTTCCTCAGTGTCGGGTTTCAGCCCGTCACGCACCCTCCTCCCCGCACACGCAGTCCGGGACCGCGGCGGTGAGTTTTTGGAGTCCAGATTTCGGCGGGACGAGCTTCACCGGGCCTCCACCTGAAGGCTGTCAGCACCGGAGCGACAGGACAGAATGGACCTCACTGTGGAAACTTTATGATCTGACTCTTCCTCCACCTGAGGGCGCGTACCTGTGCGGACCTGCCCGTTAGGTGGGACTCGAGAGGGGCAGTCGAGCCCGAGGAGACACACCTTTCTTGCTGCGCCCCCCCTCACCACCACCAGCAGCAGCACCACCCCACCCTCCACCTCGCCCTCTCTCTCTCTCTCTCCCAGAAAGCGAAGGAATTAAACCGATCCGAACACTGAAATGTCGGCAAATGAGAGAGCAACGCGCGCACTGAGGGAGATCCTGCAGCACCCTGGAAATGACGTTTGCGCAGACTGCGGCGCACCAGGTGAGATGGAGAAAATGTCTTTAAGAGCGGTGAAATGTTGTTTTTTTCTACTTCTTTCTCTTGAGTTGTCGAGAAGTGACGTGGAGAAGGTGCGGGGACTACCTGTGCCGACACGGTGAGGATCGAGGTTAATCATTAAGACGCGCCACGCTCAGCGCGCTTTTTCTTCTTTTTTTGTCCCATTCAGCCACTGCAGCCAAAAGTATTCAACCTCCTGCTGCCTGGTGTGTTTTTTAACATAAAGCTGCAGACAAACTGAGAGAGGAGAGCTTTCCTGGAAGCACTCGGAGCCTTTCTTGGTATTCTGTGGTGGAGAAAGACACTTTTCAGAGTTCAACATGTCTTGACCTGCAGGGTGGAGGCACACCCACCCTCACCTGGTGCCTCCAGCCTCACTGTGGAGGTCTTTAAACGCTCACTTAAAAAATGTCTGACTCACGGCAGATACTAGAGTATACAGTCCTACAGGCAAGGCAGTGGAATAAATGGAAGAAATGAATTTAAAGTTTTCAGGCGAGCACAAAATGTGTAAAAACAGTTTTTAGTAATGACTCTTTTAAAGGGGCTCTGTAGGACTTCTGTGTTGTGCCGGAGGCCGGTCGTCATATTTTGAAGCTAGTGTTTGCTTCTGTTGGCGGAGCGGAGACGAGGCACACGAGTTACATCCTCTGGATTTGCAGAAAATCCGACCCAGAGTCCTTCACAGAGAAGTCCACAGTCCAGCGGCTTTAAACAACTTAAACGTGTCATCCACATGCTTGTAGTGTCGGCCGAGAGACGGGGAAGGTCTTTCTTCTCTCACCACTTTCCAGTCCGCTCACATTAGGGCCACAGAGGTGATTAATACTCATAAAGGGCTACAAATTGTTTTCCTATTAAGGTTAATAATCTTCCCCAAAGAAATCATGTCCATAACCTGTAATAGGCTACCTAATTAATGCAGATACTGCACTTTGACTTTGGTTGATCACTTTTCAGCGCGTCACAATCAAATTGAGAAATCGCCCCGAGGCACCGTGCCGCTGTAGCTGAGATAATATCACAATATGATTTCTTAATCGCTTAAATCTGTATTTATGTTAGGGAGGCTGACTGACTGCACAGCACACATACCTTTTTAATACTCTACTGAGGAGCCGCACTGGATTAGGTGCCCCAGAGACGACTTTTTCTCTGCCACGTTCAAATATTCAGGCCCTCTGGTCACATTCTAGCACAGATTCCTGTCATTTCCTCTTGTTCCCTTCGATCAGAGACAAAAGAGAGTCACGTCGGAGAGTTGGCACGGGTATCTGTGTGTGGGCTGCTGCATTTTTTATTCCGAAATCTTGTGATGTAGCAAAGAAAATAAATGAATAAGCGTGAATATTAGACAGCCGGGCACGTCGCATTCTAATCTGTTGTCCGTGAAGAAAAGGCCCTTCGTGCTCAGCTATCTGCGATCGGTTGTGATAAGAACAAGGAAGCGTCTCATACAAAAGCTCCGCTGTTTACTGCCGAGATGCAGAGTGTACAGCGGGGAGATAAGGCAGGTGTGGTCGAAAAGCAAATAGAAAAACATTGCTATTGTCGTAGGACTCAAAGAAGAACACGACAGACGCATTAACCTGGAAGATTTCTGGTTTCCTTCCACCAAAGAAACTACATCGTGTCGCCCTTAAGGAAAGTAAAGAACCTCAAACTGCTCCTGAAGAGGCCAAAACTCCCGTCCACACTCACACTCCTCATGTGGGTGGTGCAGCTCAAACTCTCCCCGGATAGGAAGGCGTTCAGAAACTTGCTTTTAGCCTTTACAGTGTAAAAATAAGTCACTGTGTTGTGATGTCTCATCTCATTTTGGTTGTTAATGGTCTGAAAGTTTTGGTCAACTGGCTGTTTTTTTTGTTTTGCCATCATAATAAGATGGTTCTGAATATGTGTCATCCAACTTTTTGAAAGGTTGTGTATTCTCAGAGGAACTGTACTGATATTGATTTACCAACTGGACAGTTTCCAGAAAATTAAACTGTTTAACCCAAAAGAACCCATTTCAGGACATTTAAAGATTTTAGGACATTCAAAGTGTTTGTGACAAGCGTGTCTAATAAAAAAATCTTTTGGATCCAGCTTCTCAAAATTAAGAAGGTTCTACCTTTAATTGATTGTATATATTTCCCATTACTCGTATTTTGATAAGTCTAATAATGTCTTTTCTTAAAAATGTCATCCTTTCTTCTGGCTGCATTTTGAGGTCTCAGAACCCGTCCTGAGATGTTTTTTTTTTTTCTGTTTTCTGTCTGTTCTAGCAGCTTATTACGACCGATATTTATGTCCATTGTCAGCATATTGAGGAGTGTAGGGGTGCAGGAGGTAACTTACGTCACGGTTGTAGGTTATCCGAACCACAATCTTTTCCTAAACCTGACAAAGTGGTTCTAGTACCTAAACCTAACCTAACCGATGCCTGTCGATGGTACTCTCCAATGGTCATTTTGCAATTGACATATTTAGTTGTTAAGTCATGAAGATGTGTGACAAAAAAAAAACTATTGATAGATTTATGGAAAGAATCAACTACAAGATAATCATGAGTTGCTGCTGTGATTCTTCGCCGTACAAAACTCCCTCAGCCCCTCAACCTTTCCATCCGATTGTCTCCATCCCTTCATACCTGTCACTCCTTTCGTATCCCTCATACTCCATTTGTTCTCTCCATCTTCCTCTCTGCAGATCCCAGCTGGGGCTCCTGCTCCCTGGGGGTGTTCATCTGTCTGGCCTGCTCCGGGATCCACCGCAACATCCCCGACGTCAGCAAGGTCAAGTCCTTGAGCCTCTCCCACTGGGAGGACCACGAGGTGCAGGTGAGACCACAGGAGCCGGAACGAACCTCGACTTATTTTATTTCTAGGAATCGTCTTATCAAACTCTCAGCAAGAAAGGGGAATGAATGTTGAACTTTTTCTTTAAACTAAGAAGTATCAACTCTTGTTGAGCTGTGTAGTTTCTCCACAGTTTGATGGTCGGTTAAATAGTTTTCAGGTAAATTACATGACTTTATCTCTTTCTATGTAGATGACACTGTGCTGAGGATTATTGATGTAAATGTACTTCTATGACTGTTTTGCAAAGAGCCTTGAAGATACCGGTCAATATAATTCAATAAAATTAAGGTTCTGTGCAACATTTGAAATTGCAAGAAGTGAATTTACATGTTACAATTTACAAGATTCAATGTAACTTTGCTAAAATTGAAAAATTAAATGTAGAAGTTTTATTTCTCCAAGTTTTTAAGATACCTTATCCTCCATCCTCCCTTATGAAAGTGTTTTATTTGCTCTAGTACATGATATTACCTGCCTAAAGATGGATTACTGATCCAACAACACTGGTGATTATGGAAAAGTGCGCTATAGACGGAATAATACCAAACCAAAACTGAAAACTCCTCAGGAATTAAGAAAGTTCCCCTCCTTCATTCTGAATCATTTATGTGGAAATAAATTAAAGCACACGTCAAATATTTCAAATGTTAGGACATCACATTCCTGCCCAGCACATTTCACAGTGTTCCTGTAACTGTGCAGGGGGAGTTCACGGAAACCAAATAATAAATGATGTTGGTCAGTCTTTATCTAAAATATGTGTTGCATTCATAATCTCCGCTCTCTGATTTATTACTTCATTGTATGACTGATTAGGAGTTTTATTCCTGCTGAGTAATTTTTCCTGTTGAGCACATTTCAGCTGTAAAACTGTCAGCTAACGTGCCAAGACGTCATTAATCCTTGAATGATCCATCTCTGATGTGTGTGTGTGTGTGTGTTTAGTTCATGGCTCAGAATGGTAACGACCTGATGAAGTGCAAATATGAGGCGGCTGTTCCAGTCTACTACTACAAACCAACCCACAAAGACTGCCAGTGAGTAACCACAGCAACACACACACATAAAATGTACAATTTAACATTTTTTTTGCATTGTGCATGTAAAGTTGGGGATATGTCTATCCATGCATGTTTTCCTGTTTGTCTTTGTGCATGTGCAAGTGTTTGCCTGCAGAAATTATGAGTTTACGCAAAAAAAATACAAAAGAATTAACCTAACTTAACAAGGAAATAAATTAAATCCAGTGGTTTATCTTCTTATTCCTGTGAAGTTATCACCAGATTTTAGTTAAAAAACCCTTCTGTCTTTTGAATTGTTTACCAGCTTCACTTTCAGGTTAAATAAAGAGGGAGATAGGTGGATTGGGGAGGACAAGCGCCTTTATATCCTCTCCTGTAGGCAAGAAAGAAAGAACCCTTACGTTGCTCATCTCAATTGATTTTCCTAGTTCTCAAGTTCAAGTGTAACTAAGATTGAACTCTTTTCTTCTGTGTGCGTAGTTTCACATATAAGAGGGATAAGTGTCGTGTTTTCTTTTACCTTCGAAGGTGGTCTTTCACTTTTGAGATTTGTTTGAAATAATACCTGCAGGGTTGAGAGCTTTGTCCTTGTCACACGCCGAGCAATAGAGATTCAAATAGAGCCTTCGGAGATCATTCAGCTCCCCTTGTGTTTCTGTTTGAAATCCCTCGGTAGACATATTCGACCCCTGTGACATCACTCCGCAGGTGATTCACACGTTCTCGGATGAGTCTCTATTTTGGGAAATTTCCTCTTTTCCACCAGGCAGATTCACTCAAGCTTGGTCAAGTTTAGGAGGGAGTGTCTGTGCGAAAGGCTGGTTCTTGTTGTCGTTGCATGGATTGTAAACGGATTCAAGTCTGGACTGTGAATCTGCCATGTGAAGACTACTTCATTAACCATGACAGATAAACTGATAATCAGGATCATCTGCTGTATGTTGCTGCTGTGGTTGTCATCCTGTTGATGTGTCTCGGTGCAGGCCCAGCGTTTGTGTTGTGGTTGGACTGACTCTAATGAGTCAAGACGAGGAAACGACGGCTCCTCGTAGCTGCTTTAACTGAAGCCATTATCCAAAATAGTTTTTCGTCCTGAATAGTGAAACGAGGGGTGCTGAGAATGTTAACAGCATTCGCCTCATCATCTTTATTAGTAATGATGAGGGAAGGTAGAGTGTGTGTGTGTGTGTGTGTGATGGCGTTTTATTTGCATCAGTGAATTTCCTGCATCAGTTTATTCAGCACAGAACGTTGATTAATAAAATGAAAATACAGCGAGACAAGAGAGGAGAGCCGGCTGATCTTTATTCACCTGCGGTTTGAGGATTTTAAGTGTTTCAGACTCCGCTATCATCATTCCTGACATGGAACATTACCTCGTTCTCAGCCTGAAACATTTCTTGTTAACTGTTTGTTCACCCTGAAAAGATTTTCTTCTAGTCTCTAGCTCTCCGTCTATGTTTTAAATATCTTTTATCTAATTCTTCTTCCAATGAAAACATGTTATATGTGTATGGAAAGTTAAAGAAATACTTTCTTTCCCCAAACCCCCATAATACTCAAGGTTTTCTCCTCTGAGTCATCTCAAAGTAATATCACAGAATAACTCAGCCAATATCAATGCAGCTTGTGTGGACACGATTCTTCATCATCACTACTAGCTGCTCTCAGAGTCGCTGCCAGTTCATCCACATACAACAGATCACTTAAAACATTTTATTACATAAACTCACTCACTACTTGCACAATGTAGCGCCTCTTCACTTCCTGTCGACTCTACAGTAACGTTAGCCTCCAAACTTAATGACCACAGTGCTTTTTACATCGTTAAGTCAGTTACTTCACTTGCCACAGCTGGCTTTGTACAAATCATTAACAGTGTCAACTGTTTGTTTTTGTAAATAGTGTTTTTCTTCATTTTGTGAAACACCTCAGTATCTTAGAAAACTGTTAGCAAGGTTGGCTAGTCACCAGTTATCGTTACCTGCTTGATTATCAGGACCGATAATCACCCTGAAAAGTGAAGTAGGCTAAATAAAGCATGAAGGCACCGTGATCACAAGGTTGGATGCAAAGAAGTAAATAACTTTTGCCTGATGTATGTCGTTGAAGTAGGTTTACTTATCAGTGCTGCGTTTCACTGACGATGCGAGAGAAGATACAGATTTTTGCCGACTGTCTGGCTGCTTCATGCGTTCTCCTGTCGACAAGTAGCTTCCAGATTACCTGCAGATATAGGCTACTACGACTATCTCACGGTGTGTGTGTTACCGTGGCTTCGCCGGGCAGCTCCCAGACAGGAATGTTTGGAATTGTACGAATGTGCAGCGGGGGAATTTTTGAGGAAAAAGAAAACCTTCTCATGTGGCATAAAATGATAAACAAACACACAGTGAGCTGCCACAGACACCTGAAGTCCGACGGTGTCTTCGCTCGTAAGAAAAATGTAGTGTTGAATGGAAGGAGCAGCTTACTGTATCTGTAAAATGTACCTGAGGACAATACACACACACACACGCATACATGTCAATATTGCCAACAGGGCACTTCATTTCTCCACTATCTAAGAGGGGACCTCTGTTTCTGGTCATTTTGAAAAAACAAAAATAGAATAGAAAAGCTTCTTTTAAGGTCTTTTACCATAATATTACTTCAAATGTGTTATTTTATTTTTTCACACACACACACATTTACACACACATGTGGCACCTTCTTTGATCATTAGTAGTACAGACTGGTGCAGAGGAAGGCGGGTGAGCGAGAGCGATATGAAGCGCTTTATCTCTCACTGTTCGTTCCTTCCAGGTTCAGCTGATGAAAAAGTAGCTGAGTCAGCCGGATTGAACTTGATCCATTTAAACTTTCGGAGGTCTTAAGAGTCAAAGAGAGTTAATCTGCTGTAAGAGATACAAGTTACAACCTGCACATCGGAAAGTGTTTTGATCCTGAGCCAGGTTTGCCGTCAGTTAAAAGGTAGAATACTTGTATCAGGTTTACCGCAACATGAAATAAAACCTGAGAGTTTTCGTAACACAGCAGATTTAATGTCACTAACACAACTCTAGAGCTTAAACTTCAGTGGCTTTTGGGTCAGGTTGATACTGACGTTTTGAGTTCTCGATACGGCTAATTGTTTTTTTTTTTCTACCAACTTTCTTCAGCACAACTTTTTTGAACAGCTTAACACAAATATTCATATGAGGCAAATATTTCCAAACATGTGTCTCATCTCCTTGTGATGTGAAAGCGTTTCAGTTCCACTTATCAGCATTGTTTACTGTTGGCTTTTCAACTGGGGCAACTGGCAAAGCGAGCTAACTTGATAATGAAACACAAATTTCAGTCTTCCAACCTGCGGAGTGAGGAGTAAGGCCATCACAGAAGCATTACCATTGACATTCCTCATTTTATTTCCTTGTACACATATGTTTTTTGCTCTTACTTAGTCAGGCGGCGTAATTTCCTGAGAAAACAGTGAGCATATTAACTTTAAACTACTTGAACAAAGACACTTGGTGGTCCTTCCAGTCTCATTCTGCTTTGATGTATCTGCCCTTATTGTGCCACCCAGCCTCTTTCTCATCTACCACAAAGTACGCAAGACGTCTGTTAGACTTCTTTTACATGGTGCCTTTTACAAGCTCGCTCTATTGATGTTTCCTCGGTTTGTGTGTTCGCTCAGGGTGCTGAGGGAGCAGTGGATTAGAGCAAAGTACGAGAGGAGGGAGTTCTCTGAACCTGGGAAGAACTTTACGTATGAGGAAGGTGAGTGTGTGAACACACACACACACACACACTTGCATGTATGACAACATATTCATGCTAATGAGTGACCTTTGCCGGTTTCCCTGCAGGAACTCGAGATGGCATGCTGATGAAGAGGGGGCGGGACAACGGGCAGTTCCTCAGCAGGCGATTCGTCCTCTCGGAGAGGGAGGGCACTCTGAAGTATTTCACCAAATATGACGTAAGCGGCAGCTTTTAATGAGACTTTTAATGGCCGCGAGCAGCTAAACACACAGTACACACAGCCTACACAAAACCGTGCCTGTGAGATACCAGTATGTATGTACTGTAATTAGACAGCAGCCTAGTTAGTGTTGTTTGAAGTTAACGGTTCACTTCCACCACGTGTGCAACACCCACACACACGAAACCACAACACAAATACCTTAATTAGAGAGCCAAACTATTCTGCAGACAACACCCCCACATTATGTGCTGCAGTATTTTCTTAACACACATACACACAGATATCTTTATAATCATACATATCTACCAAAAGCCTACAAAATGTATCTGTACCTGCTGTCTCTGCGGCGTCTGAGCGTGCTCAGACAAGCTTAACCAGCAGCCTGTCCTCTCTGTCAGTGAGGCTGATTCACTAAGCTGTACACCACCCAAACCAATTAGAGCTGGAAGCACTGGGAGTACTTTGTTTGTCACAGGAAGCCAGCTGAGGGGAGGTGGGAATAATATTTATAAAGGCCAGAAAACAGGCCGTCACTCTCAATTGTAGAATACGGATTTCCATCGTGTCTTCTCGGTATACAAATGTGTTTTTACTGTGAAGGTTTCGTCCTGTTTTCCAGGACTGCTTCTCCTGTGAAATATTTCACCGTCGCTTCATATCCTCCTGGTGACTGCTGCAGCAAAGACTAAAACGAAAACGCCCTTAAAAGTGTCGCTCACTGTCGCTCAGGTGCTTCAGGTTTATAAAGTGAGCTGGTTGACATTCAGAAGGTGTGTGATATATTCAGGCTCAAGTTACAGCCTGACTCAAGTCCAACTCACTGCACTCATAATAACTTAATAGTGTAAAATGTAGTCGGATGTCATACGAGCATAGCTGTGTTTGTTATCTGTTAAAGTCAAGGGCGGGAGATACGTACAGGCCCACACTCTGCTCCCATTGATGCTTTATTAAAATTCAAGTCAGGACAGATTAAAGCAGAGCAGGTTTGCTGGGATTAGTGTCGGCCTCAGACATGATGGTTATCAGCGATGCAGACTGCAGATATGTAGATAATAGCTTTAGATATATATATTTTTTTATCGTTAGAAGACAAACAAAAACAGCTCCAAGCCTTGTTATCATATCACCACTTTGTTTTGGGTTTTTTTGGCTAATTTGCAGCCAAAACTTTTCTAAAACAAGCTTTATTATCATGATTGGTCAAAGCCATGAAATCAGGAGGAGGTTAATTAATTGGTCCTGGTCTGTTAATTTATTATTCATTATTTTATTTCGTTAAGGTCCAGTGCATTTGGGCAGAAATGTACTATAATATTCATAACATCCTGAGGAGGGTGTGGGAGGCAATTTTAAGTTTATACCCAGCAAATCAAACTTTTTTGGCCTTTGGGTCTTTCACGTTTTTTATTTTTTTGCAATTTTAGCAATCACCTTAGGGTAAGGGTTAGATGAGGTGTATTCAGTTGGTTGCAGGCTGCAGCGTCACCACTGGATACCACAAACTTCCTACACACCGGACCTTTAAACGGTGAAAAGGTTATCAAGGTAAAACAACAACCTGACAGAAACATGTATGAAAAATCACTGGAATACTGAAAACAAAGTGTGGCTTTAAGGTCAGATTAGAAGTAATCCGACTTGGATTGACGGACAATCTGAAGTTACATTTAACACAATAAACAACAAACACAAACAACCCTCCTGCTCTCTGTTTCCTCCCTCTCGTGCAGGCCAAGGAGCCCAAAGCGGTCATCAAGTTGGACACCATGAACGCGACCTTCCAGCCCGAGAAGATAGGAAACCCCAACGGTCTGCAGATCACCTACCTCAAAGACTACAGCACCCGCAACATGTTTGTCTACCACGACAGCGGCAAGGTCTGTGTGTGTTGGGTGATCAACCAACATTAATTACAGCTCACATGGGAAATGTATCATCCATCGTGTTAAGCGTTGAAGCTACATGTTTGTGTCGTTGTGGGCGAGTCTCCAAACCTTTTCAAAACCATCTGTACCAATTTTCCGCCGGCTGAAGGAATCCAGTAACAGATGACATTCAAGCTCCACATCAATCATCCTGTTTTTTTTATTTGTGAATATTGAAATGTATGGATCAGTCAGGTGTTATTTATTTTTCAGACATCTGAGACTTAAAAGTCTGCTGCAGAACAGCTTCAAAACCATGAACCATTTTTCTGATTTAAAAGTTTCTTCAGGCTGAGCTTTAATGTTCAAATCCGAAGACCTTTGAAAAATACATACAACTAAGTTTCTATGCAAATATTGTTTCAGAGCTGTATTATAGAATAATAGAGGGAGGTAAAAAACAAAAGAAAAAAACAAAGGACTAACTCACCTCCTCACCCTCTTCCTCTCTCTCTCTTCATCTGTGTCCATCAGGAGATCGTAGACTGGCTGAACTCGATTCGTGCAGTTCAGCTTCATTATCTAAAAGTGGCCTTTCCCGGGGCGACCGATGCCGAGGTGAGCGGACACGACCACGCATGCACACGCCCATTTTTATATATGAATTATTTGTAAAAGGACGCCTCCTGTTGATGATTGCAGAAATAGAAATGATAACTAAGACCGAGGTGACCAGAACTCCATTTCTGGAAATGTTGGCCACCATTTTTCTCCCAAAAATGGATCTTCAGCACTTCAACCTGTTGTATCCTCATGGTGTGAATGTTAATCCCTTGGCTTTACTTTGTTTTTTTTCCAGCTGCTACCCAGACTTACCCGGAACTTTCTAAAGGAAGGATACATGGAAAAGACGGGTCCCAGGGCAAGTGACACATGAACAGACACATAAACACTGTGAACCTTTATTTTGAAAATATGCACACTTTTCTTCTCGGTTTTCTTTTCTTCATGTGCTTCTCTCAGTCGTCAGTCAGACGTTGGCTCTTACAATAACATTATCAAGCACGCAAGTTGATATTTTCATAAATCAGTAAATGCAAATCTTTGTGTAATAGAAGTCACGATGAGGATGTCAAAGCGAGTATGAAAAAATAAAGTGGACAGCAGTAAATTGAACGTAATTCATGAGGTCCAGAGGTATTAATTAGCTCTACGTCCCCCCGGAGGAACAGAACTAATCACAGCATTAGTCAGTTAAGTCAATTTAAAACTGCTTTCACTCAGGATTAATACCTGAGGGTGTTGACCATTTGTAGGAATTAAGGAGGTCAGCAGTAATTACAAGAAAAGTGTCCTCGCTGTTTTTAAGACAGAATTCCAGCTTTAATTTTTCAACCATTGAATCAGTACTTATTTCAATAATAATTTCATACAATGGTGGAGACATTAGTCTGAGCAGTAGAACAGCTCTGGAGTCTGCCATGTTGCACCACCATATTTTCTACAGTAGCCCAGAAGGGACAAACCAAACACTGGCTTCTAGAGAGGGCAGGATTTTTTGCATTTTTAGCAGCCAAACATGCTATGAGGACGTAGGGGTATTCACGTGATCACAATCTGCAACTAAATCTTATACAGGTCAGTTTTACTTGATTAGAAACGCATACTTTCCGTTCTACATAAAGACATGAACAAGCAAGAAAAAACTCTTTTTTCGCTTCCCCCATAGTCAGATTCTGGTCCCGGTCAGGTGTCGGGGCTTGTTCGTAATGGGCATGCTGAGCCTGGTTGAGCTGACAGAAACTACAGTGAGCAGCCGTCGGCCGCTAATCTGGTGATCTGCTGCCCCCTGTTTGTTTTGAGTGACCCTCAACAGGTGGCCAATCTCTACACACTTCAACTTAAGAGGATTATTGTGATCTGATAACTCTCAAATGAGAAAAATGACAAAGAAATCCATTTAACTAGTCGGACACCAGCCTCCTCCTCGAACCTCCTCCCAGCTCCTCATCTCCTTCCCTTCTTTAATGTGAGAGGAGCTGAAGCTACGAGGTCAACGAGCCCACCCGTCGACAGGCTGACTGACAGCTGAGAGGTCCTACCTGCCCGCCGCGGCGTCCGCCTGTCTGTCACTCCGCCTGAGAGGGGAATAAAAGGCTTCCTGCCGAGGATCCAATTAATCCTCAGGTGTCAGAAAACCTCAAATACATGCAGGAACGCAGACGTGCGTTCGGATTAAGCGAACACACAAAGACGCATTTGTACATATCCATTGCAGTCATGCACCGTTGAACCGACACCTTTGTATCGGCATTATTTACACACATGCAGGTGCTTCAAACACCTATACAGGCAGGAAACCCGATCCTCGGCGACACAACCGGTTGTGTATTCAGACTCTGGGTTTTAATCTCCGTCTGTCAGGCTGAGAGATGAAAGGGCTCGCTAACCTGCTCTGTCGGGGCTGATTTGCTAAATGACTGTCGTAATTCATTTCCCTCACATACGTGGGAGACATATTTGTGGTGGGGAGTCACGAGCGAGTCGAGAAGGGAACAGTCTGTTGTTCAGCCTTACACCACGACGAGAATATCAAACACCTCCGTGAGGACGCTTTGGCAGCAGTCGGGGAACCTGAAAAGAGCCGGAGACGCTCACGCACTTCAGTAAACTCTCCGAAGGGGCTGTGCTTCATATTCTTCTATTGCTGCTTTCAGTGTGATTTTATTTCTGTATTTTTTATTACTGCGCTCGTGAAGACGTTGAACCGCGACTCCTCAAATTCGGTGTTAAGAGTTTTATGAAAGTGGTGCCATAAGCACTCAGACGGGGCTGCCAAAAGAAAAAAAACTGTGTTAGTATGAGGCACTAACGGAGAACCGTGAGACTCTTAACAAGGACACATGCTTTTATAAAGCCTGAGATCAGGTTTGAAGCTCTAACATCAGTTACGGGAGGATGCACCACACTACTGATTCTTAAACAAATTCCTGACAAAGACCGTCTTGACAAAGATCTGGCTGGCAGGGTCAGTTCAGAAAAGATAAATGAAAGACTCATCCCTGTTCTCGAAGTTTCCATCTAGTTGCAATGTTTTACTTTTGTTGGGGTTAACTTTTCTCAACAACCTTCTGTCTTTTTCCAATCTTTAAACTCCTTCATGTTGCTTTGTGTTCTGTGTTGCTTTGTTTTTATTTTAAGAAGCCCCTCGGCCAGCGAACTACTGACAAAAAATATCCTTTTGGCTAATTCTGGCATTTTTTCACTTGTGTGTTCCCGCATGTTTTATTCATTTGCACTGTCTCCTCTCAAACAAACTGAACTTAATGTCGAGTTTCTCAAGAGGGCTTGCTGCTTTTTTAAAGAAAAAAGAGTGTAAATGGAATGTTTTTTTGGGTTTTGGACTTGTAGTTGGACAAAACAAGTAATATGAAGGCTCGCAGAGAATCAGATGGATGTTTTTCTTTTTATTATCTGTATCTAATTTGACATTAGTTGATCAGAAGTTGCCATATTTATTATTTATAAGAGAACTTTTGACTTTTTTAGCCTCATAATTCAGCTCTAGATTAATGTTTTTAATCACAGCTATCTCACCCAGCAGAGACACCAACATCCAACCTTCTTGCCGGGTTTACAAGCGTCTTCGTCTCCGCACCGCATGTTCATAACTAAGTCAAAGACACAATGTGAGCCAGCTAGCTTTACTGAGGGAAGCTAAGTTGAGGAAAACAGTGGCACAGTTGAAAGAAACACACCGACAGCAGCCCGCAGAAAAGAAACACTGCTGCCTCTAATTTAACCGAGTGTCTTGGATTCCCCAAACTGAGCTGGTTATGTAAGAAATAATAAACAGAGCTAAGATTCAGCCGAGGACACGCTTCACCTTAGACTAAACAAAAGACTGAACAAATAATTGCTGATCATTAGTTGCAGCCAGAGCTGCTTTAATAATTCACACTGTTAGACAAGGTATCAGGAAAATCTGGTGCATGAATTTTTAATACAAAAGAGTCGATTTAAGAGCAAAGTGCGAATCACTTTTTCATTAAAAAAACAGACAGACTCCACCTTTGGCACGAGCACAATGCTGCTTTGTGTCCCGTATACGGTTTCTCCTCGTCTCTTTGAGCCTGTTCCGTCTCCCATCACCGCATGTCTGACTGCTCCTGTCAACCTGTTTTGTCTCCGCAGCAAACGGAAGGCTTCAAGAAGCGCTGGTTCACTCTGGACCACAGGCGACTCATGTACTTCAAAGATCCGCTGGTACGGCACCTTCACACACACCTACACCCATCAGACAGACTTCAGTTCATGTTTTAAGCCGGCGGTTGATGCCAGACTGACTGACTGGCTCTTGATCGCGACCTCTCCGACAGCGGCGGCTTGATGGGTTTCATGTTTTTTCTGAAAAAGAAATAAATGAGCGCCGTGGAGAGTGGGAGCAGGAGGTTTTCTCCCATCAAGCAAATTAGTTTAAGTCGACAATGTTGGGGATATGAAGCCATAACTCAGCGGGGGAGAGGCTGATGTAAGGCACTTTCATTCGTACGTAATGTTATTATACATATGGCGTGCGTTGCCGTGACCTCACAGTATGGATTGCCTCAAAGAGAAGTGGCACGCTAGCCCCAAGAGTATTTTTTTCTACACTAGACGCTTCTATAAAACATGTCTGTGTGCAAACTTGCATCTAATTTATCTGAAGTCAGTGTTTGAAAGCTGGAGACGTTGCGAAAGAGAGATTCGGAGTTCCAGAGGTTATCACAGTGACTCGTGGAGAGAGGCGGCCGATCCAGATTTCCCAAGACTCGGCTAAAACACACATCAGATCAGCCAGATTTAGCTCAGCTCTGCCGCTGATGTAAGAGTTCAATGGAGAGGTGCAATAATTATAGGTGCTAAGTGACTGAAACGTCCGACCAGAAAAACTGGAAGATGAAAGGGAGAGGAAGTCTAGTGAAGCTGAGTGCAGACTGGGAATATGTGGAGGAAGCTCAAAGCCGTTGGAACGTGATCACTTGGGTAATGACTAAATTATGCATGTGTTAGATGTTGTGTAGACAAAGGTTCACTGTGCATGTAAGGGACATTTGTTCACACTCTGCTGACAATAGAGTGAGAGGTTTTTGAGACAGATGAATCACGTCGGCTTCCGGTTACAGCCGGATCAGATTGGCAGGTGATAAACCTAAAGTAATGGATCAGTTAAGGTCTTTGACCTGGCCGTCACCGAAGTGATTACAGCTCATCCTGAGGGGAACGTTGATGTCTGTAGAGATCGATCAGTCAGTTGGTCACAAAGACCATCGATCTGCAGTTATTTTGATGAACTGATCTTTCCAGTTGTTTTCCATTTGGAGGATCTGCTGCTCTTCTCTGTCATGGATGTTGGTTAATCCTCGAGTTTCTTGGGGAGGTCTTCGGGGAAATGATTAAGGGTGATGCCTTTGATGATCGTCAGAACCGTAACCGTAGTTTTTAGACACTGCAATGCAGAAATGCGACATGATCAGTCTTTAAATGCAAGTTGTGAGCAATCCATTAAAATTTAAGAGACAAAAAATGATGCCACTGTCACACAGGAGGAAAAGTCAGGTCAGGAAATCACCTCAGTCAAAGCTATTCTACCGGTTGTTACTGTGAATGTGATGGAAAATCTGTCCAGTAGCTGTTCAGATATTTAAGTTTGGACAAACGTGGTGGGCCAGCAGAGTAGAAGGATGTTAAAATGACGGACGTTGCCACACTGTGAGCCATGAGAGTAGCATTAAATGTTTTGTCATGGTACCCTGAACTCAGAAGCACATTCAGCTGATTGTTCCTCTCATGTTCACTCATATTATGACTGAACTGAACGACCCCAGCAGTTTATTGTTGCAGTGTCTTTATGGCATGTATATAATGAATATCATAACATCTCATATTTCTGTCGTTGGTTGGTTCATTCTGTATTTGAAACAAAAACGTAATGTCTTTACTCATCAGATTAATTCTGTTTGCTTAAGATTACAGTTTCCACAGTAACATGCTGAGCCTCTGTACTCAGTGACCTCGGTGTCTTCCCTCCTCCCCTCTGTTCTGTTTGAAGGATGCCTTCGCCAAAGGTGAGGTGTTCCTGGGGAACAAGGACCACGGTTACAACGTCTACCACGGCTTGCCCGCCGGCACCCACTGCAACGGCGCCTGGCAACACGGCATCACCATAGAAACGCCCGACCGCTGCTTCCTGTTTACTTGCGAGACGGAGAGCGACCAGCAGGATTGGGTGAAACACTTCAGCGATGTCATGAGCGCTACGATGTCCCCGCAGGAGTACACAAGTGAGAGATGGGAACTTTTTAATAGTCATTAAAGATGTGTTAGCTGTTAGCCTTTCGCTGCTGGTTACTTCTTTTGTTAGTAACTCTTATTGTTTTAAAGCTTCACATCAAAGCTCCTCAGAGACATTTTCTGTATAAATAAATGCAGTGTGAGCTGGATCTGTCTTTTGTTTATAGACAGATATGTGAAGTCTCAACTCTGTTGCTAACCGGACTATAAACAATGACCGTAGCACAGAATAGGAAGTCTTGGCCCGGATATCCTTTGGTTTCACCAGAAGCCCCGAAACACTGGCAGTTGTCCTACAGACAAAATTGTTGCGAGATGATAGCAATGGTCTCCGACATAGAAGAAGAAGAAGAAGAAGAAGAAGAAGAAGAAGAAGAAGAAGAAGAAGAAGAAGAAGAAGAAGAAGAAGAAGAAGAAGAAGAAGAAGAAGAAGAAGAAGAAGAAGAAGAAGAGAGAAGAAGAACGAGACGAAGAAGAACAACAACAACAACAACGGAGACGAAGAAGAAGAAGACGTAGAAGAACAACGGAGACGAAGAAGAAGAAGACGTAGAAGAAGAACGAGAAGAACAAGAAGAAAGAAGAAGATGGAAAGATGAAGAAGAACGATGAAGAAGAAGGAAGAAGAAGACAGAGAAGAAGAAGAAGACGTAGAAGAAATTGAAGAAGGAAAAGAAGACAAAGAAGATGAAGACGAACAATGGAGAAGAAGAAGAAGAAGCAGAAGAAGAAGACATAGAAGAAAATGAAGAAGAAGAAGGAAAAGAAGACAAAGAAGAACAACGGAGGAGAAAAAGAAGAAGAAGAAGACGATGAAGAAGATGAAGAAGAATACATACTTAAATCAATAGGCTGATTTCTTCTTCATTATAGGTGGTTGTTTTCAGATAAATGTAAAGTAAAGATGGGAGTGGATGCCGTGCTTACACTCTCACATTGACATTGCTAAATGCTAACATAATGTTTACCTCACACAGAAGTCCAACAAGATCAGCTGAGGCTGATGGCCACCCATAGTTGTGGAGAGATTTCTCTCCAAACCACGAATGTCAACCTTCTAGTGGTGCTACAGAAAGTCATTGCCCATGTCTGAACAAAATGTCACAGCAATCCATCCCACAGTTCTTAAGATATTTCACTCTGGAACAAAGTGGCAAAAAATAGATCAACCAAAAGAAAACCCCCAAAAACGGTTTCACTAAAACGGTTTCACTCGAGCAACCAAACACCTGAACTCTCTGCTGTTTGTTAAAAGGAGTGAAGGATAATTAGTTTTTAATCTTGTGTTTAAGAGCAGCAGGATCCAATAATGTTCTTATTTACTGATTTGTCTGTGTGGCTAAGAGAGTTTTGTCTCTAATTCTGGACTCTGATTTGTTTTCAGTGGAGGCCTTGTTCAAGCACAGGCCTTGATGGACACAGACGCCTGAGGGACCCGTCTTCCTATTCTCTCAGCCCGTCACCGATCTGACACAAGACCCACCAGCATCCGTTCTGGCTCCGACTCCCTCAGTGATTTCAGGAAATTGTTGCAAAATCTTCATCAGTAATGTGGTCAGACTGGTCCCAAAGGTACTTATCGGTGTTAAAAGAGGTAAACATGAGGACTAAGGCAATATTAATTGGTAAATTTAAGGAGAATATCTGTATTTGGGTAATCAATAAGAGGTGTAAATTGATTTATTTTGTTATCATGATACAATAATGTGATTGGAAAGTTTTGACTCATTAGGTATTTAATGTGAGATTCAAGAAAAAGGCATTTTTTAAGGTGAGAGGTGCTTCAATCCTCTTGTTCTAAGTATTTTATATCCAAGTGTGATGTGATAATTCAGTAAAACTATTACTAATACAAATAAAAGGTCAAACCGGTACAATTGACAGAAAATAAAATGTATCTGTGGATTCAGATTTCTTTTTTTATATATATATATATATATATATATATATATATATATATATATATATATATATATATATATATATATATATATATATATATATATATATATAAAAGTAATGTTATTCATCAGTTGTTTCATGTAAACTTTGTAACTACTCCTTTAACTCAGAACATTTACTTCAGGCAACAGCAGTGCAGCTGCATCACACTGCTTATTGTGCCGTTTCAGTCCAGAAGCAATATCTTCAGAAACACTACACGTACAATTTACATCATTATTTTTCTTTTTTAGATTCAGCAAATGACTTTAAAGGACATTTTGTGAATGCATTGGGATAGAAAAGCTGGGAGTCATTAGATGGTGTGACAGCACCTCCATGTGGCGAACAGTATAAACACACAAGTTCCAGTCATACATTTTTTATAGAGACATATCCATTTGTTATATTTGACTTTTTTGTTGTTGTTTGCCTTTTCTGCATTCAATCTAAGTATTGATTTGGTGTTATACTTTTATAGTAAAGGTATTTCTTTGCTTGACCACAGCTTCCTGCCATAGCATATGCAATTATCGATGATCACTAATAAAAAAAAATATTTCCTTTGGAAGTTCTGTACAGATCTGTGTGTGGATTCAGTAGTTTATTAAATCATTTTCTAAAAAAAATCTTATTGTATATTATCACTGTCTTCCTACCGAGTTAATCCTAAATTGGGCTCATCCAACGCACGTCTCGAAATATTATCAGGTTTCCTACAACATCATCTTAAAATCCAAAGCGCTGCCAACTTGGATTTAATGCAGAGCCAGAAATCTTCTGGTGAAGTTCGCCTCAACTCAGCTGCTGAATAATTCAGAGAGAAAACAGGTGCATTTTTTTCTGTGAAGATGAGAAAAAGAAGCACATGAACTGCAGTTCTAAAATGATATGAAATGAATAATTATGCTCCGTCGTCTTGCATTATATGTTGATATGTGATATGTGGACGACCACCCCTGCCAGAGGAACCGGTGTCACAACACCACACACCAGCAGCTTGAGGCCAGAGAGGAATACCTCATAAATCTATAGGCCCATGCTAGTTTTTCACCCTAGTGAGAAAGAGGGAGGACAGAGGAGAGGAGAGAAGAGGAGGGAGAGGACTGTGACCAGGAGAACTCCAAAAAAACACAGACATAAAAGTCTTCCATTGAAACAGGAGGCTGAAGGTTCAACCGCCATGCGTCGCATCGTTTGTGGAGGAAGTGAGCCATCAGCGTGGATCGTTTGGATAAAGCCAAAGGTCTTAGAAGACTAGATGAGGTGACATCCCAGTAAGGAGGCTCTCCACGGAAATGTCACCGACTGAAGTCTCTCGATCAAGCGCGCCTCGGCTCTGTGGGAGTTTTCTATCAGAGATTTTGGAAGTTGAAAGGCGCTGTCCTGACTCACCGTACCACTCTGCTGCTCCCGAATGACCCTTGACAGATCTACTTCAGCCCTGAAGCCCAACAGAGAAATCCCTGTGCTCTGATATTAAGAGTGTCTCTCACGTCGGAGGCTTCCTCGACGGCTTAAATCTTTGCCAGAGGCTTTTTTTTACGCTGTCAGCTTTGGAGAAATATGGGATCACGGCTGTGTGGAGGACCTTTTTTTGGGGGGTGAGGCAGTAACTGAAGCTGTTAGCCATGTCAGAGGTGTGCTTACACCTTCTCTGTGGATTAATACAGTTGTTTCGATCATCCCTGCATCTCACCGATGCTATATCCTGGATTTAGCTCCGACAGTGTTCAGGTTTTAACAATTCTTGCATGGGGAGAAATGTTTGTTTTCACCTGGACTATGCTGTGAATATTTCTAAAAATGACTTTCTTTACAACTTCAATCTGTGTGTCGCCTCACCACTTGACTCTGAGAGCTTTTTCCAGTTAAAACTAAGAGCCAACCACCATAAATCTCTGTGTTACTCGACTCTTGCGCATTAGAGCCCGACCTCTGACCTCTGATCTGTAAACTTGCAATGAACTGCACTCCTAATGCCACCATCACTCCACAGCTGGGACTTGTCCTGAGCCCAGGAGCTGAAGATGGAGGATTCCAGGAGAGCGGTAGTGGTGGTGGTGGTGGTGGAGGCAGCGGTGGCCTCTGGGTGACATCCGTGCTCGGCGCCACGCTGATTATCATGTGCGCCATGGGTGTGGCGGGCAACACGTACACGCTCGTCGTCACACGCTCGGCCGCTTTGCGGCGCACAGGCTCCATGTACGTCTACATCATCAACCTGGCTCTGGCTGACCTGCTCTACCTCTCCACCATCCCCTTCGTGGTCTGCACCTACTTCGCCCACGACTGGCTGTTCGGCGAGGCCGGCTGTCGCATCCTCCTGAGTCTCGACCTGCTCACCATGCACGCCAGTGTCTTCATTCTGGTCGCCATGAGCCTTGAACGCTACCGTGCCGTTGCGAGGCCCTTCAGCGCGCACAGGTCGTCATCCCGCGGACGACGGTTGGTGGCGGGGATTATCTGGGGGATAGCGTTCGTGCTAACTCTTCCCATGATGGTGATGATCAGACTCAGGGTGGGCAAACCAACCGCAGCCGGTTTGGTTAAGAGGATCTGCTTCCCTACCTGGACCCCCGAGGCCTTCAAGGCGTATATCACCGTCCTGTTTCTTACAAGTGTTTTAGCTCCTGGACTGGTGATTGTCGGGCTGTATGTGGGGCTAGCCAGGCGCTACTGGGCAGCGCAGGCTAGCCTAGGAGGAAGCAGCCGCTCTGCCCGGCGGAGAGGACTCAAACAAAAGGTCATATCAATGATCTTTAGCATCGTGGTGGCCTACTGGGCGTGTTTCTTGCCTTTCTGGGGATGGCAGCTAGCCAAACTGTTCTCTCCAGAGTCCCTCAGAGCTTTGTCTCCAGCCGCTCATAACTACGTGAACTTCTTTGTCACGTGTCTAACCTACGGGAACAGCTGCATCAATCCATTCCTTTACACTCTTCTGACCCGGAACTATAAAGACTACTTGGCGCAGAAAGGTCAGTCCGTGGGTTCAAGCAGGGTTGACCCCGGGTCAGTAATGACGACGCCCCTGCAGGACCTTTAGTGGATCAATCAATGATCATTCGAGCACGCTTGAACGAGAGGACGTTAATAAAACGCTCATCAGTCTGAGGGAGGACTTTTTGTTTTAGTAATTTTGTACAAAAAAAATATCACATTTGAGAGACACGTTCTACAAACTTGCAGTGTGATGCGTCACATTTCTAGCTCATTCGTCAGAGCTGCTGAGGATTCAGAGACATTGAGAACAGCAGGTGGGTGTTTGGGAGCATGAAAGTGATTAGCATTTGCAGGTCTTCTGGGAGGAGGGCAAACAGCACTTGGATTATTCGATTTGTGCTCTGAATTGTGTATTCTAACTTTCATCTCCACATGTTAAAACTGTAATTTCTGCCTGTCTAACAATCTCCAGTTCTGCTCTCTTGAAAAATACACATTTGATAGGCTCTTTTATTGACATCTGGACTATTGTCCAAGTAAAAAAAAGGTTTGAATTTGCACTGGAAAAGCTACAAAATGGGACTTTTGGAAGAAACACTCATCAAAGCAAACAGTTGCTGTAGAAAGGAATCTAATAGTTGGACAATGGGATCAAATAATAAAAGAAAAAGCTGCTTATTTGATTTCCTTTACTCTCCTTCCACTGCCGTCCACCTGACACACACGCACAAACTCTCACACTTTTACCATAAAGGATATTTCATACGCTTCCAGGGAATGTGGTTGCATCGTGCCACATTCCTCAGCCTCGGGCCGCAGCTTCTTTGAGTCCACCTGCAAATTGACTCCATATGAATCTACTTCATCTCACCTCTGTCATATGTTATCCCTCACGTATATATCCTTCTGCAATATCCCGTTTCGTCCTCTAGTATCATTTTAGCAGATACAACACATTTATCTCGACACTTACTCTAAGCTCAATGATCCGTTGCTATTTACAGGATGCTAAATTGCAGTTGCTTGGACATGAGGTGATGTTGGTCGATGGTTAAAACCTCATAAGAAGGTTAGGGGGGTTTGAATCTGCCTGCCAGCTGTGTTTATGTGGAGTTTGCATATACATTTAAGCACATTTTTCTACATGTTAAGAGAAAAAACCTTTGTATCAAGACAAATGCGCTTGTTTTTAGTACAGCCGTGCTGGTTTTAGGATTTGATTCATAAACTTGTAGCCTTATTTCAAGACAATGGTGCTAGCATTTGCTAAATTGAAGCACATGTTCCTACATATTGAGATTTTTTTTTTCATTATTTTCATTGTGTCAAGACGAATGTAGTGTGTGTTTTAAGTCTGGTTGCACCAAAGTTTATTTTTTTATTGGAAGATAAATTTCCCTGTATTATCTGCTTATTTTAAGTAATATTTCCCCCATTTTATTGCTTTTTTCTTGTTTTTTGGAGCACTGACTTTTTGGCTTGTATAAAAACCAACAGTGCCACAGTCATCCAGATTTACGTAGAATAATACTGTGATCAAGACGAGGCTTTTGTTGAGTCATCACCTGTACAGTCACCATGCAGCGTCCGGAGCTCACATCTGGTTTTAACAGTTTTTATTCTCTTAAATGTATGTTGGCATCTCTTTTTTAGAGGCTTCATTCCGTCATGTTTTGCTTGAATTGTAAGTAACAATGTCACAAATTCACTTTCCTGTACTTGACAGTGACTGGTATCAAAATCAGAAACAATTTCCAAGTGAAATACAAGTTGTTTTATTTTATTAACCGATGTGTAGATAATATCTTTGTTTTAGATTTCTAATATATAATGTCTGTGTTTCATGAATGTTGCATATAAAGTCAGAGAAGACACAATTTTTTTTTCACAGCATTTATTAACAAACCCAGTGACTGATTGGACATCAAGCAGGAGCACTAAGGTAAGATGTTGTGTGGTTCCCTCTTGAGGCAAATTCATGTCATTACAACATCAGCACTCCATAGTGATATTCTTCTATAGGCCTCAGCAGGAGAAAAGATAAATAAGCAGGGCTCTGTCATGTAAAACAGACTATTTCAGCAAAAAAACAAAAGGGTCAAAGGGTTGTGAAGTGTTGGACCTCTACTTGATCTTGATGCCGACGATCCTCGCCTCACCACTGACGTCGAAGAACTTGTACTTGACGTCTCCCAGCCGGTTGGGGAAGCTAATCATGGAGCCGTCGGGAAGCTTGATGAAGAACTGGTCGCTGTTGAAGTTGATGTGAAACTGAGAAAACACAGTTTCAGTTAATTTCAGACAATGAAAAGTTAAGAGAACATGTGAGCGGCTATTAAGTTTTATAGTTTCAGGTGCCTGTAAACCCTCTTCCTGATTGTCGCTCACAGACACAAAGCCCACCAACAACCTCTTTATGGCAAAAGGGCATTACGCAATTTGAGCTTGGGTCAAATGACCTCAATAAATACAGTTAAAGTAGGTCTTCAGAGAGTATTCTCCGGGTCTCTGTATGAACTATAACCACATCTAAAAGCAGCTTTGAGCCTTTATTGTCTCAACAAAGATAAGACCATAAGAACGCAACTCAATCCTTCAGACACCTTTGTACAGAAGAGGAGTGAGAAGCGTAACATTTCTACGTTGTCTCTGGAATAGGATAATTTAAAGTAAACGGTAATTATTAGAGAACTATTTAAAGCAGATCAATTTCTGTTTCTGTCAGTTATCGTTGTAATTTACCTTTTTAAAGGGAGATTGTATTACTTCCAAGAGAAGAAGTAACTTGCACTTCCTCTTATAAAATGAAAAGTTGAACTGACAACAATAAATCAATCAACCCTGCCTCAG
Organism: Lagodon rhomboides; assembly: GCA_039737535.1. Lineage (NCBI taxonomy): Eukaryota > Metazoa > Chordata > Actinopteri > Spariformes > Sparidae > Lagodon > Lagodon rhomboides. Next base: position 32,160,604 of record CM077786.1, read on the forward strand.
TTTGAATGACCATCCATGGTCTTGTAGCCTGTATGAGTTTTAGTAGCTTAGTTTTTCGCTAATGCTAAAGATAAGTTTAGCTAGATAGTGCTGCGTTGTCTCTTCTTGTGCCACCACTGCTGTACTGTTTGCCATTATGTTGTAATTAAGTGATGCAGTGGATGAAGCCCATCGGCTTCTTGTGCAGGGCAATGCTAACTTCTTGGGGGTTAGCCTACAAAAACACATCCCTGCAGCACTCTATTGTCTTTGTGACGACAGAGATTGATATTTAGCAAAAAGTGCATGGTCTCACTGTAAACCAAAGGCTAAAGAGTGAACTGTACAGTATATTAAAGTGTCCCTACTCACATCCTTTAGACTAAACCTTGTATTTGAATATATGCTAGCAGCTGTTTGGTATCAGACGGCCTCCAGACACACCTTGCACTCCTCCCCACGCTGGAAGGGGAAATTTGATTCACGGATCTCATCGCCCCAGTTGCCCCCGGACAGGGAGTTGTAGACGATGGTGTTCCCCTCACCGTCATCGAAGCGGGGGTTGAAGTGCATCGCGATGTTCTCAGAATCGTGACCGATGTTGATGGCAAAGCTGCAACAGAGCAGGAACGCAGAGGTCAAGAGAAGGCAAAGAAAAAGGGGAAGTGATGGATGAAACATTAACCTTTATCTCACTACAAAATCAACTTCTTCCGCATCAAATGTAACAACAGTTGATCCAACTGACCAGGAATATTTAACTTATTTAATATAACTTACGAGCTGCAGTCGCTGTCGGGCTTGACGCGGACCTTGAACTCATGCCCCTCCTTGAATGTCATGTCCCTGATTTTCTAAGGAAGGAAATGACAGAGAGGAAATGAAGGGAAATGATTTGGATAGACGGATGGATGAGCAACATTCAGAGCTTCAAGAGCTTTATGAGTTTATCATCATTACATTTGTGAAGCTTGTTGTCTTTTTGATTTTAGGACAACTTAAGTTTCGATCAGACCAAACTACTGTCAGCTCCGATCCTTGTTAATGAAAATACTTTGTCTCGTAATTTACGACTATTTGAGAGACATATAGAAAGTTTGCTCTGGTGGAAACATTAATGATTGTGGCTGTTCTTATCTGAGCTGTCGATGATCAACCAGGGTGGAACAATGAACCTCTCGGCTGTAAAAAGTACCGTAACAGGAAGGCGCCGTATTTGTTCGCTGACATGTGGTCGTCACGTAGAGACAGTAAAACCATAAAAAGACGCCCACGCTTCCAATATGGACCTTATGGCACAATCGAGCTGCAGACGTGAGACAGGTAGCATTAACACACCTCTCTAAAAGGTGTGTGTGTGCCTATATGACAACTAAATATAAAATGACTGAAAAAGGCAAAAACTCTCGTCGTACCAGGAACTGTTCAGCTAATCAATAAAGCAATAAACTCCATTCACTCTGTGTCCATTTATCTACAGGCTGATGGTTACACATTAAGCTCAACATCCTGACCCCTATATATCTGTACCACTCCCATAGATACCTCAGTCTACCACCCACACTTTCATTATTCTTTAAGTTATTCCCATATCTCAGATCATTTTCTGGTTTATCATTGACTGACAGGCGCGGTGTTGGAGCATTATTAAGTTACGCTTCATAAATCCCTGCGAGGATGGAACTAGTTATAACTATTCAGGTAATATCCCAACACGTTGCTTGTCTTCTCGTCCCAGGCGATTGTATAGTATTTTACAAAAAAACATGCATGTCTGACAGGAATCAGAGAGAATCAGGACTTTCTACTGTGAAGGTGACCGAGTTAACCACTGAGACACACAAGTTAGTCAAAGCAAAGCATCTCCTGGGCAAAAAGTGAGAAGAATACCATTAAATAAAGGTTAACAATTAAAAAAGCAATACCTAAATAAATTAGAAAGGTGTTAATGCTACCAAGCCTTTAACCTGCCATTCAACATTAAAACCAGATAATAAAATATGGCTGTAAAAAGGTGAAGTAACTGAGAAACAATCTCTGCATTCATTATCTTATTATTCCTTATTGCAGATGTTTGTCCATGAGGAGGATGAAGAGGTATCACATGTGTGAATCGCTTCACCCCACTTACCATCTTGGCTGTCTTCGGTGGGTTGCGTCTCGAGTGACAAAGCTCTGCAGGCAGGTGAGCGGTTTATATACACCTGCTGACGCTGGGGGAAGGAGGCAGCCAATGGGAGAAGGGTGTGAAGAAAGAAAAAAAAGTCAAACAAGAGGATTTCTGCCCGTGAAAACGTGGTCGCTGCTCTGATTCTTGGGATCTTGGTTTCAGTTTTGGATGAATGCCACCTGCCAAAAAAAAAGGAGATCTGACTGGCTGTTATATTGTCCACACGACAACACATATCCACACGGTTTGCTCAAATACATTTCATATAAAAATCCAAACTTCCATATTTCAACCTTGATAAGGAAGTCAAGCTGTCTTCAGAACTAACTTCAGTAACTGGCTACTCATTTACTAATGACAAGTTTGCCAATGTTCTGCACTTATGGGTTAATCATATTTTTGCGCTGACCTTTATTTTGACATTTTTGCAGTTGTCAACTTAGTTTTAAGCGACATTTAGTTAATTTCACAGTCCCTATTTTAATTCTTACACTCGTTTATTTATTTAATCCCTCAAAGAACACAGTTGGTACGTTCCAAAGTGGGCTTACCCCGACTTTTTCTGGAGCAGTGCTAGTTTGTGGGGCTATCACCAAAAAATCAGAGTAGTAACATCCTAGGTTGTTACCATTACCTGTGTGTTTCAACAGACAGTTTCCACAGGGCTCGTATAGTGCAGTGTGAGTCATATAGCCCTGGGCCTAGACTAACCCTGGGTTAGGAATGTGTGTGAGAAAAGAGGCTAAATTACCCCAGGAAGAATTCTTAGCCTTGGGATGAATATATATCCCTGGGCTAAGAATATGTGGTGTGAAAAGCCCCTGCAAGGTAGAACCCTAATTTACATCGCTGTGACAGATAAACAATAAACCAGATACAGCTAAAACCATGACAGAAGCTAGGAAGTAGCAATAAGGAAGAACACATGATTTAAACAGGATAAAAGGAACAATGCTTAACAGATATTGGCAATGAGATGGATAAATAAGTTCAATTAATATATTAAATTACTGTACTGGAGAAGGAACATATGAAATAAATAAAAAAAATATGTAGAAAAACTATAATTAACATTACTGATACAATATGCTTGTATGAGAAGGAGGTGGAATTATTATGTATACTGATATTTAGATAGCAGATATGGGACATGTGAATATAAGAAGCCAAAGATTGCACATTAAACTTTTTTTTTTTTTAAACTTGGGTTAAATATTTTGAGCGTCTTATAAGAATATTGATATAAAACATTTACTGTATGTTCATATGAGTACACATTAATATTATGACACTGTTTTTTTTTTAAACAGATTTGTTACCATTTAAAAAAAGAAAGCAGCTCAGATTAATTGATATTCCCTTTAGTGTACAATAAAAACCATGATTTATGAAAATCAAACAAAATGTACCACCTGTCTGATTAAGATTCCTTGGAGTGCAGCTAAAAAAGAAAAGGTTTGGGAAAAATAAATAAAGACAAAGAGAAACCCATTAATTGTTTATTCTCATTTTCAATGTATAGTATCATTATTATGTCACAGTGTGTGTGGGACTGAAAGTAGGTCAGGGTCTCACCCGAGCAACACGCTGATGTGTGTTGGGCTTCACCACAGTGGGCGTGACCTCCGAGTACTGTAGCCAATCAGCTGTCTCCATTCTGTGATGGGCGTGTCGTACAGTCGGCTGCACAGAAACCGAGGCTAACGCGAATAAACAACTAAGTTAGCTTGTCTGCTAGTTAGCAACTTCTGGTAAGCTTTCATTGCGATTAGAGATGTAATTACCTCGCTAAGTTATCCGTATTAATCATTACGGTGACCGAGAGATTAAAAACTGTAGTTGATAGTTTACGGCTATGGAGATGTATTTGTTTTATTTTCCATTTTAAGAGTGATAAATATTATAACAGCAAGTTCGATGTTTGATTAGCATTAGCTAGCTGGCTGTGATAGTCAACCTAACTTTCTGTATTGTGCTAACGGCTAAAGGTTAGCTAGCGGTGCCAGGCAAAGAAGACAAGTAAGTTCATTTATTTTGCTGCGTTTGCGTTATTTTTCTCTCTTTCTAGAAATGGCGTCGTTAGCGACGGCAGAACCAGCGCTATGCCCGGGTGCGCTACCAGCGGCGGAGTCCATAGTGCCCGCCTGTATGTTTGCACCGGAGCGGGGATGTGTCGACGATCCGTGCGGCGAAGAGGGCTTCGAAGACGGCGAGGGCACCAACGGCGAGTCCGCGGATCATTTAGACTTGAGCAGCAAGGTGGGCCTCACTGTAAACTGCAGCCGCAAACGTTAAGTTTTTAACATGTTTCCAGCCGAGCGGCGGCTTGTTTTGACTCGGCAAACGAATGATGTGCAGTGACTTCACACAATTCCTGTTGCATGTGAGCTTGACACGGCGCATTTTTGTGCAGACTGTACAGAAAACCAGCAGAAAGTGACACGTATATTGCTCTGAGTGTGTGAGCGGCCAGCTGGCAGGTTACCCAGCTGTACATCTGCTGTATGTGCAGCCTGGGTCACTGGATTGTCAAAACAGTGTCACAGTTTATTGACTGATTTGCAGAACAGGTTGCTGTAAAATGAATAAAAACAACACGTTTTGTCAATACTTGTGAACACACAACTCCAACAAGACCTGTTTGACCCTGTTTGTTTTTGTCTGACAAGACTTTTACACCTGTTTCCTCTGTTGTCCCTGTGATTCACTTTACAGCTGAGCCTCGTGAGTCCAACAGGGGAACAGTATGATTCATTACTACGGCATCTAAGGGAGCGGATAGATGAAGGCTGCGGAGAGACAATCTATGTGGTCGGGATGGGTTCAGGTAAGGGCGACTTGTTGTTGTGCACCCTGTGGTTAAAAGTTCACCCACATATGAAAATTCCATTAATATCGTCTCACCCCCTGATGGCGATGGAAAGCTGGGGTAGGTTTCAGTAGTCAACAACATATTTCTGGAGCTTCACAGCAGAGCAGCATTCTGCTGAACAACTGCAGTCGATGGGGACTTGTTTTAAAATGTAAAAACAACAACAGGAAGAAAACAGCTAGTCCGGCTTAGTCCAAGTCTCTGGAAGGCCCCTAGATCCCAAATTGATTTTGGAAAAGACATTATTTACACCCTTGTCGCGTAGAGCTCGCGCACCCACTTCAGACAGGGTGTGCTCTGGAGCTTTAAGCATAGCATCTTTTCAAATCAGTTTGGGGTTTTTGGTGCTTTCAGAGACTTGGATCACACCAGACAAGCTGTATGGAGCCGTCTCATTTAGGTTTTTTTAGGTTTTAAAACAAGTCCACAGCTACTTCTGTTGTTTGACATAATGACGCTGCAACACTCTTTTGCCTTCAAGCTTCAGAAATTGTTTCGTGGACTGTGGCCAGACTCTCCTCTGGCATGGTGATGAATAGATGATGACTGAATTTTCATTTTTGGGTGAACTTCTCCTTTTAAAGATGAAGCCTTACAGTGAGCACATACTTTGTCCACCAAACAGCATACGGTTCAATGGGATGTAAAGTGTTGCAACATTACAAGTGAGGGATTCAGAGAGTGATGGTCTGGAAGGTATTTGCTGTATGTCCGGAGCACTGAACTGACAAATGTCCACATGTGGTTGTAGTGATTACTTTCCTTCTACACAGTGAGAAAGAGGGAAATGCATGTGTGAAAAGTAGGTCAGAGATAATTCTGTTGGTCATTTCAGAAGTTTAAACAGTAAAGTGTGTGTTCAGCTCTGATCAGACCAGTACTGATAGCTGAAGCCTCCAGGCCTTCCAGCGTTTACAGTCGCTGTTAGTGTGTCTCCACGTCACACTGGTGTTAATTTCACAAATGAAAACAGTGACAAATATATTCAACAGCTCTTTCAAAATGAAGACAATGAGATGTTCTCTGATCTCTGTATGAATCCCTGTATATAAACTGTAGAATGGGATCATTTGCTCGTCCTTTTTAAGATTTGAAAGCTGTACAGAGACGATATATTTTATGTGTTACCTCATCAACTTTACTGATTCTTGTAAATATAAGCTTATTCTGAACTTGATGGCAGCATCACATTTCAAACAAGGTGGCACAGGGGCAATAAAAGACGGGGAAAGTTGTGGAGCGCTCGTAAAACACCTGTGTGGACCGTTCCACAGGTCAACATCATGATTGGGTTGGGCCATCGTCCAGAGACTCGGTCATTAACAAGCAGATTACATGATTACAAGGATATTACAACGTCATAAAACCGTCGGTAAACACAGTTCACTTACAGACGAGTGCTTTCTGATTTGTTTAATACAGTGTTCTAACTTTTGGAGATGTGTCATAAAATAAAAACATTAAATCTCATTATGTGATCATCGACAAGCAAAACAAAAATGCACTACAGCTGAAATGACGACAGTTGATTGAATAATAAAACTTGTTTTCTAAAACTTCTTAATAAGATTTTGTCGATTACAAATTGACTAAACTTTTGAAAAAGATTAAATCTGATTTAAACTCACATGGACTTTTTTTAATATCATCACAAGTTTTACTGACAAGTCAAGGAAGTAAAAGATCCGTCAGCATCTGGAAAAAAATGTCTTATTGAATTATGAAGGAGGTTCGTGTTGTCAAGTTCAGCTGTGGAGATGTCAGTAATTTAGTTTGGCGAATAGTGTTATCTTTTTTGTCATCTGGTGTGTGTGCGGTGGACATATCCCATAGATGGCACCAGAGACTTTGACATTTTACCAGATAGATTTCTAGAGGAGAACGTCTAAATATAAGCTGGAAAATGTACCTGGGAGATGAAGTATAAATAATAAAGCTTGAATATTGTGTTTACAAACTGATTTAAAGCTATGGGAGATATCGCTTCACATGTGTATAAGCAGCTGGGAAAGTAGTATTTCCTGTGTATATTCAGGGAAAGGCCAAGTCACCAGTGTGTAGTAGCAGAGCCGTCACTTGTGTCAGCTGTGTCCTCCCAGCCAGCTCACCCCATTTGTCCTGCTGAGGGCTTTTGTTGGCAACCACAGCTATTTCTGCCTGTTACAGCAACATGTGTGACCCGTGTGGCCTATTGAGGGGGAGAGCGGTCAAAGTGCATGTGTGAAAGGGTGTCATTTTGTCCCTGCTCAGCACTCCGACTGTCAGGAGTTCATCAGGTCATGTCTGACTGACTGACTGACTGGCAGGAGCAGTTTCCTTTTCTCCGTCTAGTAAAACCAGAGAATTTGGCCGTCGAGTGGCAGCATGTTTGAGAGAAGCAGCAGTGAACTACTTCAACCATGTAGCGATTTCAGGCCTGGTGTAAAATCCCCTAATTGAAAATACACCTCTTGTTTTTAGTAACCTGTGGCAAAACCTCCAAGTCTATTGTTGTGCGATTGTGCCCGAAGCTATCTGCTTTATGTTGGACAGGTTTTCTCCTCTCCACACCCACTCCATTCTCTCCTTTAAACCACCTGTTTATTTCCTCCTTTCTTCTGCGAAGTCTGCCTCCAGTGTGGTATTTGTCCTCCTGGTCGCCACCCTGTCATATACCAATTACTGACGTTCCCAGGGCGAGGCCTCCTTACGACAGCCCTGACATTTGCCAAGTATACGCTCTCTCTGCTCTGTCGGGACTCATTCAGACCAAATCAGGCGTTGTGGCGAAAAAAACGCCAGTCCTCCTATTAGTTTTGAGTGTGGGTAGTGCGTTTAGGCTGCGGTGCACCGGACCACAGGGGATGCCGGAGGGAAATGAAAAACATTGGGAAATAGAACAGAAATGCAACCCAACATCTCGCTGCAGTGGCAACAGTTACACAAAATGTATGTACAGTATACGCTGTAAATATACCCTCCTACTGAAGTTCTTCATGTTTTCCTATAAGTGCTGGTTCACATGTTCAGTGTCAGGGGGAAATGGATATCTTCACAAAGGCCAAAAAACCCACATGTGCTCGATCATTCAGAGGCCTGCCAAACAGCTCTGAGGTTCTAGTTGTGTTGCTTTGTGCTTCAAACAAAATTGTGCTGCCAGGAGACCGAACCAACAACACATACAGATATATTTCCAAACTCGTTGCGGATGGAGGAAGCCTCTCAGGAGGGGTTTCTGCTGGCAGGCTGGAAGCTCAACCAGCCCGGAGTTCACCGACTAAACGATGATACTCCCCCGGTTTTTCACCGCACCGCAGCACAACCTCGCACACAACTCCCCGATGTGGTCTGAACACAACCTGAGGCAACGGGGCTCCTTATTAAAGCATGCATGGAATAGGAGATCTCTTTTTGTCCACTCTTAACCTCCACCTCTTTCTCCTCTCCGTTCAGACGGAGGCGACTACGGTCTGGACGATAAGGACATGGAGGCGTCGGTGGCCACGGTGAAGTCGCTGTGCGAGCAGATCGAGGCCGACCTCATCTGGCTGAGGGAGAGGACGGACACCGGCGGAAAGATTCAAGACTACCTCATCCGCCGGCGCGTGGGCGAGCAGGACTTCTTGGAAGTCAGGTAACGTTTAGAGAAAACGATCAGACACGGGAAGATGAATATGATTTTTTTTATTTGCTGCTGTTGGCACTATTTGTTCTTTGCTGTATTTGTTACATTAACCACCCTGCAAAACCTTGTTAAAATACAAGAACAGGAACAGATAGGAACAAAATAACACACCAAAAAACGAGGTACAGGGCTCAGTTAAATTGATTTACAGACAGAGAGGATGTGTTCCTCAGGATTTTGTGAGACTACGGGGGGTGGACCTTGCACTAGGAGGTCAGGGGACATGTTCCCTGAGAAGAAAAATGTGCAAATTGAAAGTTAAATGCGTCTATCCGGCTATTCAAGTTCTCCGTCTTGTCCCCAGAGTGGCGGTGGTGGGGAACGTGGACGCGGGGAAGAGCACTCTGTTGGGGGTTTTGACCCACGGCGAGCTGGACAACGGCAGGGGCTTCGCTCGCCAGAAGCTCTTCAGACACAAACACGAAATGGAGAGCGGCAGGACCAGCAGCGTGGGCAACGACATCCTGGGCTTCGACCAGGAGGGACAGGTGGGCTTCTGCTAGTGATCAGGACCTAATGTACGAGCAGTGGGTGAGCACAGCAAGAGCGAAGAGAAGAAAGTGATGGCACCCATCCTTTTAAAATTCAAGACCTTTGAATTAAGTAGATTGGACAGAGACAATGTTTTGACTGTATAATGTTTAATGTGAGTTTGCACAGTAGGGTTGTAGTGTGAACTTTGTTATGTCATACTCTTTTCTTTCCTTCTGCTCCTTCAGGTGGTGAACAAGCCAGACAGCCACGGCGGCGGCCTCGACTGGACCAAGATCTGTGAGAAATCCTCGAAGGTCATCACCTTCATCGACCTGGCCGGCCACGAGAAGTACCTCAAAACCACCGTCTTCGGCATGACGGGGCACCTGCCCGACTTCTGCATGCTCATGGTGAGAGAAGGAGGATAGCTTTTGGTTTGTGCACGTTTGTGTGCTCGCCTTGTCACTTTTGTCATCTTTAATTTTCAACTCCTTCTGTTTTCCCCGAATCCTCCGCTGTCATCCTCAGGTCGGCAGTAACGCTGGCATCGTTGGCATGACCAAAGAGCACCTGGGGCTGGCCCTGGCCCTCAATGTGCCGGTGTTCGTAGTGGTTACCAAGATAGACATGTGTCCGGCCAACATCCTACAAGGTACAGACACACTAATACATTAAATCATAGACCTGTTATGCTGTTTTTCCACCGACAGTACCAGCTCGCCTCGGCTCAGCGTGGCTCTACTTGGTTTGGTTTCAGACGCGTTGCGTTTCCGTCTAGAATTAGTATCTCTTCAACGTGGGCGGGTCGTCATCAACGTGGGCGGGTCGTCATCAACGTGGGCGGGTCGTCATCAACGTGGGCGGGTCGTCATCAGTGACGTACTTATCCACGCGACACATAAACAGGGCTAGCTGTGGGCGACGCAAAACACGTCCACCTTTTCATTTCTTGTCGCACCATCAAGCTCGTTCTGGATGCGTCTTCAGCGACAACACTCAGGAGCGTCTCCACCTCTGCCACGGTCCACGCTGTGTTCCTGCGCGTTGTTCCTTCCGTGTAATCGCTGTGTTGACTGAACGCAGATGCTAGTTTTTAAAGGTAGCAGGTGTCAGGCTCGGACGTCGCGCTCGTCATGAGTCGGCAAGTGGCGTCGCTCTCTGTCCAATCAGTGGCCGGCTGCCAGCTTACGTCACACAGAAGTATCAGCTCAGCTCGGTTGGAACTTATACGGAGGTGATACTGCAAAAAGTACCACTTTAGCAGGTACCAGGTACCAGATTTCAGTAATGGGAACGCAAAAAAGGCGAGCTAAGTCGAGGCGAGCTGGTACTGTCGGTGGAAAAACGGCAATAGTGTTAGACCCCAAAGACGTGCTTCTGTTGTTAAAAATTGTATATTGACACTACTTAATGTTGTTAGTCTAAAGGAATGTTAGCAACTGCTGGAAAGGTATTAATGTGAAACAAAAGGAGGACAAAGCAAAAGTCTTCTTCTTAAAACTTGATCACATGTGCTTAATAATTACCATAGAGATTAGGAAGTTAGATGTCTAATAAAGGACTAATCCGTCTCCTTGAATCCAACTCGTGAGGCATAATCTTTAATATATCTGCAGTCTGTTCACTTGTGTAGTGTTTCCCAGACATTGTGTCAGCTGTGTTTGTTTTGTTTTTTTTAGATTTACACTCGTGATGTACTTTGTGTGAATTTGTCTGTGTGTGTGTGTGTTTGTGTGTGTGTGTGCGTATCCACAGAGACGCTAAAATTATTACAGAGGTTATTAAAGTCGCCAGGCTGCAGGAAAATCCCAGTGTTGGTCCAGAACAAGGATGATGTCATCGTCACAGCCTCCAACTTCAGCTCTGAGAGGTAACGACACAGAAAAGGGAGGCGGAGGAGGGCTGAGGGATTTCACTTTCTGTTGCAGCTCATTGCACTTACGAGATAAATAGTAGTTGAAACCGGTTCTTCTTGAGGCTCGGCGTGAACATGTGGCGCCGCTAAAAATACCCCGTGACAGATAACACACAGATGTCACATGATGCACAATTTACAATGAGGAAAGAAAGAAAGATACCCCCCAATTTTCACTTCAGTCGTATTTTTAAAAAATGTCTGAAGCTCACACAGCGTCTCTGAGGATAATGAGTACTGTAATGAGCCTTCAGAATGGAAGAGTCCACTCTTAAAGGTGCAGTTCACCCCAAAACTAGAAATACATACTATTCCTCTTACTTGTGGTGTTATTTATCGATGTAGAACGTTGAAGTGTAAGTGAAGAAGAGGCTCATGCTCCTGATAGTGTCCTCCTCGGCTAGTTGGCTAGTCGTGTCCATGCCTCATTTTACGCAGTGGCACGATTGTGGATGTAGTTTGGTAGCAAGTTCTGCTGATTCTCTTGAGTAAACAGGTCATGAAATCTTCTGTTGAGTTTTTCAAATGTGTTTTTTGGGGGCGAGGCGCTTTGATTACCACAAGCCAGCTGCCATGTAGTTCCATTATACTCTGCAGAAGGACAACATCTCCAAAACACCACAACTCACACCAACACAATCTAGGTGGAGGAATAACAACACAGGAAACATATACATATATATTTTTATTTTGGGGTGAGCTGCCCCTCTTAAGAGAGGATGCTCGCCGACACTTGGCCCTGAAGTCACAGCTTGTAATTTCTGTATTTGAGCTGTTTTTGTCTTGTAATTACAGCGTTGAGTTGATGAGGATCATAATTAACAGTCATGCCTTCCTCCTCCTCCTCCTCTTCCTCCCACCCTCTCCGCAGGATGTGTCCCATTTTTCAAATCTCAAATGTGACGGGGGAGAACATGGACCTGCTGAAGATGTTCCTCAACCTCCTCTCCTCGAGGACCAACTTCAACAACGACGAGCCTGCTGAGTTCCAGATAGACGACACGTACTCCGTACCGGTACGAAATAAAACACACACACACTCTCAGCTGTGCACTTGTGGATGTTGAATATTTTATTTCCATTTTCTTGCACAATCTCACTTTTATTCTGGTTTCCTCGCTTTGCTCACTGAAGAACATGAGAGTGGACGAGAGCAGACAGAATAGCTGACAGTGGTCTAAACGTTGACGTCAGGCCCTGAGGGGGAACAACAGCTTAGAGTCTCTGCTGTTTGCAGGTTACGACTGATATAAAAGCCAGTTTGTCTCTCAGGCGCAGTGTGTCATGTGGAAATATCTTTGAAAAGAGACACTGAAGAGAATCTTTCACTGTCAGAAAGGCTGCTTGTAAATGTTTTAACAGCAGTGTAGGATATAAACAGCAGCACTCTCTGCATTTTCACACCTTCACCGTATTAAAAGATAAAGGATTGTTTTCTGTAAATGCTGCTTGAATGAAAGCAGTTGACATAGCTGTGAAAATACTTAATACTACTTTCTGAAAATAAGAAGATTGTGGGTGTGAAAATTCATGATAAGGTGTGAAGTGTCAGAGCTGTTTATATTTATTCTTCCAACTAGGAAACATGATATGTAGAGAACTGTTCACTGGGAGGCTTCAGACTGATGGAGATTGTCTGCAGATGACCACAAAGAACAAATGAAAAAGAGGAAGTAAACTCTTGCGACTCATTGTTGACCTTTCTCTCGGCAGGGCGTGGGCACAGTCGTCTCAGGGACTACGTTACGTGGAATGATCCGACTCAACGACACGCTACTCTTAGGCCCCGACCCGCTGGGCACCTTCATCCCCATCGCCGTTAAATCCATCCACCGCAAGAGGATGCCTGTCAGAGAGGTCCGCGGCGGCCAGACGGCGTCCTTCGCCCTGAAAAAGGTTTGCAACAATCAGTCAGTTAATCAATTAGGGGAAAGAAGGAAAATGAAAGTAATTAAGTAATTGTTTCAGTCATTGTCAGACATTTTCTGGTTCCAACTTCAACCAGATGTTTTGGACTGTTGGTTGGACAAAACAAGCAATTCTTTTATTTTGACATTTTGTAGACTTAAAGGGATATTCCGCTGTAAGTTTAATCCATGGTCTAACACACACTTCAGCAACAGTACATGTACAGTCCCAGCACACAGTACGAAGCATCAAACATCTGCTAGCTTTGCCGGATTTGTATTAAAAACACAGCACAACTCACCCTCTCCTCCAGCAGCCTGCCTGTGTGGGGAAGCCCTGACGAGTCGATTACCGAGTGCAGTAGATTTCTGCAGCTCAAGGATGAAAATGTCTGATTATTACTCCATGGAATGCTCAGTTCTTATTATCGAGAGCTGACAGGGAAAAGAACGGAAGTAATGGAGTAATAATCATCCAATTTCATCCTTCAGCTGAGGAAATATACGGCACTCGGTAATCGACTCGTCAGGGCTTCCCCACACAGGCAGGCTGCTGGAGGAGAGGGTGAGTTGCTAGCAGATGTTTGATGCTTCGTACTGTGTGCTGGGACTGTACATGTACTGTTGCTGGAGTTTGGTGCTGTTCTCACCATTAATTGTGGCTTTTTGATGGCGGTTTCTAGTTGGAGACATAAGCTGCAGTGTATTGTTATCGTGCGGTCTTTTCTGAGGTTGCTAAAACTAGCTAAGCTAGCGGTCAGCTAACTTGACCTCTCGAGGGGGAGTCTTACTCGGTGTCAAGGTGTGTTAGACCATGGATTAAACTTACACCGGAATATCCCTTTAATGATTAATCAATTAAAATCATTAGTTGCAGCCCTAATCAGTGCCAACACAGAACATCTGAATGATTTTTAACTGTTACAAAAATAGCATATAGACAGCCAGCCGAAGTTAAGTTTTTAAAATCTTCTGAAAAGGATCATTATTCTGAAACTTCTGGATGTGATGTGCATATGAATTAGTTTCCTAACTTTATAATCGGTTTTCATAATGCATGCAAATCCTAGCGTGTGGGTGTAGGTAGTGCTCTGTCTCTAATTTGAGTTTGGCTTCATCAACCTCCCGAGCTTCAGTTTTCACTTCTGCCCCTGCTGTTTTTGTTTGCACCTCCCTTTCCCTCCACGTCTCAGATCAAACGCTCGTCTATCAGGAAAGGCATGGTGATGGTGTCCCCGAAGCTGATGCCACAGGCCACCTGGGAGTTTGAGGCTGAAATCCTGGTCCTGCACCACCCCACCACGATATCCCCCAGATACCAGGCCATGGGTGAGCGGCACTGCTGTGAAAGTCCTTAAATCTGATTCTTTACACTTCTGGATAAAGCCAAGACCCCATAAAATCCTTCTGGTCACCCTGAAACCTTCCAGCCAAGAGTAACTGGGTCACACTCTCTCTTTCCGTCCCGACAGTTCACTGTGGCAGCATCAGGCAGACGGCCACCATCCTGACCATGAACAAAGACTGTCTACGGACAGGAGACAAGGCCTCAGTCCACTTCCGCTTCATCAAGACCCCCGAGTACCTGCACTGTGACCAGAAACTGGTGTTCAGGGAGGGACGCACCAAAGCTGTGGGCACCATCACAAAGGTACCGGAGCCTTCTATAGTGTTTCAGTGTGGGAGTGGGAGCTTGACACTTCATCACCGTTTGACTGGCTGTGTTTGTGTTTTCAGCTCCTCCAATCAGTGAACACCCAGGCAGCTAAGGCCCAGCAGGCCAAGATGCTCGGCACCAAGAAGACTTCTAAAGACGGCACGGCAGCCAATGAGGAGGCGGGACTGACGGCGCGGCCGCCGAGTCCCAACGCAGCACAGCTACCGGTGAGTAAATCCATGCTCAGTGAGCCTTTATGATGTTAGACGTTTTCTGTTCGATGTGTCCTGGAGTCTGAAATCTCAAAACAAATCTTATATTAGTTTAGGGATGAAGCTTTTACAGAAACGTCAAAGTCAAGAATCCTAAATCAGGATGGCACAGACGCCGTCCTAGATTGAAAAATCAAAAATGGCAGGATCACAAATGTTAGCTCTGTACAGCAATGACACGAAGACAGGGAACAACGCGAGCGCTGAAATATTATGATTGAGAGGCTTCTCAAAGCGTAACTGTTGGAGAAGCTAACAACGATATAGCCTGTTGGAGAAGTTAGCATTAATATAAGAGTGTTAGAAAAGCTAGCAATGACGTTGGCCTGCAGGCTTTTCCATCCCCGGACTTTGTATTGACGGGTATCTATCCTGGCCTCCACCAATATTTCACCAATCTTTCAAACTTTAAACACGTTTCTGTATTGTGGCCTCAGGATTGTAGTTAAGAGTATGTGATGTAAACCGTGCTAAAGGATTGTTTTTGTTTATATTGTAGCTGAATGTTCATGCTGCTATTTTAAAAATGCTAATTTTCCTTTTCTTCCTGCTTTTGACTCTTTACATTCGCCAGTTAATTTCTCTGTCCCCTCTTACCTTTTGTTTCACACTTTTCTTTCTGCCATGGTTTTCCACCAAATCTTGTCCCAACATCCTTCTTACCTTGCTCATAATATCCTGCTTTAACCTCCCTGTAAGGTTCCACCTGTATCCCTCATCATTCTTTATTTACTCACCTCCTCATTTCCCCTCCGATCCTTGTGCCTCCTCTGCCCTTCATGCTCCACTCGCTGATCTTTAACTTTTAACACTTTGCCTCTCTGCTTGTCTCTCTTGCTTTCCTCCCCCCTCTCCCTGTCTCGGCATGCTGCGTCAGACAGTGGCAGAGGAGGAGGCTCTGTGTAAAGACGGCAACAAAGAGAACAAGGTAAAGAAGTCTGTGCCGGCTGTGGGAGTCGTGATCAGCGCTTGTCTTGTTGTTGTTGGTTTCTTCACCCTAAACTTTATGAGCTAATATTTTTTTTTCTTTTCCTGAGCATGCCAACTCCTTTTTCTGATTTGTATGCAGGGTTTTAAAGCGCCTCACCTGGAAGCTGCTCCAGTACGACTGCAGTGTTTTACTGCTGGTCACAGAGCAGCTTGCACTTCTCGGCAATTAAATGCTTTGTCGCTGAAGTTACTGAACTGGGCCCCGGTGGTTTTTAGATTTAGAAACAGATGAGCTGCTCTCCTTTTTAAAAAGAGATACATTTATAGTTCTTCCTGAATAATTTTTTATCCCCTTTCTCCCCGACTGTGCATATTACTCACAGTACTTAAATTTGAAGTCTTAATAATTTAGCTCTCTTTAGTTAATATCCTAAATGTCTGTCACCGGCTGGGATTCAAACTTATCTTGGTGTGAGTCATAAAATTAGAGCTGTTTTCTATGGTGGAGTTCTGAGGAAAGAAGCAGCTCTGTAGTGTGGTGCTACAGTACTGCACACTTTCTGTCACCATCATTATTTGTTGTCCAAAAAAACAAAATCAGAATCAACAAAAAATATAAGTTCCTTGTGGTAGATTTAACATTAAGTGTTTTTGCAAGTGACTTTTTAAAGATTTGAGGTAGAACCCTGATTCTCCCAAAACTTGGGACGCTGTGTAAAACTAAAAAGAGGAATGCAATCTTCCACAAACAAACTCTATTTACCAACAACACCTTTACCAAGTGTTCCCAGGCCCATGCAGCTTTTCTCTAACCTGACTCTCGCCAGATGCATTTCGTTCCGCCTAGCTCCACTCACATCCATCTGGGATCGCTCCCGTTGGGAGGGATTTCGGCACCAGATTTTATGGTCGAGCCAATCAGGACCGCCGGGCGGGAGTTTCAGAGATGTGACGTAGCGGAGAAGCGACTGTTTTGATTCAGACAACAATGGCGGCTCGCATCGAGGAAGCAAGCGTCAACATTGATGCTGCTATTTCATCCGTGTTGTCCAATCTACCCAATATTTTTTCGTTAAAAGAACATCAGAGAACTAACCTGACTCAGAGTCAGGTTAGGTTTTCCCTGCGTCGCTACGTCACAGGTTGGTTTCGATGTGAGTGGTTGAAGTAACACGTCAATAAAGATGACAGACAAGTGGTTTATCCAATCATGTGCAAGGATTTTTGATAAGGCCCAGCCTTCTGAAACACATCTCCAATGGGAGCGATCCTAGATAGATGTGAGTGGAGCTAGGCGGAACGAAATGCATCTGGCGAGAGTCAGGTTAGCTTTTCTCGGCCCTTGTCCCAACTTTGTTTGAAAAGGTGTTGCTGCATCAGATTCAGAATAAACATAAATTGCATCAATTGAGTAAACGTCTAAAAGGATTAGCAAATGATCACATCCTGTTTAGTTTTACACGGCGTCCTTTGGTTTGTTCATTAAGGATTTGGGACATTTTTTTCAAAGCTGCCCTCCGAGAACAGAATCGTGCAAATGTCAGATAAAATTCTTACACTTTTAGTAAATATAATGAAGCTATACAAACCTTATACTAACTTAAATGTTAAAAGCTACGATATGAATTAGAGGCGGCGTTCTAATTCCACTAAACGTACCCTGAAGAAAACCCTGAATTCCTCTGACTCACCTTTTTCATTTTGTTCCTTCCTCTAGGAGAATCTTACCTTTTTCTCTCCTAACCTTTCTAAGTGTGAAATGCAGCCCTGTTCCTCAGAAGTGCACCTTTAACATCTGATCTGTTGTGGAGCAGCCAGTTTGATCAGCTGTCTTCTTATCGAAACTTGATTTCACGTACCGGCCGGCTCACTGTGGTGTCTCCCGTCTGTCCACAGCTCAAGTCAGGAGGCGGAGGACGCAGGAGAGGCGGTCAGAGACATCGAGGGAAAAGCCTGAACGCTGCGCCGATCTCCACAGCTGTGCCTGCAGGAGCAGCCGGCACCGCCTGAAAACAAAAAAACACCACCTTTAGTTTCTCCTCATCTCCTCGACAGGGAGGGAAAGTGACAGCTGGGCCCTCTGGTGGCGGCTCACAGCGACTGACTTCATGTGGGTGTTTGATATAAAGAGATAATTCAACCGCTTTGAATCAGAAGAGACTGAATTATTTTCCACATCGGGTCAATTTGATTTTTTATTGGTGTTTAATTGGGCTGGTGAGGACGTGATGAGTTTTTAATTTAGTTTGCAATTTTTGCTAGATGACATTATATAATTTCTTCTATTTTAATACAAGCGTGGGGGGTGTCCATCTTGTTTTGTAGTTCATCAGAACTTCTTTGATAGCATTAACTGTGTTTTTTTCCCCAGCCAGCAGAGGGAACCTGTCACTTTCCCAAACCCCCTCCTCATTTTGTTCTCATCTTCTTTTCCTTCATCCTACGTCCTTCTGTTCACATCCAGCTCATAACGGCAACTTTTTCCACAATGGCATCACGGTTGAAGTCTACTTATTACTGTGTTCAGTAGTTGAGAAACAGTGTTTTTCTTTTTTTCTCATTA
This sequence comes from Lagodon rhomboides, assembly GCA_039737535.1. Taxonomy (NCBI): domain Eukaryota; kingdom Metazoa; phylum Chordata; class Actinopteri; order Spariformes; family Sparidae; genus Lagodon; species Lagodon rhomboides. The sequence continues at coordinate 32,179,007 of CM077786.1, forward strand.
TTGAGAGACTGGCAGTTTGAATTTTGCATTAAGAGTTGATTGAACTGAAAGGGAATCGATGCCAACCTGATCATGTTCTGCGACGAGACGAGCAGATGTGATGTCAGTAAAAAAATATTACCTGAAAATCTCCCTCTGAGGATTCGCTTCACTGACGCAACAGTTGCTTCCTCGTGGCCACTTAACCGCTCCATTCGCCGGTCGTGTAACATCCCCTCGCAGATGAAGAGCGGCAGCCTCTCATCCGTTCGATCTCCCGCGGCTCAACTTTAATCCTGTTATAGAAAAGGTCATTTTATCATCGTTATCCCACCTTTTTTTTTTAGCCAGTGTTGCAGTTTTCCAACAGTCATGCAGCCAAGTGAAAAGAGATCCAAAATACCCTCATCCTCCCCAAAAAAGCAATGTCGAGTGTCAAAGAAGTCACCAGGTTTGTTTACCAGGAAATCTCTTAAGCCAACGAGGCGTAAGCACAACTTTCTTCTGTTTCGATGCAACAAATAATCCAGAAGATGAAACTCCTCGCCACTATTTTTTACTACTTTGATGCACAAAAACTCAAATGTCAAAAAGCCAAGTAAGAACATATTTAAGTCTGCACATTGTCTTTGTACTCTAAATTAATCTGAACGTGGCCTCACACATTTCTAACCTTCGCACGAGTGTGTCAAGTTTACTTTCATAAGATACGAGAAAATTTTTTTGGGGTTGTTCAATTTCTAGATATTTGTACCTGATTGGGTTTTGACTTCACTCACCAGATAAAAACCATGACACAGAAAACATTTAAGAGTCTACACACACCAGCCAACAGTGTAATCGACTCGCCACATTTTGTTACAATTGTATCCCCGGTTTTGGATTCATATTTGAAAGATAACTCCGTGGTTTTATTGCCTCACAGTGAGAGAGGGGCTGTTTCCTCCTTCCTGCCTCGTCTGACTCACCGAGCTGTCGGAATATTTCCCCCCTTTTTTTGTTTTGTCGACAGTTGTTTTACTCACAAGTTGTTCTTCTGAAGGGATGCATTCATGTCTGTATGTATGCAAAAAAAAAAAAAAACTGAGGGTAAAAAAAGAAGAAAAAGATGCCATTTAAATTAAGTGCTGCCAGTTTGTGTTGTAAATCCTTTTAAATAAAGATGTTATAGAAAACCGACATCCAGAGAGTTATTTTTACATCGAAGGCATTCGGTTTATGCTGATTGCAAATGAATTATAACAAGAGCGAGCTAAAAAGTGGGTGTTAGGACTTTCTGATGTATAAGCTTGTTGCATCACTGTCTAGTTTATGTCTAGCACAGCCTCTTAATGTCTTCTGATTATGATTGATAGCGGCTGATGACTCTGGGTTCGTTTTAATAGGGCTGGTTTGATTCACCCACTAGACTCAGCCACAAACACTACAATGGGAAAGTCTAGGGAGCTCAGCATGAATCTGAAAAAGTGAATTACTGATTTGAACAAGTCAGGAGAGTCACTTGGAGACATTTCAGAACCGTTACAGGTCCCAAGATCAACTGTGCGAAGTACAAAGTGCAAGTCACAGTTGTGTCACTGCCGCAAGCAGGAATAAAACACCTACTGCCAAGAGAAAACTGGTCAAGGTGGCCAAGAGTCAACCAAAAACCACCAAAAAGGAAGTTAACAATGAATCAGAAGCTGCTGGAAGACAGGTGACGGGAATCTCCATTCAGTATAGAGATGCTGAATGGAGCCAACTCACCAGATCTGAACCCCACAGAGGGGTAACTGTCAAGAGGAAGATGAGAAACACCAGACTCAACAATACAGACGAGCTAAAGGTCGCTATCAAAGCTTCCACATTACCTCAGCAGTGCCACAGGCTGATCGCCTCCACGCCACCTCGATGCAGCGATTCCTGCAAAAGGAGCCACGACCGAGTACTTAGTCCATAAATTAACACTCACTCAAATAAACTTTTTTTTATAGCTTTGGGACACTTTGCATGGCCGCCTCCTATCGATGCAAAGGGCTTTCAATCAGATTTGTTCAATAGTTCAGAAAGAGTCAACCTTCCACTCATAATTGTTTTCAACCCACCCCCCTCCCCCCCAGGCCTTAATATGGTAGTCTGTAACAAGTGATTGCTTTGGTAGCATTTCAATCAAAGTCTCCCTCTGTGAACCTGTCAGCTCATTTTCAGAGGTGGTGTTCGCCCAGATGGTATAAATGGAAATAAGAAGGGTCTCTGATGCAGAGCCGGGGATCAATGACTGACTCGATGAACGTGGAGGCGTTTTAGAGTCGCACTCTAACGGTTTATGGCCGTATTAAAAACAACCCGTCACACCGCGTCTCTCTGTTTATTCCCTTTTTTCCCTTGGTGTATTAATCCTGACTGCTTTCTGAGACTCGTTCTCCCTGATAGAATCACACCAGCAGCGGTTAATCACCGTCCCTCCCTCTGATTTCATTGGCTTACAGACACCGTGCGCTGCGAGTGCCTCATCGTCAGGTCTGCAGGACTGAAAGGGCTCGCTGTCAAAATATGCAAAGTCATTGTCTCATCTCAAGCATGATATTAAATGACTCTTGTTTCTTTACTGCAGATTCTAAGAAGGCAAATATGTATTGAGTGTGATGCCAGGCTCAAACTGAGCAGTCAGCAGCTTTAGAGTCCAGATCTAATCTATAGATCTCCATTTTACAGTTCACTTTATAGCCTACATTTAATGCTCATATTCAGGGTGACGATCAATAAGAGCAATGGAAGAATAACACTGAAAGGTCTGTAACAAATGCAACTGATAGCAACATGATGCTGGGAGTAAATATGATGTGAGAAGAATTCAAATGAGGGAAACCCTTCACATCTTCAAATCTGAATGAACAACATTCAGCAGATGACTTCAGAGTGCTGTGAAGCATACAAACAAAAACTATGACCAACAATCTTTTAAATTATGCAAAAAAAAATTACATGAGAAAAAGAAAAAGTCATGTGTGAAACAGTTTTAAAAATTTCAGGAAAATTTTCTACCAGTTTTCAAGTCATAAACACAGGAAAGAAAACAAATTAGAAAAGTATTCAACAAAAAAAAAAATATTTCTATTTTTGCCAGGATAAAAAAGTAAAAACTTCTCCTGCAAAATCTTTTTTCACTCCATTTCACTATTTTTCCTCCTGACGAAAAAAAAAAAAAATGCTCAGTTTCAATGTGAAAAAAAATTACATCTAAATTGTTTTTAGATTTTCATGTTTTCCAGATGGAAATGAACAAACTCAGAAATACTATGCTGGCAAAACTTTTTTTCCCTACCAGTTCTCAGGTCATGAACAAAGGAAAGAAAACTATTAGTTCAGATTTTGAAAATAGATCATCAGACTGAACATTTTTTTAAAAAAATTACTTACCCCTCAGGGCTTCCGTAGAACTTTGGAAGAAGAAAAAATTATAAAAAATATTCTCCTGAAAAAAAAATCCCCTGAAAAGGTTTAAAAATTCTCCTGAAAAGTTTTTAAAAATGTGTCCTGAAAAGAAAATTATCCTGGAAAAAGAAAAACTTCAAGATTTTTTTTCATGTTTTTTCAGATGACAAAAAAATGGGCATGAGTTCTCAAGTCATAAGCACAGGAGAGAAAACTGTGAAGAACAGTCTTAGAAAATGGATCACCAGAAAAAAATAAATAAAATGATTCTGAAAAATAAAATAAAAAATCCCATAAAAATATAAAAGAATTCTCCTGAAAAAGATTGAAAAAATGTCTCCTTACAAAAAATGTAAGGAGAAAAAATTCTCCTGGAAAAAGAAAAAAATCTTTGTTTTCACAGATGACAAAGAATGTCCACCTGTTAATAAACACAGGAGCAAAACATTTTTTAGATCAGACATACAAAATGGATCATCAGAAAAAAAGAAAATCCCCTGAAAATATTTAAAAATTCACCTGAAATTTTTTTTGAAATTTCTCCTGAAAGTTTTTTATTTAAAAGATTTTCCTGAAAAAGTATTCTGGAAAAAGAAAACAATTTTTGTTCTCACAACAAACACAAGAATGTCCACCTGTTCTCAAGTGATAAACACAGGAAATAAAACTATTTAGATCAGACATAGAAGATGGATCAACAGAAAAAAAATAAAAAAAATTCTCCTGAAAAAGGAAATCTCCTGAAAATACGAAAAAAAAAAATCCAATTTTCTTTTTTTAAAAAATTGATCCTGAAAAACAAAAATTCTCAAGTAAAAAAGGCAGGAGGGAAAACTATTTAGATCAGACATAAAATGGACAAATAGAAAAAACAAACATTCTCCTAAAAAAAAAATCCCATGAAATTATCAAAAACTTTTCCTGAAAATATTTCCAAATGAAACAAATCCTAAAAAAAAAATAGCTTGGAAAAGGAAAAAAAATCTTTGTTTTCATAAAAGACAAAGAATGTCCACCTGTTCTCAAGTCATAAACACAGGAGAGAAAACTGTTTAGATCAGACTTCGAAAATGGATCACCAGAAAAAGAATTTAAAAATTCTCCTGAAAAGTTTTAAAAAATTTCTCCTGAAAAGAAAGAAAAGAAAGAAAGAAAGAAAGAAAGAAAGAAAGAAAGAAAATTATCCTGGAACAAGAAAAACATTGTTTTTCATGTTTTCACAGATGACGAAAATAAGTCATCCTGGAAAAACTTTTTTTCAACCAGTTCTCAGGTCATTAAGACAGGAGAGAAAACTATTTAGATAAGACTCAGAAAATGGATCACCAGAAAAAAATAAAAAAAAATTCTCCTGAAAAAGGAAATCTCCTGAAAATATGAAAAAAAAAATCCAATTTTCTTTTTTAAAAAATTTGATCCTGAAAAACAAAAGTTCTCAAGTAAAAAAGGCAGGAGGGAAAACTATTTAGATCAGACATATAAAATGGACAAATAGAAGAAAAAAACACATTCTCCTGAAAAAAAAATTCCATGAAATTATCAAAAACATTTCCTGAAAATATTTCCAAATTAAACAAATCCTGAAAAAAAATTAGCATGGAAAAGGAAAAAATCTTTGTTTTCATTAAAGACAAAGAATGTCCACCTGTTCTCAAGTCATAAACACAGGAGAGAAAACTGTTTAGATCAGACTTAGAAAATGGATCACCAGAAAAAATAATTAAACAATTCTCCTGAGAAGGTTTTAAAAATTTCTCCTGAAAAAAAAGAAAAGAAAGAAAGAAAGAAATGAAAAAATAAAATTTTAGATGACAAAAATAAATCATCCTGGAAAAACTTTTTTTCAACCAGTTCTCAGGTCATTAAGACAGGAGAGAAAACTATTTAGATAAGACTCAGAAAATGGATCACCAGAAAAAAATTTAAAAAAATTCTCCTGAAAAATTTCTCATAACCAAACAAAAATCCTGAAAAAAAAAAATAAAAAATATCCTGGAAATAGAAAAAAATCTCAAGATATTTTTTTCATGACAAAAAAATGTTCAGAGTTGTCAAGTTACAAGGACAGAAGAGAAAACATTTTAGATCAGACAAAGAAAATGGATCACTAGAAAAAACACATTTCTCGTGAAAGGAAAAAAGAATTCTCATCACAAAAAAAAAATCTTGAAAAAAAATCATCCTGGAGATCATTCCTGGACTCAACCATTCTCAGGTCATGAAAAACAGGAGAGAAAACAATTTAGGTCAGACTTAGAAAATGGATCACCAAAAAAAAAAAAAAAAAAAAAAAAAAGAAATTAAAAATATCATGAAACAAAAATCCTGAAAATACATCTCCTAAAAAAATAATCTGTATAGAAAATTCTCCTGAAAATTTTTTTCCCTAACCAAACAAAAATCCTGCAAATAAATCTCACGACTGTTTCACACATGAAACAAATTTTCCTGATTTTTTTTTCTTTTCATGTTTTCACAGATGAAAAATGATCTTGGCTGTTATGCCCCTGGTTTAGGGGAACCTGAGACATAACATGATGGGCATCTCCCCCATTCTTTTCACTCCCAAGAAAGCCAGTGTCACAGAGGAGTTGCATTCAAAGTAGCACTTATTTTGCTTCAGAGGGAGAACAAGGCCAACACAACAAACACAAGAATCTGTCACCCTACCTTCCTGCCACAAATCAAAAATATAAACAAAGACAAAATCTTACCTTGCTCATAGAAATCTGAATAAACAGGAGACAAGGGTTATCAAAGAAAAAGACGTGAAAAGTTTTTTATTCCACCTCAAAGTTGGGCGAAATATCCTTATTCTTGTGATCTGGTCAGGATTTTGACAAAGTATTACTCGAAAAGTACACAGTAAGAGTACTTCTTATTATACATGCAAGTAGTCTATGAAGTACTTAGTTCAGCAGTACATGAATCTTGGACTACTTATGGAAAATAAGTTTTTTATTTGACCTCAAAATTGGGCGAAATATCCTTATTCTTGTGATCTGGTCAGGATTTTGACAAAGTATTACTCGAAAAGTACACAGTAAGAGTACTTCATATTATACATGCAAGTAGTCTATGAAGTACTTAGTTCAGCCGTACATGAATCTTGGACTACTTATGGACAATAAGTTTTTTATTGCACATCAAAGTTGGCCGAAATATCCTTATTCTTGTGATCTGTTAAGGATTTTGACCCAGGATTACTATAAAAGTACACAGTAAGAGTACTTCATATTATGTATGCAAGTAGTCTATGAAGTACTTAGTTCAGTAGTATATGAATCTTGGACTACTTATGGAAAAAAAATGTTTTATTCCAAATCAAAGTTCGTCGAAATATCCTTATTCTTGTGATCTGTTAAGGATTTTGACCCAGGATTACTCTAAAAGTACACAGCAAGAGTACTTCATATTATGTATGCAAGTAGTCTATGAAGTACTTAGTTCAGTAGTATATGAATCTTGGACTACTAATGGAAAATAAATGTGTTATTCCAAATCAAAGTTCGTCGAAATATCCTTATTCTTGTGATCTGTTAAGGATTTTGACCCAGGATTACTCTAAAAGTACACAGCAAGAGTACTTCATATTATGTATGCAAGTAGTCTATGAAGTACTTAGTTCAGTAGTATATGAATCTTGGACTACTTATGGAAAATAAGTTTTTTATTCCACCTCAAAGTTGGGCGAAATATCCTTATTCTTGTGATCTGGTCAGGATTTTGACCCAGGATTACTCTAAAAGTACACAGTAAGAGTACTTCATATTATGCATGCAAGTAGTCTAGGAAGTACTTAGTTCTGCAGTGTATGAATCCAAAACTACTTATGGAAAAAAAAAAATTTCTCACGTTGTCCTTTACTTTGAAATCCGGAAGGATACCATCGTGATACCTTCAGCTCACTCCCGGGAATAATTACTGTAAAAGTATCGTATGTTTCATGGGTCTGACTGAGAGACTGCAGTCTGCCCCACAGTCACTACCAGCAGCTCTTCAGAGCGGTTTCATCACGAATACCGTAAATGTTAGAAGATTCGCGCACTAGAACAGAATATGCGGCTGGTTTGACTGCAGTGCCGTCCTCGCGCTTCCACCACACCGAACAGAGCAGCTCCCGAACTCGTCCAACTCTCTTCAAACGCTTCAGACGTCTTTCATTGGAGTCGTGTTGTCCAACTCCACCATGTCTCTCAGTTTGGTGTCATTTACTTTCACCTGACTGCATCTTGTGCGTTCAGGTAGAGACGAATCTGTCCATCCTCACCCACGCTCCATATGCCGCCTTAATACAATGGACTTCTGCCAGTGTTTGGGGCCGAGGCATTGTGTCTTTATCTCTTTCCTCAACATGGTGGAAGGCTGGAGGCTTCTGGCTCCGTGACAGCAAAGAAAAGTTTACACCATTTTTCACAAAAAAGCCAATTAGTCGGTGGACAACACAGCCTGCAGAGAGAAGGAGGAGGATACATGGACTTTACCGCTTTTCTAATTTCTTCAAAGGATCTAATGTTTTTGTGGAGAATTAGTCACATTTGTAGCCGCAGCACAAAACTCCACAGACCTTCATAGCAGCTTTTTTTCCCTAATAATCGGGATAAAGTTGAAGTTGATCCTAACAAAAACAAGTTTCCTTGTACACGTACGTTTGCATTTCAGTAGAACTGTAAACTGCAGTGAGTAGAATCTCCTCGCAGCATGAAAAATACATTTTAATGCATGTAACCCAAAAAAAAATTATCTAAGAGGAGAAGCTATTTCGACTAATCAACCCCCTTTTTTTTTTCCTGGGCGAGGTTTAATTAGCTAAATCCCCAAAACAATGAGACTTAAGAGTAATCCAGCGCAGTCTGGAAACCAAGTATGACTAAGCATCCTCAGCAGCTCCGCTCGGGGTAACTGTGCCAGAAAAGTATTAATTTCTTCTGAGGAGTCAAAAAGTGATAATTTGCCTCCTCGCCCTTAAAGAGCCGATGAGGACGTATGACTCTTGATTTTTTGAAGAAAGAAGTTGACAGGGAAGATAAACTGAACGTTATACGTGATTCAGACATCAAGAAGGACAGACGGGATAAAAATACAAGAGCTTTTATTACTGTAATCCAAAGAACCAAAGATCCAAAGATTTACTGCACTGTTCACACCATGAGTGTGTTGTGAGGCCGTCAATCAAAGAAATAGTGATCATCTCTGAAATCATTTGTATTTTGAGTTTTGGCTGCCCTGGATACAACTTTGTTTAAGTTTTTTGAAAAATTACCAACTTTTATCGATTTCTGTACTTTTTTTTTTATCATGTATGAAAGCAACCTCATGCCACATGTTAAAAGCACATCAGCAACTACTGTAGCGAATCAAATTCATACAATAATTGCAGTTCTGGAGATCCAACACGATCTGACTGTGATTTCATCAGCAAACCATCAAACACTCTCAGCCAACGGTCGGCCCAATGGACAAACGATTACATCTACTGAGATCTCACTGGCAGGGTGTGAAGGCCATGAGTGGTTGAAAGAGAGGTTACTTGTATCTCAAAAAGGCATTAAATCATTTATGCATCCTTGTTGAGAATCAAAGGAACTGCAGTAACACCAAGACGAGAGCTCAACTTCAATGAAGAGAAGCCTGAGAGCTACTTCAGCTAGTCAACAAAGATTACCGTCATGTTCAAAGACATTTAAATCATTTAAATGCAATTCCTCTGTGTCTTAACTGAAGTTCAGAGAGTTTACAGTTAATAACAAGAACTCCATCACACCACATCAGTGAATAAGGACAGAAAGCAGTTTGTGTCTGATTTACTCACCGTGAAATGTAAGTTATTGTGATGAGTTAATGGGAAATAAGAGCCATTAAATTGATCTTAGCGCGTGACTACAAGAGCTTTTTCTCTTTATTTTGACATGAGCGTGTTCCGGAAAAGAAGGGCCAACTTCTTTAATTAGTTGAGGCAGTGTGTGTGTGTTTGTGTGTCGTGGGCTTTTTCTACAAGAAAAAATCCAATCAGTTAGAAACCAACTGGCACCGCTCAGTGCCAGCCTGCATGTACTCATACTTTGTACTCATTCAAGAGGATAAGGGTTGTAAGTTTGCAAAAATAAAGTAAAACATACATCGCACACTGAAGAGAAAATGATGTTCCAGTATTGCAAATACAATATCCTGAAATATTTGAAACAAGCCTCTAAACTGAGGCCTCCAAGTTGTTTTCAAAGCGAAAATGTGATCACCCAGTGGCATCCACCTTTACCTCCGTTTAAGTTTGGAGGACCCTTCACCTGGTGGCTGATAAATGAACTGCACGATTCTCTGTATACACGGATCCACTGGTTCAAAGATCTGCTATTTTTTTTATCCAGGTTACGACGAGCTAGGTATTTATTTCAAAGCAGGCTGCGGGAGGCAAAATGATTGTGTCGACACAAGCTCAGATTTTTAGCCCTGCCCTGCCCTCGCTGTTCAAAACCAGAGGGAGGTCTCATCCTACACGACTGTGTTCATCCAATATTCATGTTCAGTTGTGCTCTCCTGCTCATTCCTAACACAATGCAACACTCTGGAGCAACATGTTGTCTTTTTCTTTCTCTACATTCACTAGCTCTATCTCTTCTTTTTGTAATTTATTGTCTATATTTGTTTCCATGCTCTCCATGTCCATGTCTCGTGTCCTCAAACTCTTTATTCCTCAAGTGTTCACATTATTTTGGCCATCACCTGTAACCTTATTATGTATTCAGATGCCCACACAGGGTCTTGTAGAGAAAGCATTTGTCTTCAGTCCCCTGGAGTAAACCACGGTACCAGCGATCGCTCACGTCGACAGAGTCGCTCAGCCTCGTATTGATCTCTGCGCCTTCACAATGCAGCTTTAGGGACCTCACAGGTATGCTGCAGTCGTGTCCAACACGCTTCATTTAAAGACGTTTACATCGTTCATGCGCGTCCTACTTTTGTCTTTGTACAGTCTTTTGAGACACACATCGACACGAGAGAGAAACTGAACTTTAAACCAAAAAGATTGACTAAGACACTTCCAAATAACTGAGCTGATCACACAGAGACTTTTAAAAACACCTTTCTCTCAGCTTTCCTGCACACACGAGTTGAGTCGTCACTGGTTGACCACGAGTACGAGATGTCGGCGCAGACCAATTACAGGCAGGGCGCGCTTTAGAACTACTATGAAGAAGGTCGGCTTGGCTCCATTCAGTGCAGTAAAATTGGTACCTGAAATTGCTCTTTAGAAAATGTCACGTTGTCCCGTCTGAAGTTCTTATTAGATTTCCAGCCCTGCCAGAAACGTTAGCAGAAAGATATCTGCTCTGAAGCAAACAGACGCTTCTGATACTAACAAAAATAGTTTTCTCAGACATGCTAATATACACAACTGCTATGTACACCAATCTCCATTTTGGAAGCACCCTGCTGGCTAGCTGGCTCGCAAATATATGCTAATGCTTGTTTACGCTGCTTTCATTAGCCTGCATGTAGGCACAATGGGAAGAATGGGAGAAAACCCAGTTGTCATGACTACTGTTCATAAAATACACCAGATGAAAAGAAATGTGGACCTAAATTAGCCATTTTTATTGTGGTACATGTGTGTGGCAGTTTAGTTTATTAGTTTGTGTAGTTTATTAGCCCATCTTTTCAGTCACTGAACGACCAGTGTTTGGGATTTAGTGGCATCTTTGGGTGAACAGTGTTCAGTTTGTCTGCTCTGGGCTACTGTAGAAACATGGCTCTGTAAAAAAAAAACACAACAGATGGCTCCCTCTGTTGATATAAAACGCAACAAAGCTAACAAAAACTTGACGATTCTTAGTTTCAGGTGATACAAAGATGATAAAGTTTCTGTCGAAATCACGGTAAATTCTACACACAGCACCTTTAAATGAGTAGAGTGTCAGAACTTGAGCTTTCCCCAGTGTTAATCTTTTCCAGTGGGCTTCCGTCCATTGATATTTACAGTCAGTTAACTCCACAAATCAAGGTTTAATTCAGCCAATGCGATTGGTTTTTGGCACCGACGAAACCGCCCGCAACGAGCGTTCGTACGACAAACACGACAATCTGCCGGAGAAGAGCAACAGGAATGGAAGCGGAGCGAGCCAACGGTGGTATATACTGTACAGAGAGGCAGAACAAACAGACTGATAGACAGATGGAGAGGAATACGCTGGCAGCACAACAGGCAGAAGGAGTAGTGTATTGATTCAAAACATGAGTGGGCGAAGAGAGACAATGGGATGGGGAATGAGTTATGAAAGATGAGAACAGTGGAAAGCACTGTGTGAGTGCGAAAAGAAAAGAAAAAATATGCTTCAGACGGTGTGGCTGGTAATGTGAGGCCAGAAGAAAAACCCATGGCTGAAAAATAAGATGATTAAACGTACTTGAAAGGACGACTTCTAGGTGCTGTATCGTAGACAACTGGACCTGTTTCAGTTCCTTGAAGATGGTTCACCTCTCATCCAAGAGGCTTCTTCACTTCTAACTAACCGGAGGGGAGTCTTTTAGGCTTTTAAACTGTGTGGGAGTGTCCTCACAGAGTCTTTAAGGACCTGGGTCGGTTGTTGACCTTTACAAATGTTATCAGACCGAATGGTTCAAATTCCGATAGCGAAACGAGTCCCTTCGCTGAGGTTATAACCTTCAAAAGAATGTCTCAACATGACTTGTAATTACAGGGTTTGGCCACTACTGTTTCTGGTGGCTTGGCAGCAACTTGTTCGTCCGATATCAGGTTGACTTCCTGGTTCAACTTTACCTTCTGCTCTTTCTACACTTCTAAGTTACAGTTTTATACATCATTGAAGTATATATTTGAAGATTCAGGTGTACAGAGTCAAAGATTTGTTCATTTTTAAGAGGAAGGATGGCCCTCCCCTGACCACAGAGTAAAAATCTGTAGTCATGTCGCCTTTAAAACATTTTTTGTTACAGAGGTGGTTTGTTCTGGAGGCACAGACGCTACTGAATCATAAGAATATTATGGGTACAGTAGAAGCAGCAGTGTGTTGATATGATCCCCCATTAGTATTTACCACATAGTTCATAGTTTGGAGAATATTATAGATCCAAGTCAAAACGGATTGTAGTAATTGGTCCTTTTTTTCCTCAGTCTGTTACTTCAGCACCATGGACAGCACAGTGGATTCATCAATACACAAAGGAGTCAGGTTACTGATACCTCAGAGCCTATAGATTCTAACTTGTACAAACCTCAGTCAGATAGGGGATCAATGATTCAGGCTTAAATAACATATTCATCTAAAAAAAAAAACCCTCTGCCCCCTGCAATCTCTCAGCTACGAGGGGATGGAGAGGAGGGCTGGAGGGTTAACAAGGGGGTTGGTGCATCACACCTGGAGGTGTTAGATCTCAGCTTTTTTTAGCTTCGTTTGGTCATTAAACTGGTTTTATGCCCGCTGAGTAGGTTTCGTTCTACTCTTGTAAATCAAGTGGAAGAAAGAGGCTGATTTTTCCACACCACGACTTTATCACAGATACGTTTCATGGACCTTTGTCGGGGGGCATCCTCTTCTCCATTAACATGCCTAAGTGACAATACAAAGAGCTCTCTCCTTTTGCTCTTGAAGATAAATACCCTTTTTAAAATGTGTTTTATGTCAGATGATAGCGATAAGACCTCGGGTATTATGTTTTTTCAATCACCGAGAAAATATTCCTTTAATGTTAAGCCGTCGCATGAGTCAATAAAGAGAAATCTGCTGATTCGCGAGGACGGCCGGTGAAAGGGATAAAGGCTGGTGAAACGAGCCGCTCAGCACAAAAGCCAGTCTGGAGTCACATTCACACAGTCAAGGACGCGGACTTGCTTCTTTAACAGAGGAGGATTTCACGAGCATTTATTCACTTAAGCTCTCTACACTTTAAGCAGATTTATTGTGAAATCGAGTCACCCGGACTTAGAAAGCTGCTAACTCGAGATGAATTTCATTAGTTTGGGTTTTTTTACCCAGACGGCCCATTATAGTCCCAAATCCTGTTTCAGCAGCTTTTCCACCCTGAGACGAATTAAATTTCGAGGGGGAAATTAAAGTTTGAACGCAAAATATCAACAGTGTCCAAACGAACCCGAACCCTCCAAACCTCGGAAGTTCCAGGTGATAGACTCGTCCTCGTCAGTACTGAAAATCGAATCATGTTGCATTTATTTCTATACCTCATCCTTCTTTATAAGACCCTCTGTGACAGCCTCGCTTCATACTTTATAATATAAAAGACGTGACTTGTCAGACTTTAAATATTTCATGCTGCTCAGAGCTTCTTGGCTCGACTGGCTGACAGCCGACGCTGACATCTTTGCCCCTGTCCTTACATAGACCCCTTTGCTGGGTTTGACGTCTGATGGATGTACAGACTTCCCGAGATGTCTCCAGTCTCGATACTGTTGGATTTTTACTGTCAGACCTTTTTCCACGCCAGATAATCAAAAGAAATGTTCTGCCGTCGGAGCTACACGTTGTTTTTTTTTCTTTCATTTGCAACCATTTAAAACTGCGGCGTTCTAAAATGAGGTTCAGACATTTTGAATTAGGCAAATAGAAAACCCAGATTATAATTAGTCAGGAGCTGCAGTGGTAAACAAGATGAGATAAAACCACGATGACTCAGAATGGGGAGAGTACAAAATAACCCTGTTAATAAATACAGATGGGTTTATTTTCTCCCCTTTTCAACACATCTGGCTGCAATCCAAAAACAGTGCATCTAGCATATCCTCCTATTACATTTGATATACACTTAATGTGGTCTTAAAACCTAATTTGTTCCTCTTATTTCCCCTGATTTAACAAGTACAGGTTTAAGCCCTCATGTGATGTATATTGCCGTGTCCCTCAGGTCTCGGTTGCCCAGCAGGTGTCATTGTTGTGTAAGGATTTATTCAAATTGCAGCTGCATGAGGACGCAGCCAGTCGCAGGGCCATCGGTGTTTGCCAGCGTGTTTGAGCGTGAAGGCACCGGTCTGGCCTGTTTCCATCGAACGGCATTATCTGTATCAGTAAAGCTGCTACTGAATGTAATTTTGTAAATGTGTATGTGTGGCAGAGAAAGAACGAGGAGGAAGAAAGAGAGGAGGGGAAGTTGTGTGTTGTATTCGCGGTGCTTCATTAGGTGAGGGCGGCTCCCACTTTTGGCCCTGTTTCTTCCTGATTCAGCTCTTCCACACTCTTTCTATTCTCTCTCTCGGCTCCAGCCGGCTGTCGGCCTCCTCTTCGTCCAGCTCTGAGGGACTGAAAAGAGGGCCGAGGGAGGGGGAAGCCAGACACACCAGCCAAGATGTGACTCTGCATCATGCGGCTCTCTGTATTCCCCGAGTGGAAGTCTGAATCTTTAAGTCTCCGTCTCTTGTGTTCCTGCATCTGTCAGCTTGTTTGTCTCATCTCTCTCCCACATGTCAAGAAGCTCTGTGCTTGTTTTTTTGCCTAAGATTTCATCTCGAGCTCTCTTCCAGGTCCACTGCACTTCACAAGTATTTCCTTCAATGTTGACTGAAACGATGGATCAGCTGACTCCAGATTCAAATATCTCAGTAATATTCAATGGATCACTTTGACATATTCTACACATGTTCATGGTTCCCAGAGGAAGAATCTGACTCTGTTGAACCCCTGACCTTTTTTCCTCGCGATACCATGAGGCTTACATTTTTGTTTTTTTAATGAAATGCCTCAAAACTACTGGATGGATTTCCATGAGATGTGGTACAGATATCTATGGTGCCCAGAGGATGAACCCTCAAACTCAAACTTTTCCTCTAATGCAATTAGTTGTGGCTCTATTGGTGGCAATGGAAGGTCAGCGGGTCCACCACTGTGGGCCTGATTCAAATATCTCAGTAATATTCAATGTGTGCACACGTTCATGGTTCCCAGACTGACTCTGTTTGACCCCTGACATTTCCGTTTGCGTGACCATAAGGTTGATTTTTTTTAATGAAATGTCTCAAATGAACCCTCATAAGTTCTGTGATCCCTGAACTTTTCACTTATCCTGAGAAATATCTCAGTATCTACCACATGGATCGGCACATTGCCACAAACATTCACAGTTTCAGTAATCCTGTTGACCTTTCTACTAGCACATTTGGGATTTTGAGTATAAGTTCCCAGACATGTGGACTGGAGTCGACTTGAACTGACAAAAAAATAAATGACTTGAGACTCAACATGGCAGTTAAAGACTTCATCTGAGAAACGATGACTCGAATGACTTGTCACTTGTTCAAGTGAGGTCGATCTCACTTGAATTGCCTTAACTAAGGACTTCACTTGACTTGACACAGTATAACCTGTGAGTTGACTTGCCAAAGAAAGAAATGACTCGTCACATGTCTTTGAATCTCTCAACAGCTACTTGATGAGCTGCTAGGATATGATGTACAGACATGTACGTTTCCCTCGGGATGAATCGTAATCACTTCATCACTTAATCTTCCGCCATCATCAGGTGAACATTTTTTATTTGTCAGATACTTAAGCTTTGCTCATATTTGTTTATTCATACACCACTGATATTCCCATCAGCCTCAGTCGTACTTGATAAACAGATATTAGAGATGATGAAGATGGTAAACACTCTACCTTAAAGACATTAGCATTTAGCTTGAGCACAGCCTCACAGAGCTGTTAGCCTGTCTGTAGACTCTTAGTCTGGCTTAAATGCATCCAGTGTCATTTTTTGCCTTTCTGCACAAGAGAAACATCTGCAGTAAATTAATCTGCTTCAAGAACAAGCGGGAATCATCCTCTGTTGGCTGAAATGTAGACAGACACACGGGAATCAGAGACTGAACAACTTGTGAAGATGAACTTTTGGCAGCCGTTGAAGTTTGCCTCCGTATTAAAGCTGTGTTGTAACATTATTGATTTATAATTGAGATATTTTCAGTCAGACTTTGTTAAATCCTCACGTCGTTGACTCAGCTCCAGAAACTAATTAAGGGACCACAACCTTTTGACTTTGAGATTTTCTCACGGCTCGGTTTTTGCTTTAAGCCCAGACGATCAATCGGAGCAGTTGTAACGACCCAAAACAAACACAACACACGCACACAGTCGGTTTTACTCTCCAGAACCTTGAGATGTCCTCTAGCAGGATACTCAAGACGTAATATGTCACATTTCTGCATTGAAATGTCTGAAAACGACTAGAATGTTGTGATACATTTAACTGAGTCTTGCACTTACGTTATCCAAAATGTGTCCAACAATGTTCACACCCACAGAAAACCATAAGTTTAATCAAGTCACAGTGCATCTCATTGGGTTGCCTGTTGCTATAACTTCCAGGGAACCCTCAGGTGATATATCAATCACGCAAATACAACTGGGAACATTTCTCCCGAGTCACCTTAGATAGATTTTTGTTGGCATCTGTGATTGTTTAACAATGCAGACAACAACTCCCATGATCCCACGCTACTTCACAATGTCATCAAACCCCATTTTTTGGTTGTGAGACCCCAAGCTGCAAAAATGCAGCAGTAAGTCACTGAAAAAGACGACGTTTGCTCAGGGTGATGTGGAAAAGGTTTGTTTCTGTTGCCAATTTTCATGAACGCAAGCTATGAAGTGCCGCCCCTGCTCTTTATCCTGCCTGTAAAGCTGTGATTGGTTTCTTGAGTGGAAACAGCCATCATGACTAAAGTAAATGATCTTGCAAATGGTTTAACTCCGAACAACAGTCACCTGATGTTTGTCTCATCCATATGTTATCAGTTAGGAAACATGATTACACAAGGAACAAAAACGCATGATTTTATCGTTCCTTTTGTTTCGTCTGCGCACCATCATAGTCTCTGATTATAATCATCTCCCTCTTGTCTTCAGTCTTAAACATCTCCACCTTCATTTCTTCCACCATCGTTTCATCACCCTATATCCTCGATGTCAGTCTCTTCCGTCCTTCTTTCTCGTCATTCTTAACCAATTTATTCTCTCGCTCACTCACCCAAAACTCCAACTGTAAAACTTTGTAATAAAGTTAGAGAATGTGGAAAAGAAATCAAGTTCGGGGGAACATTTATAATTTATAACCTATTTCGTTCCCCGGCACTGTTTCAGTCGGTTGTTTCACAAAGAGGGTGCACTATAACCCGCGTCGCTCCCGATAAGAATTAGCCAATGCAAATATTTTTAAAGTAATCTGCTGTAGCACTGCGCGGTTAATAATTCAGTTGCTCTTCTCTTGGATGAAAACGTGGGCGGAGAGGCAGCGGGGCTGACATTCGGAGCTCCTGCTGTGCATCCCTAGCACACGAATCTCATGAGGGTAGAGCAACCAAAGTCTCACTAATGCCTCCAAGATGACTTCAGGTGTCTGCTGACGGCTGGCAGCGGTGTGGGTTTATGTGCCAACGTTCTCGTTAGTGTGCCTTTGACCAATAGCCTCAGGAGAAAAACTGTCAAGTTACAGAAAACACTGAAGGAGACACCGACGAAGTTTCGAAACTCCATGTCTCTTTAAGCTTCTCTGGCAACACAAGTACTGTAGACACAGAAGCCAGCAGCAAGTGTGAACTAGTAATTGCACTTTCACATGTTGTACAGTGAGTTATATCATCTTTCTTGTGTCCAACATCAATAAGTCATATCGTACCGTGTGTTCACAGAGCTGCTGAGAGTACACTTTGCGTCTTCCTTGGGGTTATTCTAAGCAGATGAAACGGCAGAGCTGCACAAAGTCTCATTAGTTCAATTATGATCCGCAGTTTGTGGACAGATTACCCCAAAATCGAATCCCGTGGCTTCTATTGTGAGTATTCAAATCTGATTTGCTCCGCAGTAAATGATGTTAGGTAACTCTTGCATCATGATTTAATGATCTAATTTTGCTGCTCGGAGCGGTTTTTGCCGAGCTTGGAAAGAGAATGAAATAAATCTGTGAAAAACATGCAGCGGCTAGATTGGTTTTTGGAAATATGCCCGATTTCAGGGAAACCTATAGCGCATTAATGTGTGTACACACACCCTCGTCCTTGCAGGATTTGCCGCCGCCATCTAAAGGAAGCACTTGAACTTAATGAAAACAGGAAAAGCTGTACGTGATGTCTCTTTGTTAAACCCGACGGCTGCTTGTTTCTGTTATACATCGCATGTGTTTCCTTTATGTTCTTCTGTACTGTTTTTGTCTTTATGATTACTGGTTGCCATGGTGTTTTCTGAAGAACACACCATGCTAATCATCAAAACACAAAGCTGCTTTGCCGCACGGACAATGAATACTTGACAGTTGATTATTGGATGAACCGTCTGCCCATCAGCGTCCGCCTCGGCTAACTTCAACCAATCAGATCGACAAACAATCGTTATAATAACCTCTTGAATTTATGACACGTAGCTTTTCACGTGTTCCTAGATAAGTGGGATGTTTGGGATGTTGCTTCCTCTTCAACAGAGATGCTAAACAACCATCAGCTTGCGTGATGATCGCTGCAGATAAAAAAACATCCTGGATGACCAAGAGTAAAATGTTGCTGCCAGTTTATTAGGTACAGCTAGCTCAGTGATACTCTGTACATAAATCCAATATCTGGCAATAAAGCTATATCTATATATATATATATAAAAAACTATTCTCATAATGGAATATAGAAGAGAACTGTGAGAGCAAGTCTTAGTTAATTCTCACTCCTCTCCTCGGTCACGTCTATTGATCTGTTTTGATCTCTGCCTTAAAGTAAATGTCATTCCAGTTCAGTGGAGGACGGAGGAGCAGACCTCTGCACCGTCTGATGAGACCTCATTACAGGTGTGTGTGTGTGTGTGTGTGTGTGTGTGTGGGATGGCTTGTAGATATATTCAGTGTCATCCAAAGGACAACTGTCATTTCCAATCAACAGATGACAGAAATGCAGTTCACAGTAAGTTTACAGAGAAAGTTCCTCTTTCTGCGGAGCTTTGAGAATCTAAATAACGCCTGGCCTCTCTTCTGAAGGTCAGCGTAACGGCTTCTGTAAGACGCGAGCGAGAACAAACTCGACCATCAGCACTTGCAGCTGATGCATCGTGAACTGATTGAGGTGAAAAAGAAGTCCACCTCCGATACATTGTGTTCTAATGGGAATTGTAAGTCAGTAGTCACCGGTGTGGTAACAGTGAACAGATTAAATCAAATGAGATATTAGTTGCATTTAATGAAGTGTTTTAAGTCCGATTCAGTCACGATCATTTCCTCATCTTTCGCTGCTTGATGTTTGATCAGTTAAACTTCTCACTGCTTCATTAATCACCTGTGACTGACTGAGCTGCTGTGTCTGCCCACAGCAGGAGTTATTATATAGGTATTGTATCAGCGTAAATATGAACGAGTGGATAAAAGCTCCGGGTAAATTGCACATGCATTCTTTTCGGTGACGTGCAGAAACTGCTGACGGAGACGAGCTCCTCAGAAGTCATTAATAATCACACTAATACACACAGTCGACTCCGCTGACAGCGGTGGAGGCCGGCTGCAGTTTGTCTCCGGTCGATTCTAAATTAATAAATAAACTCATTTGGGAGTGAGGATCTCTCCGCTTGGATTCCTTTTACTACTCACACTTTGAGATGAATAACACATGAGCTGTTAGGAACCCAAAAGTGCCGTGTCACTGCCTGTTAGACACAAGATTCACACCTCCAAGAGCCACACGATGAGTCATATGTACGGAAGCCCCTGAGGGCCAAGTGGAGAAATGTTTTATTTTTTTCTCTTCATTGATTCATTTTCTGAATCCAGTGGGAAAAAAAAACCTTCTGCCAGGATAATACATCTCAGATCCTTATCTATTTATTCATTTTATATCCAGACATGTTTAAAAAAAAAAACAACATTTAAGAGATTTTGTTTCCACGTGTGAAAAAGATTGAAAAATAATAATCAAGAAAAAATTCAGGGGAAAAAATAAATGTGTGAAACCGAGTAAAAGAAATTTACATCCAAATTTGGTCCATTTCCTGAATCCAGTGGAAAAAAAAGTTTTGCCAGGATAATCTATTCCTAGTTCCTTTTTTATTTTTTTTTAAATGTATATATATAAATACATGTTTAAAAGATGTGAGAAGAAAAAAAGAAAAAAAAAATCAGGATAATTTTTTTTTCTGTGTGTAAAAAAGGGTAAAAAATTATAATAATAATAATTAAAAAAAAATAAAAATCAGGGGAAAAAAAGTTTTGCCAAGATAATCTATCTCAGTTCCTCATAAGTATTATTTTTTTTAACTGTGACAACGTGATTTTGTTTCTATGTGTGAAAAATGATAATATTAATACAAAAAGAATTCAGGGGAAAAAAATAGTTTTGCCAGGATTTGTTTAATTTCATCTGTGAAACATGTGAAAAGAAAAAAAAAATCTGGACAATTTTTTTTCAAATTGTGAAAAAGACTGAAAAATAATAATACAAAAAAAAATTGGGGTAAAAAAAATCATGTTTGAAATAGAGTGAACAAAAAAAGGCTATTTTTTCTTTTTCAAATGTTTCGATTTTGTAATACTCATTTTGACCACAAGAGGCTGAAGTGCACTTCCACTACCTCATTTTTCTAAGTCATTATCTTGCCAACAAACACTTCACGTTGCAGCCGGGTGTCCAGCGACCTGCTCGCCCTCCTGAGCCACAGCCGCCCCAAACATCTGTGTTAGACTCTACGATACTGAGGTTGTTGGACCGCCGCTGAGCCACAGCAGTTAATTGGTAATCCATTCATGACTGATTGTGTTGAGAAATGCTCTCTATTCTGTAAACTATCGTCAGCTGTTAAAAGCAGCATTGTGCAGGCGCATTGCGTACATGCTGTTTATTTTATTCTCTATTTGGATGATCAGCTTCTGAATTTGTGATTATTTTTCATCAGTGTTCTGCTGATGCATCTCTCTGAGATGAATATCTTCTTGCTGCCTGATAAATGACGTGTCAGAACGCTTTAGCTCCTTTTATGAAAACGGGTCAGATCTCGCCACTGTTCAGATTATGCCCCTAATGAATATCATGCAATATGTTTCAGTGTGTACAGAGGGCAAATGATGTTTGATTTTCTGATTCACAGCTGACATTGAGGTGCCTTTGTCCAAAATGTTATCAATAAAAATCTGTGTGTTGCTAAAAAAAGAAATATCCATGCACATTATATTGTATATTCAGTATTTTTCTCAGCAGGCTTCTGTGTTTGTTCCCTGCCAGGAGAGAGGAAGCCCCCCTGGGTGCCGCCTCCTGCCCGGACTACAAGCTCTGCCCCGGGGCCCGTTGGACCTCTCAGGCCCTGTGGGCACGGAGGAGAGAGACAGGTGGTATTCAGCCAGCCAGCCACCTGACACACACCTCTGCAGAGCGGTCCTCCAGGTGAGCTTCACTAAAGCCTCGGGGAGGCCTGAAGGCACAATGCAGCGGTGACGTCTGCATCATCTCCAACCCTTCACATTTTATCCGTCTTAAGTTTCACATTTCACATTAGTGCTGCCTGGGTTGCCTTTAGTTAGCGCTGGTGATGACGAGTGTGTGTTTCTTTGGACTTGTTTGCACTCAAGTCTGCCTCTGGGTTCAATAAAACACACATCACCTTGCAATCCTTTCTTTGTTTCCTACCGTCTCCTCTTGAGGGCATTCAGACATTCATTGCATTCCTTTGCGAGTGGCTTATCTGATGTCTGTGTTGAGCACTTCTTCACTGAAGGGATTATTTTCCATAAACATTCGTCGTCATAAGACAGGAGGTTGATTACAGCCACTTAAAGCTTCTCTATGACTCTTATAGCAGGAATGAACACGGAGTTTGGAGGCTGTTTGTGGCTGGAGTTAATGTTGAATTCTATCTTGTTGAGTGTCTTGTGCCTGTTTTTTTGTTATTAATGCTGCCTAATTTGTTCTTCGTCGACTCATTAAATGTTAAAAAGCACAAAGCAGTGAATAATAGATGAAGTAGTAGTTCATTAAATGAAGCTTTGGGGAGAGTTCAGTAAAGAAGAACTCTTCCCTCACTTTATTCCTCTGTGAATGGATGTTTGCTATTTTTTATCCATAAGGTCTACTTCTCCACGCCGTCAGAATCCCTCCATTCACAATAAAGACGTCACCATTTTTGACCAATGATCTATCTGCCTGCCTTCCTTAAGCTCGGCTCGCTGTTCTGGGGAAGTTCTAGGGATTTTGGAAACTGAGCCACACCACAGATTCAAGATCCGGGTGTTACAGCCTCTACTGTATCTATTTCAAGAATCTTCATGTCAAAATGACTAAATATGGCGACTGTCAGCGCCTCTCTAAACAATGTCACCATTCCAAGAATAACACGACAGCTGCAGCGTCGACCTTTGTCATGTGGTCGCAGTTTTGTTTGGTTTTGGCAAGAAAACTACTCGGTTAGGTTTAGGAAAACATCACGGTTATAGTTAAAATCAGTACGTTACTTCTCTGACTTCAGTTACTAATGTACTGATGGTATCACCATCGACTTCTGGTCTCACACTGGACACGAACAAGGGTCGGAATAAAAGTCCTGTGCTTGTTAAATCCAACCGTCCATCCCGGACTTCCGCCCTAATATGGCTATTTATACCACTAACCCTCACTTCCTCCTTTGCAGCAGTAATAACACTACAGCCGCCTAACAGGAAAGGTAAATATGGGTCGTAATAAGCTGCTTTCATAGCTATGTGGTCAGGTCTGATGAGGACAGCCTGTATTTGTCATTTCTGACATCTGTCCTTTGCAAATTGCTCAACTTTATGGAACTAGTTTACTTTCAAAATCGTTATTCGTTTGGTTTCTTGTGAAGGATTTATCCAGATTAAAAGTGAAACTACAGCGGACACTGGTCAAATTATCTGAAGTCATGTAGAACAGCTCATCAAAATGAGACAAACGTTGGCTCAGGAGCCAACAGATTAGGACTAGTGGCACATTTCACTGCCTTATAATGAAAAGCTTCACAGTGGAGCTTAATGTGTCTTTTTTTAATTTTATTTTTTTTAATCCGTCTCCAAAAGCCGTCTCTAATTTGGCTTTCTTACTCAGTGAGCAAGCATTGTGAGGGTTCAGTGTCTTAACTCAAGGACACTTTAACAAGAGATCTGGTCGCTGTTGTTGGACTCATTAGTTTAAATTGTTCAGCTGGTCGTTGCAGTATTGTCCCTCTATCACTTTTCTTTGGGTTAAGCGTTTGTCAGCTTGTGTTTACGCTGAGGACAATATCTGGAAGAAATAGATGCATCGACATTGTTTGAGAATAAACCGATTCCATTATACTTTCTCCATGCATCACAGAGGACATCACTCTCCTCCAGTATTGACTGGGTGCCTCAAAACGCTCCACGAGCAGCAGAATTACATTTAATTCAAAAAACAGCCTTTTTATCCCCGGCTCTCAAACAGCTTCTATTGATTTCACTGTCTGCGTTTAATTAAAATGACAAACAATGGAAACAACTTAACATTTAGGTCATCAATTAAACTTTTTCTATTAATCCTTTCTTAAAGTGTGCAGGTTTGCAGGTACCGGGCTGCTTTATTGATTAAATGAGTGGAGTTGCAAGTTTCCAAAATCATTGTTAGGATTCTGTACGAAGAGAAATGTCTCGGGTTTGTTTACTTCAAGCTGCTTCCATTAACTTCTGTTTTGCAGCATGTTTTACTTTGTGAATATTATAATCATTAAAGACTATTATAGTCATTATGAACATTCAAAGTAATTCACGATCCCATCGGGATGGTTTGCAACAATTGTTAGTGATCGAACCACAGCACCGTTTATCAGGTAAAAACATTTTATTTTCTCCAACTCTTTGGTTTCAGATTAAATGCCTGCGATAAAGTCTCATGTGACCCTAATTCAAGACCTCAGATGTGCAAAATCTAACCCTCTGCGGCACCTATGGCAATACCAAAATAAGAAAATAGGCTGTTCCTGAATCTCCATGTATGAAGGTTCCTCTCCGTCGCCTTCATGCGGCACAAAGCACTCGGAGGCAGCGTTTGGTCAAACATGGTCTTCAGGGTGTGTAGGCCTCTATTATTCAGGGACTCAGGTCTTAAATATGAATGGATTTCGTACTCTTGAAAATGTCCCTGTGCTGCATAAAATGGATTTTCTTATGAGATGGCAGGAGTCAGGGGGGAAACAATGCATCTGCAGACACGTGTTGTTATATCCTGGCTGGATTTTTTGTATTCAGGAGGTTAAAGTCTTTGTTAATTCAACTGTGGTGATGTTCATTAGTTTACATGAGGGAGAGCACAAATCTCCAGAGGTTTCAGGAAACATTTTAAAAGTTGAATTCCACTGTATTGTTACTTGTTGTACTTGTTGTGGCTGCCTGTAGGCAAATAGATTGGAAACTGGATCACCATTCATTTTTTTGCTCAGTCTAAAAAGTTTTCTCTCCTGTGTTTATGATTGAGAACTGGCTTTGAGAAAAGTTTGGCCAGGAAGTTCCTAATTTAATTAATTTTTTTCATCTGTGAAATTGAGTAAACCCAAAAAAAAGAGATGAGAGGACAAAAAAATTATATTTTGACGAGTGAAGTCGAATAAAAAAACCCTTTTTTTTTTTAGGAGTTTTTTTTCATGAGTGAAACCGAGTGGAAATAAAAGTTTTGCTAGGATACCTTTTTTTTAGTTCCTTATTTTTTATTCTCTGTGTAATAATATGAAAAGAAAAAAAAATCAGAAGAAAAACATTTATTTTTGTAATACTCATTTTGAGCACCAGAGGCTGTAGTGCATCACCACCTCAGGAGAATAGGACCAAAAGCATTCATGTTTCCTTCGACGGGTGTTTTGATAAAATCACTGCCATGTCAGATCAAGCAGTTACATTTAATGGCATCAATCTGACATACTGTACTTTTGCCTTTTACATGTTTTATTGTTTAAAGTGCCATTATAACACCAACAGTAGTAGTTACCAGGAGGCTCCAGCAGGGGGATTGTGCAACTGTTGGTTTCATCCGTTCAGTCATTATCGAACGATCTGAGGAAAGTTTGCAAGTGTCTTTCATTCAAACACTCACTGATGAGGGTTAAACGATTCACTGGTCAAACCAATATACGGTTCGGACTCATCTAGTAACTATAGCTGCAAATAAACGTTGGGCCGAATGGAGCAAAGAGCACAACGTTCCCCTGTGAAATGCAGTGAAGTAAAAGGAAAAGGAAAGAATTAAGTAAAGTAGAAGCACATTGAAATCATAGTTTTGTTTGGTATGTACGCACACAGCTCGAGTAAATGTAATCATGAGTAGTTACTTTCCATCACTGGTACTTTTACCAGTGACAACGGAGCTTTGCAGTTGCTTCTCCTTCAGTCAATACATAGATCTATGTGAACATCTGATATCCAGAGATCTAACTCTGGAGTGAACCAGAGGATGGCAGCGAGGGTCAGGGTGGACATCGTGGACTCGAGGCTCTGGGGACCGGGAAAGCTCCAAAGAGCGAGTTAAAGCAGAAATGCTGCCTCCACAGAACCCCAGAAGCACAATACAGAGTTAGGTACTTTTGAACATTTTAGATTTGTGCTGGATCACTTTGAAAGAGCATCAGCTATTCAGGTTGAGGCATAAAAGCACTGAAAGAGTGTTTTATTCGGCGCCAGAGTTCTGTCACATCAGTCAGCGTCCTGCGGGACGGCGCGTCTGAATTCTGCTTTTTGTAGAAGCATGTCAGCATCCTGTGAAGAAAAGTTTATCTCTGTGTCCATGTTTGTTCTTCAAACCCCGTGTTTATGACACAATATCCAACACCTCAGAGATGAAAATGTTTGGGCGTTGCATCAGGACATTTTTTTTTGTCTCGGCTGTCAGCTTCGTGAAATCAGAATTAAACTGTATTCTTTGTATCATCGAGTAACTGATGTAACATCGTGATACAATAATGAACGACGACACAGAAACATCTTTACATGCACCTGAGGAAAATGTTGATCCCAGTGAAGAGTTTTGCTGTAAGTCGTGTCACATTCCCTGAACATAATTTGTGTGGGAGTGTGCAGTGATGAAAGTTTATTTGTTAGAGTGACATGATCTGCAGAATATTTGAAAAATATCGAGCATGTTTGACATAGATAGGACCGGTTGAAGTCAGAGAGACAGAGAAGACGGTTTGGCAGCCTTGTCACCTGTAACAGAAGCTATGTTTCCATAAAATGTCAAGTGAATTTTAAGCTAAATTTTGAAAGTTTGTTTCAAATACAAATTTTAATCTGGTGAGTTTCCATGAACTGTTTGAGTGAGGATGACACAGTGTTGGCAACCTGGCTACATCATGTGTGAGTGAGGATGACACAGTGTTGGCAACCTGGCTACATCATGTGTGAATGTGGAAGTAAACAGGAGGTTAAAGGTAAACTAACCAGGAGAGAAAATGGAGAGAGGTCGTCAGGAAGTGCTTTTGATAGGGCAAGTTTAATTGTTCTTGCATGTCAGCTAGCATCGGACTTGTTGCATGCTGTCCTGAGACGATGATTTTAATGCACGAGGCAGAAAAACAGCTGATCGGTCATGTGAGTTGTATTTGGAAAATCTGTTTCCATCATTTTGCGCATTGACTCTGACCAACAACTCAAGCAAGCCTACAGACTTTTGTGCGAATTAGAAGATGTTTTTCTTTTTCAATTTCCAAAAATTTCTCATGCGATACTTTATGGAAGCAGCTTGTGACACCACTGCTTGTAAGGAGACAATTTCCAGCCGTGTTTGTGGCATCAAGAACTGGATGTTTTTGTAAACACAAGAAGAAATCCGGGATATCTCCAGGTTTCGGTGACTACTAGATGTTTTTAACGAGACCATGGGACATCTCCTGAATTCTCCTGTGACCAAAACAGGCCTTTTTGTCCAAAAGATGATCTTTTCCTGACCCTGAGTGTTTTTGAAGCCTAAACCTAACCCCAGACCAAGCACCACTGAACCTTAGAAACATAAAGTTGTAACATAACATAATGAAATCTTCACATATCTGGTATCTGGCACCATCCAGACGGACTTCACGGACTAAACAATGATCCTGTTGTGTCAACAGCTCTGTCCTCATCACCTGATTTGGTCTGAATGAGGCTGAATGAGGCTGAATGAGGCTGAATTCTGCGTGGAGTTGGTGAACTTGTGTGATTATTGATCTCTGAAATCACCGAGGTGAATCTGACATCTGGTAGAATTTTTACTGAACATGATGTAATTTTTTATTCTAACAATTCAACGGGAGCTCATCTGTGTCGACCTAACCACAATTTTAACTCGGAGCAAAACATGTTTTCCAGTAGATGCAATGCTTTGTAGGTTTTTCTTTTACTTTCATCACCACCTTTCCCCCCATCAGTGATGGTGTGATGTGTCACCGGATCTTTTTTCCCTCTCTTCTCTTTTCACTTTTTGCCACAAAGAGCAAATATATCTGATTTTGTGTTCACTGCACGCCTGCATTTCATTTCAAACAGCTTTCATCCGGACCCCAGAGCCATGCAGCACGGCACACAGTGATGACCTCATGACCACATTATTGATGAGGGAATGAATCATAGCAATACTCTCCGAGATCCGTAGCTGTCTGCAAGACATATTCAATAATGAATTACAGCAAAATTCTAACATGCACACACCCTGCGAATACACGCAAGCCTATGTAAGCACACAGATGCAAACATAGACTTTTATTTAAGTACATGTAGAGACGTATGGCTCTGTGGTTGGCTTAACACAGTACTGGAATATCAGTTTGAGTAAATTAAACGAATATTTCTTCGCAATTTATTCCAGTAGCCATGATGACTCATCCAAATCAGTGGATCCAAATCAGACTTGTAAGCGAGGATCACAGGATAAATCTGTGAGGCCATGAAATAACCACGGGAAAAGTGTAAAAACAAAAACTAGATGAACTTTTTCATATTATCAAAAAGAAGATTACTCTCTGCAGGTTGTAACAGGGATCACGAGTAGACGTCGCTTCATTCTAACAGGTCACAAGACAACAAGGTTTTATATAAATAATATAAATGACATGTATTTTCTCTTCACAACTGTCAGAATCTAATGATGGTTTCACCTCCACACACACAGTCACACATAAGTAAGTACATGCGAGGGAAACACACACGACACCTGCCTCCAGCATCTGCTAATATTCCCTGTTTCCATGTCACATGCGGTATATTACCATTCTCACAGGCCCATAAATAAATGGAAACTACTCGACCCCTTTGGGAAAATTCTTTCCATTTCCTTCCTAATATGACACTAATAAATCTGCAGCCTTGGGCATTGGCAGGAATCATTAAGGGCCAATGACGTCTCGCAGTCATGAAGGAGTGGGCTCAGCAGTATAAGCCGGTGTGGCAATAGATTTGTGTCAATTGCTTAAAAGAGAGCGAGCGACAGAAAAGTGGGCAGGAAGTCTTATCACATCATTGTGGCTAGAGTATAGATTAATTTAAAGTAGATTAAAAGAAGGATATATAGTGAGAAAAGTCGCGTCCGCTGCTGAATTATTAACGGTCAGCGTTACAAATTTGAGAAGCAGGGGGGGAAGACTTCATGAAAACATAACTTTCTATCATCTGCCACAGCTTTCAAGGCACTGCTGATAAATATTAATCCCTCTGCCTCGCCTCCCGAGCCTCCCAAGCAGGTGGTATGTTTTTAAACCCTCATTAAATCATCCCGGATCAGAACCACCCTTAATGGCTGCTGCCAGGCTCCAAGAGGCAGAGTTCCTCTTCCATCAAGAGCAATATGGCATTTCCCCCCCATGGACGCACACTATGCATGCAAGACGTATAACAGCGTGGTGCATATTCATGGCAATCTAGTGGTTGAGACAAGTCAGCAGTACGGATTCTGTAGCGGGTCAAATACAATAAAATAATTGACTGGTTCTGTGAGTCTTTAAGAGGTTGGAGGCACCAAACCATTCAAATCTAATTTTACAGTGCAGAATATCCACGCAATAAAATATCACACCATTAAAATATTGAAAACCTCTTAATCAGACCATTAAAATATTGAAAACCTCCTAAATCAGGTTTTTACTTTCATCTTTGGGGTTTCCCCATAAACCCACTATTTAATGCCTGAGCTGGAAATGTTCTCGTGTGGGAGAGTAATTATCGTCCTGTGTGTGAATCACAGTTTAATTGGGTGGGACTGTGTCAAAACAAGCGTCACATACTGTAATTCTGTCCATTATTCAGAATTAGGGACGAGATGATGCTCCACTTCACCACGTTACACCCAGAGCCTGAAGTGGACCCGTATATTAGTTTTACACAGTTTGAGTGACTCGCGGTGTTCGAGAATGCCGATGGAGGCTCTTTGGGCTGCTTGTATCCAAATACCTTAACTTATTTTTTCCCGCTTCGAGGACTGATTTAGGCAAACTCTGAGCCTGCAGGAGGTCATTTAAGTTAGCCAGATAGACAACTGTATGGGTCGACTGTGAAAGTAGCTTAATACGACCTTTACTTGCATCTTAAAAAACAAATGGCACCCTCTAGTGGCAGTAGTAATTATCATGGCAGCAAAGGTGTCAAAGCAAAGTCAGGTGGAGTAGTATAAAGAGTGACAAGTCTGCGTAAGTAGGGAACAAACATGGTGTTCACACAGACGAAAACAGCGGTAAGTGAAAATCCTTATCAAATGGTGAAATGTGTATTTTGACGTGGTGAATTTACTTCACCACACACTGCATAACCGCAGTTACGTAGCTAACTGACAACACAATTATTTTAACTCAGACAATAGTGTTTTCATCAACCTAACCAAGTAGGTTAGTGACTAAACCTTAGCGGAATGGAAGCGTATTATTTTAACTTAGTAATGTAGTTACTTTAATTGACATGTGTGTTACATTAAATTGCGGCTGTGCAAGAAAGGTCCGGTAGGTTGGTCACTGGTGCTCTGCAACAGCCATGTTGTTTTGGGAATGGTTTCATTTTCAGTCAACCTATTCATCTGTTTAGGTCTCTTTCCTCCAACTTCATGGCCCACCATCAATCGCTGAAGTTTCGGCTGCAAGTCAAAATGTGTTTTTTAAATTTATAAGTCAATAAATGTCCAATAACGTTTCAAACAACACTTGATTGAACCCAATTTTCTTTCTTTCTTTTTTATTTTGATGCTGCAAAAATGAAATAAATTTGTTGTTCCACGTGAGTAGTAACTGATATGTTCAATCATTTATTCATGAAACGCATGAATTGCTATTTTTTATTTCTTTTGTCAAAATGTCCCGTTATACATTGATTAACGTGACTTATCATAGTAAATATTAATGGAGGAAAGTCTTGCAGTTGATTCAAATAAAAAAAGACATCAGCTGCATGATGTTTGACTCACACAGACCTACAACACAATACACAATCCTTTCTATGCAATCTTAAAATAATAAAATATCTGGCTGACTTCAACATCAACAAAAAAAGTTATCACAATTGTAGCAAAAGCACTAGAAGATTTGAGATACAAGCTCCTTCACGGGTGACTGCTCGGCCAATGGGAAGGAGAGGAAGTGGCAGATATAAAGAGAGGAGACAATATTAATGTGACGCTTCCTTCACCTAACGACGGCGCATTAGTGCGGCTGTGTAAATCAGAGATGGTTGAGTTATGCTGCCCATGCCCACTTGGTGATGGGGATAATATTGGGCTTTCTGGATGGCTGGGTTCAGCACATATCGAGGTGTGCAAACACACACACACACAGATTTGTACCCTCCAGAGGATTAGCCTCCACCTCTGACTCCATTAGCCGAACCTCAACGTTACTCCTGAACCCAAATCTAAAACAGTGTCTAAAAAGTGAAGACTGTCCACACTGCAAGAATGTTTCTCAATCTGAAGATCTAAAACTGATTCTCGTACAGGAACACACACTCACACAAAAATGGTTCGGATATCTCATACTCATTTCTACTCACTTGCATATCTCCAGTCTGTATTTAGTGCAAGTTTCAAACATTGATTCATCTTCCTTGTCCTTATTCCCACACACCTCTGCAATCTCTCTCCGTCTTCCTCTCTCTCTCATGTTTAATCAGTCCACCAGGCGGTAGTCTCTGCAGGGGACTGTGAATTATTTATGCTGGGACCACAAGGAAAAGGAGGGGAAACAGCAGGAAGAAGGACCGAGGGGGGAATATGAGTTTGAGGAAGAAACAGAACATTTTCCTTTCGCTGGCCTGTGATGGTGGAGATGGACAGATAAAGAGATGAAAGAAGGGAAAGACAAGAGAGAATAGGTAAAGACAAAGAAAGACAGACACCCCTAAAGGGAGGCTGGCCAGAGATTTCACATATAATGAACTTGACAGGGTGTCTCAGTTATTTATTTTTTTTAACACCTAGGCTTAAGTGAGTCCTGCGGCGTTGACGGAACTTCAGCAATAAAAGTCCAACTTCCGAAATTACAAAACCCTGGAGAAAAGAGTCTCAGCCCAAACAGCTTAATTTATTTTTTATGCATCAATATTTGGCTTTAACAACAGAACGTCAAGGAAATGGACTTGTGTGCCTATAGCCATGTACCACCAGAAACAACATTTACTCTCCACACCTCATGATTTACGTCCGATGCCGACGTTCAGAGCGAAGGAGGTAGTGTGCTGTTTGTGTAGCCAGGTGGTGAGTAAGGTCATGAGAAGCAAGTTATGTGTATATTCACTTTACCCACCTACAAATGTGAGCCATTCCATCAACATGTTTTTGTCTAGTGTGACGTATAAAGGCTGATAGAAATTGCAAACTCTTGATGGGGGATGGAAACACCTTTTTTCCAGAATAAGTTCTGATATAGGAAACATTTAACGCACATGACTGATCAGCTTTTTCCGCTCTGACTGAAGCTTCTGCTCCACTGAAGACACGAAAAACGGTGGCAGGTTAAAGCAGTAGTCTCCTCGTCGCTCCCCACAGATCTGATGTAACCCTCCAAACATTAATCCCTCGGCATTCTGGACCAGGCCCCCTGCTCAAACATTACAAGCCCAAAACGAAAAGAGTATATCTCTGGAACTATAAGGTCTATATGAATAATCCAGCCCAGTCGCCAGGATATACTGTTAGCAGGTGGACATGTGTTTCAAACGTATCATATCACGCTCATATTATATGCTTCTTAGTGGACTTTCACAGCATTGATGGTGCCATGTCCAAACTGTTCCAGTGGGTTTTAGTCGCAACCAAATCTGGCTATTTCCTATAGGAGGCTGGACAATCTCCATCCGTGGTGGTGGCGACCAAAACAGCTATTTCTAAGCCGAACCATGATGTTTTCCCAAGCCTAACCAAGTTGTTTTTGTGCCTCAACCTAACCAGAGCATAAGCACAGCACTGTGACAAGAGAGAAATAGAAAATTCAACTCAACAGACATCAAGTTGCAATATAAAGAAACTTTCAGTTTAACTGATCTGTGGTTTTGTAAAAACAAACTTGGATAACATTTAGTCTGGCGATTGGGTAGGAATAATAATAGCATCAGAATCGATGCTAATCGTTCAGAGTAAATGAAGAAATGGGGGTCCGTAAAGGTGGCTAGCTGTCAGTCACACATGACAGGTTAGGCAGGGTGATCCACTGGTGAATCTAGATGACTTATAACTCAATGAACTGTCAGAGCCAATAGAGTCAAGGGGCGGTCCTCAAATCCATGTAAACCACACCATTCACCAATCGCAAGAAGGTAAATATATTGAGAGCGAAGAAAAGTGCCCTGCCTACTCCACAATAGAAACTTCCTCTTGGAACTGAAGATAGCAGGAGACAGTCAGGAATCATTTTATAGTGACACAGACTAATTAGATTAGCTGCTATCAGCTGTAAAACATTTATATTTGCTCTTTTTGGGCAGCTGGTTCATGTGAACTGTACACAAAGGTTGGTTAAAATCACTCATTTAGGAGTTCTTTGCCTTTTTTTTTTTAACAATCTACACCCACCAAGCCGGAAGCCATAAACTCTCCATGAGGCTCTTCATTATTTAAGAAATTTAACCTGGAGCTCTTCTACTCAGGATAAATGTAGATAATGAGACCCGGGGCCATTTTTTATGTGGAAACGACTACATTATCTGACTCAAACCCTGAGAGTCACACCATGAAATTGCTCGTTTAAGAGAAGTGACAGGCAGAGGGACATGACTATTGGAAAAAATGGGATTACAGGACCAAGAATTAGCAGGAAATACAGAAACCGAGGACAATTAATGGACGAAACAAAAAATACATACAGTCCTTCGTTAGAATCCTCATTTATCCAAACTGACTTATCTGATGGTAACAGCAGACCCCCTCCCCCTATTTAGTTTTGTTTAATTTTTTATAGGAGAGAATACTAATTAAAATCCAAATAATATATTAGCAGCAGATAACAGCTGGGACAAACAGACATATCTCTCATTCCCCAGACGTTAGGAGGAGCAAAACACAATCAATGGCTAAAAGGCAAATAAAACAAACTGAGGCACCATGCAGGGACGGAGAGAGTTGTTTGTGTGGTTATTGAGCTGGAAACTAAACGTGTGTGTTGGAGGGAACGTCTGGGATCAAGCCCTCGAGGGTAGACGCGGAGATAAAAGTTGGACGATATCAGCAGGACCCGCCACGCCACCTAATCTGGTGACAAACGCAATATAGGGCCATCAACAATAAGTGTCATGTGTGGGAGAGTAATGGAGGTAATTCCTCTCATTCTTGAGGTTGTGTTTGTCCTGGATGGAGCAATCGATCTCTATCCGGGAGCAGTTTGGTAATAACAGAGAAAGATTAACCCCTAAACTTTTATTTGAGCTTTTGTGGCGTTCATCAGAGAGAAGCACACAAGGGCCGATATACAGGAGCGAGAGGAAAATGTGAAGTGAAGAGCTTTGACACTCTTCACCAGTCACTATAAAGAGAGACACCAGGAGTGGACGATTTGTTAACATCACATACATTCATGCACTGCCACCGAAAAATTGCCAGGACGGGATTTAGTTTCTTTGGGACCATTTAGGATTTAATCGAATCTTATTTCAAGCATTTCTCAAATGGATTTCTGAATGTATTTTTTTTTTTAGGAGACAGGGCCATAGGCTTCTTTTTGATTGTCCAGCACATTGTATGTGTACGATATTGGATTGTGTTTAACATTATTGGTAACCAAGCAAGGTTCCAATGTTGATTCATATTTTAGACTGATTTTAAATTTGTTTCCACTGCAGGTGTTTTTCAGTTTTAGCATATGAACTCAGGTGGGTGTGATATGGTCAGGCTCGTTTAAAGTTGTGGAAAGTTTCGGTCAAGTCAAGACCTTTTAGTCATACTCCTAAAGCATATTAACAGGATATTAATACATTAATACCCGCCATCATAGAATCAAGCAGTCCAAAATTAATGCATTACTCCTCATAAACTTTTATCGACAGAAACTCTGCAATTTTAACGTCTATATTTTCTCGCCGTGTTTCCTCTACCATTGCCGTTGGGTTGGCGGCACCATAGAACACCAATTCCAGTGTTCTGCGAGGTAACATAAATGTTTTGTCAAAAGGAGTCTGGAAGCTTTCAACAGAGTGAGGGGGCGGCCCCCTAGACAAAAACTCCTGTGTTCTGCAAGATAATATGACTGTTTTTTTCAAAGAAGTCTGGTAGCTTTGAAGGGGGTTGATATATGGGCTTCAGTTCCCTGTCAGAAAGTGCTGTCTGAGAAGGTCTATGTCCGTAGGGATCCTTTCCATAAAGTTGTCAGACACTTGTGCTGCAATCCATTGTAAGTTGGAAAGTTGATTTCTTTTTCTGACTTTCGATCCAAGTCCTGAGGAAATCATCGACTCCTGTGTGAATTTCACAAGCGACTACAAGAGCTAATTTTAAACAGATTAGCACATTTAATAAGAGACAGGATGAGCAGGCTCGCAAAGACTTGGATGACCATTACACTGCTTTTTTTTTTGTATCGGAGGTCGTTCATGCTTTCCCGGAGAACTGAGTATGTTGGAATGCAGCAAAAATAAGCTTTTTTTCTAAGTGGACGTTCTATGATTCCCCGTAGGAATACATCACAGATCTCGGAGACAGAGACAGATCTACTGTATCAACCCCAAAACCTTTTGCAAATACTTTATTTGGACAGTCCACTTACAGCGTATTAGTTGGGATTCAACAATTCAACTGTTTTGTCTGTAGGTAATTAACAGATTATCTATAGACGAACGTACAGATTCTCAGAATAATTGTGTTTGAACTGCTCAGTCATTCTCAGCTGTACAAATATTCAACATCTGCAGGTCAGCCGAATCATTTCAATTGTCGAATCTCAACAAATACGCTGTTGAAATATGAGGAAATATTGTAGGTGGATAGTTTTTGAAGCCATTTGTCATTAAGAACCCCAAAAATGATGCACAGATTTAAAAGTACTGGAATTACCCTTTAAACCATTGACTACCATTTCAACCATGGCCACTGATGGAAACTCTGCAGGGTCTCTGATGCTGTTCTGTCAGCTGACTGCAGTTTCTCTCAGTGGGACTGCCTGTTAAATACGGTCACATTACCTCTGTTGTGTTTTAACAAAGCTATTGATTTTTACAGAGTGTGTCTGTGTGCTCGTGCACATGTCTAACGGTGAGTGGATTGTGGGCGTATGTGTACATGTGTGCGCCTGTGTTACCTCTCAGCTCCCCACGGTGTGGTCATGTGACCACGCCAGCGTAGTCCGGGATCGATGGCGTTGTAATGAGTGAGTGGGGGACGAGTAAAGAACTCCTTAACAGGCATCAACAAGAACTGGAGAAATGTTGCAGCTGTGATAATTCACTCGCGCTGGTTAAAGCGTTGTCGCCTGAGTGGAAGCGAGTGAGGCCATAATAAAAGGAGCGTGGTGTGGGAGGAAGGAGGGGCTAAAAGTAAGACGGATGGTTGATCAGCTGATCAAAAAGCTTTATTTCTGCATCGATCTGCTTGTTAGCTTCCTCTCATGCGTATCACATGCTGAGCAGAATGTTTTGAACTGCACATTTATCAATATCTGCTCCCCGTGTGTGTCGTGGAGACACATTTGGTCATGCCGAAGAAAACACATAAATACGGTCAAGTGTTTGATTTGTGACACGTCCAAACTGCTGGGTGAGAATTGATTGTCAAGTTGAATTACAGGCGGTCACAAATCACTTCCATTGTGATTATACTAATGCATGTTTTGCATGTTTTTTCCAACCCGAAGTAACCTTAAAGTCAGGCAGTTAAAACCCCCACGAGGGCAAAATGAATGTGATTACAGCATCTTTAATCACTTAGTGAAGGTATCAGTGTGCATTGCTGTCACCCCGGGTGTCTTATTAATAAATTCATGGGGAGCTGCCAAAGTTGGAATTTTCTTGAAAACTCAGCATAAAGAACCGACTCGTTTGGCTCCCAGACAGCTTTTCATTTAGTGCCACTTCTGCCCTTTATAATTTAGCCAAATATTGCAATATTATGACCTATGATATGTATGTGAAAACATAGATCAATACAATTAATTAATATTCAACCAGCGCAACAAATATCTCACCATGCTTGAGTCTAATTTTCAGACGTTTCTTGGGACTTATTTGGTGAATATCTTTCACTTTAAAGAGGTCCATGAGCCGGCTCTTTTACGACCAACACATCACTTCTGTAACCAACTGAATACTCCTCGTTTTACCCTCCCCTACAGTTGCCACCAAAAATGCAAAGGCGCTTTGTAGAGCCAGTGTTTGGTTTGTGTTTTCTGAGCAACTGCAGAAACATGTTGGTGCGATGGTGAACTACGTGGAAGAGAGAAGAGAGTCATACTCCCTCTGTTGATTTTCATTCTAAGGATTTTTCTTACAAAAACACAGCAATTGTTTAGCCT
This sequence comes from Lagodon rhomboides, assembly GCA_039737535.1. Classification (NCBI taxonomy): domain Eukaryota; kingdom Metazoa; phylum Chordata; class Actinopteri; order Spariformes; family Sparidae; genus Lagodon; species Lagodon rhomboides. Next base: position 32,216,263 of record CM077786.1, read on the forward strand.
CGTTTCCAGGAGGCATTTTGGTTCAATTCACTACATCCTAGAATTTTAGCGTGTCCATTATCAAAAGTTAGTAGTTGGTACCAAAATAACCACCCCATGCTGCCCTTCTGTTGAAGTACCTAGCACACTGATCTCAAACTAAAAGGTGGTCTTGAAACACTGCTGACCACTGATTGGCAAATTCAACATCAGAGCGCAGAAAATGAGACGCCTCTGGTTGTTTCGAGTGACCAAACTCCTGTTTTTTCCACAAGTACCTGCCTGCAGCCTTTTCTCAAGCAAAGCTAGTTCTCTTGTTGTAATAACAACCTTCTTACGTAGAGGTTTGCTCCATAGTTTACCTACTCTTATGCTTAACCACTCGCACATTCCTCAGCCAATCAGCCAAATCCCTAACTGATCTGTACATGCACACATATGGCAAACGGTTGATCTTTCCGGGGCTCTGGCAGCTCCTTGTCTCCGCGGACCTCGTTGAAGTGTGTCCTCCAGATGAAGGATGTGTCTGGCTGCTCCCCCGGGATTTTCCCCGGCTTGTTACTTTGATTAATTATCTGTAGCTAATCACTCAAGTTAATTCCCCACGGGTGTGAAATGAAACCAGTCACCTGACGGGGAACAGCCACGTACTGCACATAAAAAAATATGTATGGACCCCACGTGCACATGCAGATGGTGACAAATTAAAGCATAAAATCTGAATAATTGATTAAAGAAACATAACTAATGTAGATGCCACCATACCACACCAGGGATCAATGATTAGTTTGTTTAGTAAGAAAACGACAAAAAGAAAAAATGCCATCACCATCTTACAGAAGCTTTAAAAAAGGGAATATATTTTTGAAGAATAGTATTTGTTCTATTGTTGTTGTGACTCAACACCTTACTAAGATACTTCATGCTCTTATTTTAATTTGCCGCCCATTTGTATTTGAACACGCACCCTAATTAACCTGGCAGCAGAGCAGCAGTCTTTTGATCTTATACAATGTGTTTTTTTTAATTAATGCCTCTAACTTTAAATTGGTGTTCTAACCTGCTTTGATGCTCTAAACTCAGCACCATTTCTGTGTGTGCATAAAATGTGAATTCATGCATGGATTTCATATGTACGGTTATAATTTCTTTACATAAGCTGCGACATAGGTAATAATTATTAAGTCTATTTTTATCACTGAAATAAATGTTATGTGGGTAGAAACATCATATCATTAAGCCATGACAGGCTCTTAACATTGAGGTCTACTTGTGAGCCCTCGTTGACTGAAGTGTTGTTTTCTTTCTTACTTTAGCACTGAACAGATACAACTAGAAGTATTACACAAGAAACGATGTTAGATTTCATAAAATGTGTGAAAAACAATTTAACATAGCAGAATTAAACATCCATAAACATCTACAACAGTACAATGCAGTGTCTGTGTTTAAAACTGTGCAGTGTGCTTTGTGCTAACTGGCTTAGCTGCAGCAGAAGACTGTTTCTGCCACAGAGACTTTGTTCTTTGGCTGAGGGGCTGTGTGCTTTGTTCTAACATTAGCCATTGGACAAGTCTGCTGTTGCCACAGTGATTCTGTTCTTTGGCCCTTGGGATGTGTGCTTTGTGCTACTGTGCTAGCTAACTGCTGAGCAACATGCTTGACTATTGTTATTACTAACAAACGTAAAGCTAGTATATTAGTAACGGGCTAAATTGTTTGCTCTCTCCCATTCTTGTGTGACTTGCCTGCTAATAGCTTTAGCAAAATAATCTACAGATTAAACTATTGTATGGGTATTATTATAGGCCTGCAACAGCTGCAAATACTGGATTATTTCCCTTTGATTTGTCAGAGAATTTGATTTATAGGTTTAACAATAAATCACAATAAAGGCTTCAAGAATAACTTACCAACCCTAGCTTTAATGAAGTGACAATGTCAATCCAAAGACATCATATATATTGGAAAACACTGACATTTTCCTGCAGAATCAGTACTTTTACATTACATTTTACTATAATGCAGGCATTTTACTTAATGTGAAGTATTTTCACAGAATGTAGTAAGTACTTTCTGCATGCATCTGAATGCTTTGATAAGCACTGATTGAAATATTCCTAATTTTCTCTTGACTTTATTCTTTTTCCACTTCACTCTCTTCACAGCATGTGTGATATAGTAGCGAGTGGGTAACGTATAGGTTACCTTTTGTGCGTCTGCATATTTCATATTTTACACATCTGGCCCCCAGGTCTCGGATAAAGCCTTTGATTCTCACGCTGATGAGAAACCTCCACGGTCCTAATTAAATAGACTCACGATGCGGAGTAAAGTGGCTCCTCCGAGGAAACTTTCACATGTGGACTTTGCGTATGGCAGTTATGATCACAGTGAATATTCCCTGCACTTCTCAAATAAACTACATTTTTCATTCTAATGAGTTTTTGCAGTCGCGATGTGTTCAAATCACTTCATAAAGTGAACTTTATGTCATTAAACTCTGAGTGTAGTTCCTCCAGTGCATCTGAACCCTATACTTGAACACAAACTTCTTTATTATGAACACTGGCTTGTAATAATCCTTTATTAGCCACACTGCTTTTGCTCTAATCATCCAGTTTCATAAACAGCAAGACTAAGCAGTACTTTTGTTTATTTTCAAGTGTGCCATTTAATTAAAGCTATGGATGGGTGTCCAGAATTAACAAGCCAAATGTAAATAAGAACCCAAAAGAGGGCAAATATACAGCTGAGAAAATCCCTTCAGATGTACGCTACAGTTGATTATATGGTATTATAGATTTAACCCATGGCTTGGATGCACAGGGAGGGTTTTGCAAAGCAGTTCTGTATATATATTAATTCAAATTTAATATAAATATTCAATTCTTTTATGGGAGCTGTAATTTGCTATAATGACGCCTGGATGCATGCTCACCTTAAGGAATTGCCTCTCTCATGATATGGACTGTAATTACTTTAAATCATTTCCGCCTCATGTGAAGAGATTAAAGAGATTTATGCAATTGTGTACGTGTGTGTGTGTGTGTGTGTCCTTTTCCTCCGTATTGGCTTCAAATGGAATTATCATCTCGTTTTGCTAACTGTGCTTTGTGCATTACCTTCTGCACGGCGACGTTTTAGTTCCAGCGCTGAATTATCTTTCTGATGATGCTAATGTCGGTGCAGATGAACCCATTTGCACGGGAGCTTTTAAAACTCTTAAGTGTCTCGACTATAATCTGCGCTCATTTTGGATAGTCAGCGAAACAGCGTCTTATTACATCAGCCATGCAAGACTCGTCGCTCTCATCCTCTCTGCTTTCGTGTTTTATCTCCAGAATTAGCGAGGGGGAACCGCACTTGTTCTGAGGTTGAGAAGTTTTCAGAGATTACGTCTTCACGTGTCAAACCCCGCGTTTTTTTTTAATCAACCAACACACATTGGAGGATGAATTAAGTGAGAGAAGGGGTAAGGGAGCGTATGTCAGATGTAAGCGTACAGTATCGCGAGCATGCAGTGTATCATGCACGCCGGTGGGCCAGGGCGCTCCAGTGAGCCGGGGAATTAAACGTGCCGTCGCTGCTGGAGGGAAATAAATAAATAAATCGGAATCATTTTCATCACCAGGCACAACAAACGTAAAGAAATATGCCTTCAGTGCCGTCTGTGAAGAGATGTCACTGTCAGAGGAGATAGTAATGCACGACATACTGACACACATGGTAGAGGGAGCATATAATGAAGTCTGTACTACACATGATGCACATATTACATATACCTCTATAATAAGATGTGGTCCCCTGAGAAATCCATAGCAGAAATGATGGATGGCTCACTGCTGCTAACTGCACACTCTCTCTTTGTTACATCATCTGACCTGCTACCTTTACTTCCCTCCTCTTCCTACCAAATGTCCTTCGCTGTGCCTTTTTCTTTTTGCCCTTCTCCTTCTGCCTGTCATCTCCACTTTTCTTCTAGCTGATCTCTACACATGGCTTCTCCTCTCCCACTCCATCATCACCCCATCTTTTGTTCCTCTCTACCTCCCCCATCTCTTCGACTGCCACTATACATTCAACCATCTTCTTCTCACCCTTCGTTTCCTCCTCTTCCTCTAATTGTCTTCTTCTCGCTGCGCTCTCTTCTTCTACTCTCTCATCTTTTTCCCTCCATATTGCGCCCGAGCAAGCTTCCTTGCACTTAACCATCCTTCTTTCTATCTCATTATCTCTCCCACACTATTCGTCTGGTCTCCGTTTTAGTAATTACAACCACAGGATTACTGTGTGGTGGGAATCAGTCCTGGTCTAATGACGTTTTGTCTTTTTAATGGCCCGGCTTTCTCATCTCCACTATTCCTGGCTCGTCTGCACATGTTCAGCAGATTGAACCATCAGAGCTACCTTTTCTTCAGGTGTGTGCAAACTGAACATGCAGTATAACACTAAAAGACTGAATAAGTGAATTTGCAAACGACTCCCAAAATGACACACACAACCATTTCCAAAATGCACCTCCACTGTCACGCGGTTAATGTTGTGAAACAGTCGCAGTTCGGTTAAGTTTAGGAACGAAAACCACCTGGTTAGGTTCAGGAAAAGAGGATGGATCTGGGTTAAAATAAATCTGACAGTTACGCAACTCAAAGCAAAAACTAAACGACTGCTAGATTAACTTTTTATTAAGAAGTAAATCTTGAGGGCATAATCTGAAAGCCATAGAATAATGACACCGTTAAAATAACTCAATGTTACTGTTATTCAACACAGGCACGGACAACGTCTGTTCGTCACTCTTCAAACTACATCACCTGACTTCCTCCTTTGATCACGTGATAAATACTATCGCCACTAGAGGATGCTGTTGAATTACAAAATGTAAATATGGATCATAATAAGCTCCACGCACAGACAACATTTATGGACGCTTTTCTGGTGAGTACGGGCTGAACACCAGTGGACTAACGAAGAAAGTTAATGTAAAAGATTCAAGTGAAAAATTAAGATTTGCTGTAGGTGGCACGAACTAAAGGATCAAAGGTTCATTTCAATGTCATTTTACAATACAATGGTTGGAGAACAAATTTGGAGTTCTAATCCCTTTATGTTACATAAGTATTTTGTTGAGGACAAGTTTTAGAGCATCACGACCTGAGGAAAGAAGCTGCTCCGTAGTCTGGTGGTACAATCTTTTGCTCGAAGGCAGCAGGGTTAAGAGACTGTGGCTGGGGTGGGTGTTGGGATCTCATTTCACAGATATGACAGATGCTCTGTAGAGAGGTATCAATGTTTAACTGGGCGGTTTTAATCACCCGCTGTGGAGACTTCCTGTCCTAGTCCAAGCAACAACCTCCCCAGTTTGTGATGTTTCCAGTCAGGATGCTTTCTATTGCTCCTCTAAATGTTTAATCTTGACTAAAAGAAAGAAATAAAAGTTATTTTTATTCAGAGGATGAAACGCAATGAAGAAGAAAAAAAGTTTTGAGATCAATCAAGCTCAGCTGTCACACAAACACAGCTCCATTCTGCATAAATAGAAACAGTTCTGAAGTGGTTGCACTTAAAAATGACTGCACAGGCTGGTGTTTGCGCAGCCTGTGTTTATTTCACACAAACAGTTCGGTGGTCAGATTTACCCAACATTCAATCATATTGCAGGTGACTCAACAGTGGAACCAGAAAACCTTAAAGATGCACTAAAAGAGGTAAAGGTTCGCTGCTGGCCTCTAAGAACAACTTGTATGACATATTTGCAACTTAACTGACATTAATGAAGCGACCAATCACACGGTTAGTCAGACATAATAGGCTAATTTGACCCGTGAGAGGAGATCACTCCAGAACCGGCCTTCAAATAGTCCAATCATGAAAAAGCCACATCACCTTTTCGACTGTGTTTACCTCTGTTTTCTACAGTTGCCCTTCTCTTTCATCTCTCTCTCTTTCAGGCCCGACTCTCCAATGAGTCTGCCAGCAAGATCTAACAGCGACTGTCCATGATTGATTCATTAGCCAGCTAACAGTGCACACAAGACAGCGCGTGTTTTTTGCCCTGAGGCAAGCCTTGCAGGCAGTGCAGGGTTTTTTTGTTAATGGTGGCAGTTTGGGTCGATAAGCACCGACCTCCTCTTCTTCTACTTTGAGCAAACTGGCCCACAAAAAAATAACAGGGCGAGGAGAAGTCCATTAACAAGTCTTACACCCCTGTGCTGCCACTTTAATATTTCACAACAACAACTGATTCAGTCTAATCAGCACACACTTCATCGCCACCCTCTGCATTTCTTAAAATTCTCTCAAACTAGTTCAACAGAACATTAGCTTCTAACAAGTAGAGTGACTGAGCACCATTATAGTAATACATATAATATGGAGAATGGAAACGTACTTTTGCCACACCGATGCTATTCTTGTGATCATCCTTAGTAAAACTGAAAACCTGGATTATAAATCTTGATATAACATTTAGTCACCAGGCTTTTAGCTGATGTTACAGACGACGTCTCTGATCCTCGTTTTATGCAACACCACACAAACACTGTTTAGAGTTCACTCTCAGCGAGCACATTACCATCCATCACTGACGAGAACGGGAGAGGAGTAAAGACAGCAGTGCTGCTGGATTTGTCGCCTTCCACTTTATTGATGGCTCATTTTTTTTCATCTCTAGCTGCCTGAGCGAGACTTGTATGACAACTTCTCATTTGGTTTGTTAACCTTGATGCAGTTAAAAGGAGACTTGGTGAGTTTGCATGTGCTTTTTCAGCATCGGTTTTTCACAGCGACTGTCTTTCTGCCTCTTAGATCAGGGAACTGCCAAAGTACCACCACAGTCTGCTGCTCTTATACTGCGCTGTCACACTGAGCCGTCCTGTTTTAATACAAGGACACGAGTGTGACAATAAAGTTTCCAAGTGTGTTTGTGAGGGTTGTACCTTTAGAAAAACTTCAGTTTCTTCTCGTTGGTGTCAAGAAAATGACACAATGTGGAAAATGATATGAAGCCTCGCCTTGTGTTTACTGTGATGGACCATCCTGCTGAGGCGGTTGTCAGGACTGGGGAAGTTTTACTCCTACTTTTAAAGAATGATCATCAGCAAGTATCTTTTAGTCTGAAGTGAGGAAAACAAAATCTAAACCTGAGAGAAGACAGGTGCTTTGCTCAAAGGCATCTTGATGGTGATGACTGATCTAAGGAGTGCGTTATTCAGATAGTCCGTCCAAACTCTCTCAGCTGCTGCCGTCTCGCTAAATGTGGCTCTGTTTTCAGCATCGTCAAGTTAAGTTAAGAAAACAACAGTTAATGTTTAAGTCTGAGCCTTATTTACTCCCAGTGGACACGAAAATAAAAAGAAAAAAAACATTTGGTATGCAAATTATCAAGTCACCACTGGAAAGTGTTTATGCTGAGTTTGAGACATCCAGCAGACAATTAAACGACAGTAATCAACATGTTGTCAGTGATCTTTGTGGGAGTTCACAATCTGTGGTGTTCATTAAGGGCACTTAAAGAAACACATTCTTATTATGTAAAGAAAAAAAGCTTCATTTGCACAATAAAAATGGCGACAAGAAGTTTGAACAATTTAACATCAATCATTCATTATTGTTTTTTTTTTTTTTATGAAGACATCCTCAGAGAAGGACAACGTATAGATTTTACTCGTTGGACAGTCATTGGTTTTAAACATTGTCCACCTAATTATGTGCCACAAACCTGAGCTTGTATTTGAAACTCTTACAGTCTTTCAGAGCTCCACGTCCTGTGAACCATTAAAGAAACTCATTAGGTACGCGATATCGAAGCGAGGCCTCCTGCGCCAATGATTGCAAGACCGGCAAATTGCAATTGCAAGACACCAAAGAGTGTTTTTATAGTTCCTACATGTCCAGGGGCTGTTTAGCCGTCTCTCAGGCCAAAGATTGGAAATAGGGCGAAACTGGTTGCATAGTACACAAAGGTGATGAGAAAGGTTCTTTGCGGCTCAGTGGTCTAGGGGTACAATTCTTGCTTCAGACGTGAGAAGATCCCAGTTCAGCTCTCGGACAGGACTTTGACACGCATTATTTCTGGACTTTTTATTTGTTCTATCCAAATGAATGACTTAAAGCGGTGGGAAGCCATTCTGTGTCCTGGAAAAGTTCTCTGAACAGAACCAGAGCACAGATGTTTTTGTATAATGTGTAATAATGAGTGCAATAACAATGTGCTCTCCGTATTACACAATACTTCAGTGGAGAGGTTTCTTGCAAACAGAAGAAGAGGAATAAAAACAGGTATTCATTACAGGGCTGACATCATTTCTGCCCACCGGCTCAGAGAACAAATGTTTTCATTGTCTTTATCACGCGCTGAAATTGGCCTCACGAGCACCGGCCGTGAATCTCTCTGATAAAACGCCGGCCACGCAGGACTGTGTGCGTAAAGCAGAACCGTGTTAATTAACAGGTGGAGCGATTACAGATGGTCGCATGTGTGTGAAGGCATGTGGGTCTATAGACGACTGTTCTAACATCAGAACATGTTGCTGGTTGAGTTTCTCTGCCACGTCCATGAGCACACACATCGTCTTTACATCAACTGGACTGCTTCTTCTCGACATTTCCTTTCCTTTCGCTCTTATTTTTTTCAGATGTGATTTTATAAATCTTATTGTTGCACAGTTACTTAACAGACCATTAACCAGGACTTTACTGACAGCTCCCGGGCATACACACATTAATGACACAGTCGGGGCTTGGTTGGCGTTAAGACTGAATACTAAGCAAGAAGTAGGTAATTATGACCGCAGCCACATAATTGTCCATTTGAACACTGGCAGCGCTCATTCTCTTTTGCTCTAATGATCCAAATATCTCATCTGTTTCAGCCCTTTTCTTCCCCCTACATCATGTGAATGTTGCATCATTTCATTCTTTTTAATTAACATTTGGTTTATAGAGTTCTTCGTTAATGTAGAATTTAATAAAAGTGGTCTTTGCGATAAGAATAGTGTCCTGTGCTAGCATTCAAGTGATGACTTGTTGCACGAGCACACACTGGATTCTCACCAGGAACGCTGTATTTTCTTTCTTTGGTTGAAAAAAATCAGCTCCTTTTGTTGGTGTTGCTGCAATCAGCCATTTCCCCTCGCGAGGCACAACCATGGTGCGCCGAGTGAATCTATTAGCTGCATTTCCCTTTCAGCCTGTTCTACCAAGCGTGGCGAACACAGGAGGCTGCATGCATTACTCTTCCCAACGACACCGGAGTTTGTGTACCGCGTGTGACCAAATGCCATCATTGATTTACTTCTTCGTTAAGTTATTTTAACCAGACTGTAGTTGCCATGTGCAGTGAGGTAAGAATAAGCAGCCCGTTCTCACATATGGAAGCCTGGTTGCATCCCATGTGTGACCAAGAGTGATTTATTACTGTTAACATACGTAAACGACATGAGTTATTTTAACCGTATGATCATTTCCTAAACCTAACCAAGTATTTTTTGTGCCTAAACCTAACAACGTCTAACAGTCTAAAAGTCATAATATGACATTATACTTGAACTGTTTGTCAGCTAGCTTTATTTTGAAAGTCTTCTCCTCCTTCTCCTCCAGCATGTCGAGGTTATTTTATCTCTTTAACGCTTCCAATAATGCACAGTATGCATACATATATAAAGATCATATCTGGCATGTATTCTCTGACCTCATTGCTTCCTGTAAGAACACAGCATGGTGACAGTAGAAAAAATAAAAGCCTACAGGTGGAGGTGGAGGTGGAGGTGGAGCTGATGAGAATGTGGAGTTTGCAATCTCAGCAAGCGCAAGTTGGCAGCTGTAACTGAGCTTCCCTTTCTTTAAAAATATGAAAAAAAAGATGTTTAGCTTCAAATCTTCAGCATCTGCTTGTGTTTTTTTTTTTTTTTTACCATCAGCTCTCAAAAACAGGATCTCAAATCAAAATGATCAATGAGACGAAATAAGGGATGCCTGCTGTTATCAGAGCGCCACACTTTCAATTATAATAATCCTCTGAAAGAAGAGTCTGCAGACGTTGCTAGAAAATAAAGAAAAAAAAATCTGAAATGAGTGAACACTTAAGAAGAATTCGAGGAAGTTGTTTGACAGGAGGAGAAGCTCGCATTTCAAAAGCATGCATTTCCACACACACACACACACACAAAATGTCTTCCGGCGTAGATTTCAAAGGGCTAACGAGCCTGAAAATAAACCGCTTTACCTTTAATGAGCGAGCTACTCTCCAAATTAAACATAGCCTCAAAGATTGCCAGTGTTTTAGCAGGAAGTCAGTCGAGTCCGATGATTAGAGCCGTACAGTTTGATTTTAATCTTGCCGGAGTTTGCTGCGGAATCAAAAAAGTCTCTGCGTAGCTTTAATGGACTTTATGTTGGAGTGATGCAGCATTAGTTAAACGATGTAGCCCTAGGTAAGCATCAGGACGGAGCTTTGCAGATCCTACAGTGGCTTTCTTTTTACAATCTTTGAACTACGAGAGTGAACGTAGAAAACATACCTCCACTGGTTTCATGAAGTCTATGAAGAGGAAAAATTAAAGGAATAATAAAGTCCTGCAAGCCTTCACAAGCTTAAATCTTTTCCTGTGACTGATCCCAAAGTGTTTGCGAAGACTTTCTAAAGCGTACGTCGTTGCTTTGAATAACTTGTCTTCCTGTTCAGTTATTGTTATTTTTGGAATAATAATAATAATTCAAAAATAAGTTTGGAGACAAACACGGAGCCGCAGATTTAATGTGATGAACATGATGTTTTGATTAACTCATCCAACAGCAATCTTCCCTCAGTCCTCTTTTGCAGAGTTAATCACTGTAACTCATTAGAATAACTTTGACTTGCTAAATAAGAAGAATGTTGTTACCAGTTCATCACTTGTCAGTCTTTTTTCTCGGGTAAAAAATGGAGTTTATTAAAGTGTTCTGTCTTGGAAAGACGCACTTATGACGCTGATGGTCTGACCTGCGCTCAGTGCCGATACTTTAAACGCCATAATTCCTGGTGGGCGACTACAGCTACGTAGCTGCTTCAAGTTGTGTTTATTCTTGGCATTTTTCAAACTTTCTCCAGCTGTAGATCCTGACTCGGCACGAGGTGTTTTACTTTGAAAACTGCCCAGATACTCCATGTCGTTCCTCTGTCTGTGATCTGTGACAGAAGAAGATGGACCTAAATGCAGGAGACAGCAGGTCAACTGATGAAAATTTTACTCAGAATATACGACAGGAACAAGTCAACAGAACAGCACAGGAGATCACAGATGACTCGACTATGGCTTCATCCAAATCTCCATCTTTCGGACTTGTGGACTGAACCGTCATCCCGCCAAGTCTGCAAGTGCATTAGACTGCAAGACAAATATATCACTGAAAGACTTCAAAAATAAAATCAATTTGCTTACCTCTATGGTAACTTGAATCTAACGTAGATTCAAGTAACGTCTCAATAAAGTAATTGTTTTAAACATTCGTAATATGTTCTACAACACGATGCCTGCATAGCAATGAATTGTGGATAATTAAATCACTGAAGTCCTGCGATGTCTACAGAACACGACCTGATCTTCGTCCGTCACAGGTGAGCATAGCAGCATCCACTCAACCAATCACAGCCAGAAAAGGTAAACTCAAGATCACTCTGGTCCTGATTATTCATTAAAGAAGAAATAAACATCTGAAAGAAACCAAACAAAGAAGAATTCATTTAACAGAAAATGATAAAACAGACATAAAAACATATTCAAAGTTGACTCCTCCGTCTTGTTCACGCACACACTCCACTCACTTTGTTCAACTCATATCCATATGGCACATTATAGCTCACTATTTAACAAAAAAAACACTCAAATCAAACTGATTCATGACAGCATAAAAGATACCTGCTGTTGCTACAGACTAGCGCTTTCAATTAAATCCCTCCTCTGAAAAAAAACACACTGCATATATCATCCCGGCGGGAAACAAAAATAGTCTGGAGATGGGACAGACACTGTTGTGACAGGGGAGGGGAAAAGATTTGCTGTTTCAAAGGGATTCATCTCTCTCTTCCTCTCTGCCCCATCCCTTCCTCATGACACTAACTTTCTACAACTAATGAGCCTGAAAACATGGAGCTTTACCTTTTAATTGGAGCGCTGCTGCAGCTTCTTTAGGCCGTCGTAGAGAGGAAGAGGGCTTTTAATCGTCGTCCATCAAGTCAGCGTTCACAGACGATGAATAAAAATAAACTAAACATTTCATTTCAAAATCCACGGCGAAACTAAACAGGTAAACAAACGCCACTTTTCTCGCACAAAGTGATTTTCTGGCTTGTTATCGGTTTTAAAATAGCAGCCAACCCCCCCCCCCCCAACAAAATAATTGGATAAGATCAAGCCCTGTTTGTTTTTGAATATGCTGCATTTATACTTTTTTTGGCACCAAAAGTGTTTCTATATTGAAACATCAAGTTTTCAGTTTTGTTCGTCTTCAGTGTTTCTCTGTAAGTTATTTCAGGTGAGCAGATTGTTACCTGGGAACTGTTTGTTTTCAGCTGAGTCAGACTGTCTGGCTTCTGCATTCAATGAAAAATATGTATTTATAAAGATATTTGTTCCCCCTGATTGGATGTTGAATAAAGGATTTTCTCGGCTCCACAAATAGTTTTTATACATCATGTTTTTAAAAATCTGATTTTAAGAATTTGGGAATTATGAAATTCAATCAGAGTTGGTGACGAAATAAAGTGTTTTTTATTCAGGCATCAGCTTGTTAGTAGTAAAGATTGACTGAATGATTTTCTTTAGAAGTGATGTTATAAGAAGAAAAGGTTATCAAAATTTTTACTCAACCAATGTCGAGAAAAGTCACACAGTTTTTTTCAAGATGAGCTGTGAACATTCGCTGTAATGCAGACAAAACACAGACACTATGAATGTAACCCTTTTACCACCAGCTCGTGTATTAAGAAACCCACCTTACGCTGTAAGATGAAGCCTTAACCTTTCTTCACTACCTTATGGTAAAAGAGACATTTCAAATAGTGAATAACTGCCTAGGGTAACGTATGATCCTCACTCTCAATAGTAACTATGTGGAGACTAGTGGGAATACACATTAACACTCATGTAGTAACTTATAGAATCAAATACTTAAATGATGAATACAATTCAATGACATAAACACAAGTTATCTACTTTAGAAAATGTATTGAAGATATGCAGGAGAAAACACACACATCCTTTTTTGTGGAAAAGAGAAAATTAAAAAAAAAACCCAGGTAATGATAGTTTTTCCTGATGTCTCAAACTGTCTAATTTTGAGTGTACTCTTTGTTCAGTTTCGTTGGCGCGCTTTAGTTGGAGCTCTTTGATAACAGTAACTTACCTCCGTGTGTCGGTGAAGCCAGCAGGACCATTCTGCAGCGGATGAATCGCTCCCTCGTCGCCGTGACAACCGTTGCTGCCCGCTGCAGCTCACTCGCAGCGATGAGCCTCCGTCTCCCTCTGCGGCAGTGAAGCGCCCTCCGTCGGCGACACTCTCCGTGGCGACCCGGCAAAACTCCTCCCGTCAGCGCGGGTCTCCTCTCGACGATGACCGTGTCGCTAGCCTAGCTCCTGCTAGCTAGCGACGCCTAGCTCCCGCTAGCTAGCTAGCTTAGCCGAACTTGCTTCGTGTCCATTAAAACACAAACAGTTCGCCTGCGATGGAGAGTCCAACTCACACACTCACAGCACGTCGTCCGACAACAGTTCACAGTCCGTTACTGATAAAACACGACGTTGACGACACAAACCGTCCACTGTTATCTGCTCCGCCATTAACTCCCGGCTCCTTCTTCCTCGCGCTCAGGTCTACCCGGAAGTGTAAAAACTCCTAAAGGTCATGAACTCTCACACGTAATAAGAATTACTTTTTTGTTTAACTTCTTAAAAGCATTCAGAACCCATGGAATTATATTTTAAAGTCATACATTTTAACAGAATTATTTATATATTTTAATATTATTATATACTATATATAATAATAATATACAATATAATATAATATAGTCTAATATAGTATAATATACTTAGTTGCTAAGAAGTTGAAATTTCCATAAATAATACTTTGAGACAAATGCCGTTTTATCTTTAACTTGTTCCCAGGAGAGAAAAAATAAATAAATAAATAAATACAACTGATATTTATCAGAGTATTACACGAAGAAGATTACTTTGATAAGTAATCCAGGTGAGCAGTATATGGTATACTATACAAAATACATAAAATAAATTAATAAATAAAAAATTAATAAAAGGTTTCTAAAATCACCAGACGTTTACTTTCGCCTGCCATGATTCTATGTATGTGAGGCAGAAGTCGGCACGTTGTGTACCAAAAGAATTGCCGTCTTTCTGAGTTGTTGTATCAAGCTGAGAACCAATTTTTCAGAGCTTTTGTGGGATATTTCACTGGAGGAGGAATCACTTAAAGCAGATATCTACACATGAATGCAGAATCTGGAAGTGATGGACAATAGTTTGGTATTGGAAGCATTCTGTTTTTCATTTATAGGCTGTTTGTAGTTTGACCAATCACGTTTGAACGGGCATTGGCTGCATGTAAGTAAAGGAGGCAGATTACGGAGCCAATCGGGTTCACAGAGGAGGAAGTCTTACCACGGGACCCATTATCCAAATATCTGCTGACTGAACAGGAAGCTCTGAAGCATTTGCCATTGCTAAACAATAGCCGATGAGCTCTGAGATTAATTGAGAAGTAACTTGGACCTGCTGCTGTCACTAGGCAGGATTTATCCTCTGGTGACCATTAACCGTCTTTACAAAATCTCATGGCAATCCATCCAGTACTTGCTGAGATATTTCTGTCCAGCCCCAGAATGGTGGACTGACCCCACCAACTCCCCAATATTGTCATCCCTATATCCCCTGTGGTTGAAAATATGAAGAAGGAAGAAAAAAAAAGCAATACTCGGGACCAACACTGTGAGGATCAGAGATCCTGAACACAAACCCAAGCCGGCTGCATGCCAGGACGGTCTGCTCTATCAATATCTGTCACTTAGAGGCTGGATAACCTAATTTCAGCTGAGAGCCTATAGCACAAGACAGGAGTTTTAGTGCATTGCTCTGTGCGTTTTCTCCATGATTAAAGCTGCTCTGTGGCCCAGGTCCTCTCGGTGCCTTGTCATCATTCATAATGGGGCCATTGAATGTAATTTGGGAGAGTGATTGGTCAGCGAAGCGAGAGAGAGAAAGAGGAGAAGGGAGGAGGAACAAGTGGGGGAGAAAAAAAAGAGCGGGACGCAACTTAATGTAATGTCATGTTGTAAGAGATGGCCTCCGCGCTCACGCTGATCCATAATGTTATATAAAGATGAAATATCATCAATTCTGTAGGTGGAAGACACAATAGACCGATGAGACTGACTGTACGCCGAACGCAGCACGCACAGTGTGTCGCAAAGGGCCGGTGTGGCGTACAGATCGAGCCCGGGGAAAGGTCACTCATGTGCATCCTCAGCCTGACGACAAGATTTCAAACAGGAAATGACTTGCCTAAAAAAATTACCATGGATCGAGAGAATGAATGCGTCTCCTGGTCCTCTGGCTGTGCAAGTGTTGAATGTTGCAAACTGCCTGCAACACAATTTGTAATCCGGACCATCCGTCCCGACGTCCCTTCTGACAGATTTTATAAAATTTAAAACGTTTGTCGATATACTTGTCCTTTGGTAGTTCGAGAGCAAGAGTACTATTAAGTTATTTGTCAGGAAAAACCTGATTATAGGTTGCTTGAAAACAAATTTAATGCTTTTGTTTAGCTTTGGCGATGGCGGGGGAATTCGTCAAAGCTCTTGTGCTCAGCAAATCCACGCTGCGAGATGATGACATCAACAGTAAGGCTGTCACTAACGATTTATTTGTCGATTATGTTCCCAATCAATGGTTGTTCGGTCCATTAAATGTCAGAAAATGGTGATAAAGTGTCAGTCAGTGCATCGTGAAGTCCAAGATGACGTCCTCACATGTCTCGCTTTGTCCACGACCCCGAAGATAACTCAGTTTACTGTCAAAGAGGAGGAAAGAAACCAGAAAATATTCATTTAATGCATTTAAGAAGCTGGAATCTGAGAGGTTTTTAAGCTTAACAAAAAGTCCAAATTCTCAAAAATAGTTGGCAATTAATTTGATAGTTTCCAACTAATTGATTTGTTGCGGCTCCAATCAAGAGTCTGAACATTTTCGGATCATTTTCAAGCCATTGTCAGCACGACTCTGCACGCTTCACCCGGAGCAGAGGTCCAATCAGAACAACTGAAAACACCTGTGCAGGCGCGCAAACGCTGCACTTTTGTTTATGACGCCGGGCCCCGGGGAGACAGGCAGTGTTTCTCATTTTCTGTGGGTCAACCTCGCTGGCATTGACAATTCCTATTCATATTCCAGAAACATCCCGCAACTTAACCTCGGTAGTGAGAGTGTCACAGCACCCGAGAGGATCTTTCTTCCCCGGCCTTGATCTGATTTTGGCTCGTTTTTGGCTCATGAGGGATTTCCTGTCAGCTGTTTGTCACTATTGTTCACATCCACTCCTGACAGGATGCCAGGACCGCTTCCCCGCCTGCTGCAGGACATATTCTTCCCTAAAGCACCCGGCGACGGACGGCTGATTGTAATCGCTGTCATAAAGTCAGTGAACATGTCAGTGTGTCACTCAACGCATTCTATTACATTCAGGTCAAAGGTCAGGAAGTCTTGGCTGAGACACTTCTAACAAGCTCCTCATTTAACATGTGTTGTTCCGTTTGAAGATGAAAAACCAGGTAAGAGAAACACTTTTAAACGGCCAGATTTAGGAGCAAAATCAATTTATTTCACTGGAAATGCCACAGTCAGTGGATTTAGAGAGAAAAGTTCATGAATCTTTTGCGTCAAGCTCAGCACTGACAAGCCAAGTCGCACCTCTGACCGAACGCAAGACATCTCGACAGTGTTGACATTTGAGGGAACGGAGGGCTGCAGAGTCCAACATTAAGGAAGCTATCATAGCTTATTAGTTGTGTCACACCGTCCACTTTTACCTAACCTCCTCCTGAATAAAAGGCTCCACCTAAAGGCATGGTGACAGTCCAGTACTGTTCCTCTCTTTAGGAGACTCTGTACTGAATGAAATGATGTGCAATCCTGAGGACTTAATGCAAGTTGGTAGGAAATGGCTCAGCACAACAAACTACTCAGAACTATTGTGCATGTGTGGCTCGCCGGGTCAGACAGCAACAGTTGCTCCAAAACTACCTCTGTGAGTCATCACCGAGTCTCTGGCAGAACCTATTTTGCGAGACCTGACTGCCCCTCGACCACTTCCTGAAGCGACTTGGCATTCAGGCAGAGCAAGAAGAAAAGCTCCAGAGTCTTAGCTGCCGCCTGGGCACACTCTTTAATCTATAGAAATGTTGTCCCTTTGCTTTTTGGCGGCTCTAAATGTATTCATCTAATGCATCCTCTCAATTCAGCTCCCATGTTAATATAGAAAAAAACAGACCTTTGACCAAAGTTTGGAGGAATAAAAAAGTATACAAAGGCTTTTTTTTTTGGCTTTCATTTGTGTGGCTCAATTTTCTCTCCGTCGTCCTCCTCTCACTTCCTCCTCTGTCGCCTCGGGCTCTGGCTGAGTGATGCTGCAGCAGCAGTACGAGCAGCCGAGCGGCTGTCCTCGTTGCTTGCATTTTCAATTTAAGCAGGTACACTGTCGGACACACACGCGTTCCTACACGAGTGTGTGTGAGCGTTTTGTTTTCCCGACCACCTCTGCGCCCTCCTCCGACGCGGAGTCCAATCCCCAGCTGTTTTTTGTTCACGCCGCCTGATGTATAAAACATGCCGTGTCATCTGGTTTCAAGCCGCCCAGTCGACGGTCGCCGAGGATCTTTCATTATTAAAATATTATGCTGACTTTAAGCAAGAATTTTGACACATCCGGAGTTATATCCTCAACTCAGGAATTAATGATCACAGTGTTTGAGTTTTATCACATACGTTTGATTACACATGTAAAAATTCCTTCTCTGGGATTTCGTTAGTGTAGATTTACAGAGGAGGAGTGTGACTATGCATCACCTGCAGAGTTCTGCTGTGGGTGTACGACTCTGATAAACTCGGTAAAAAAGACACCGATACTTTGAACAACAGCCGAATAAAACGACATTCTGCAGGAGTATGAATGCAGGGAATTCCCGTTGACTGAACATCAGCACACAAACTGAAGCCTAGACAGACGTGAATCACTTTCCCACAGTCGGTGACAGAGTGATAAATCATTGCTATTAGCTCCTCTCTCTTTCTCTCTGCAGCTGAAAGGCCAGAGGACTCAGTGACTGAAGTCTGTCTCGCCCCAGCAGCACATTTCCTCTCCTCTACTTCAGATCCACTGCTTAACCTCATCATATCCTGTGCCGATTAAATCTCTGGTGGTTAACAAGGTTTGGGGTGTTTTGCCACAGTCCCTCACAGTCGTCACACACACTTCACTTACAGCACCATCGCCGTTTCGATGCCGTTATCTCCATCGATGCCGGCTCTCCGTCAGTGGCACTTTGCACATGTATGGGTATGGTATTATTAAGACGAGACCTGGGAATCAGGTAATTACTTTCAACTGTGTCCCTTTTGATGATAGAACACAAATGTACCCAACATTACTGAGTTCAGATATCGAACTTTAAACATGAGAATCAATCCTAGAACTGAGACGTTTGGGATTGAAAGTACTGATACTGATCAGTCCACACACCACCACTGCCGAGTTAATTGTGTCTTGTGTATCAGCCTGCATGGCAAAAGAAAAAACAGAGCCAGTCCACCATCACGGAGACAATTGCCTCACAGTTGTACTGACGTATCAGAGCGCATGTGAAGCCTGTGTAACCACATGGTGCTTTTAACTGCCTAAATGCCAAATTACGAGAGTTGTTCAGCTCTTTTATGAGCAATTAGGAAAATATCCCTTGAGCAACAGGTGGTGAGGCAACATTTATATAGGTTCAATGCAAGAAGCTAGATTATAAAAGCTATAAATACAAAAATAGAAGAACAATAGATAACAAAGGGCACTATCAAGTTATGTTGACAGAGTGGGAGAACTTTTTTTTTTAGACTTTATCGCCGCAGAGAAAAGAACAGCAAACACGTACATCAGTCAGACTGAGAAGTAAAAAGTAATTACACAGATCAGAAAGAAAGAGCGATGACAGTTCTGAGTGCTTCTCGCTCTGACCTTTTTTTATTCAGCTGGATATGAAAATTCCTTTTATGCAATCATGGTCACCTTGAGTGCCTCATCTGAATCTTTTATTATTTTTTTTGTTAAACCTGACTCAGTGTTCTCTTTTTTTGCTCTGTTCGCACCGATGATAAAAGCACCTAAGAGCATATTGTTGCTGTCAAAAGAAAAAGAAAAATCCATTTTGTTGTGTGTACTGTTCGACATGTGCATTTACGTTGAACATTTGGCACTTAAAGTCCAATAAAACCACAGCGGCACAAAGAGGAATTCACCTTTTTTCGGGTGTTTTAATGGTGTTGCTGCCTGAATTTTAAAAAAGTCTTGTTCTCATAATAGATACATAGTTACATACAGGTAATGATGAAGTGACTTTTTAAAAAAGTTTCTAGTAATTTATTTGTTAGGCCTACTTGTGAATCTTTGAGAATTTCCTCAGGTTTACTTAAAGGAGGCTGATAAAGACGACTTTCAACGAGGTTTTATGTTGATGAAGGTTCCCAGTCACGGTAAATCTAGGTGCTGTATCGTAGGCAACTGGACTTGTTTCAGTTTCTTGAGGATGTTTCACCTCTCGTCCAAGAGGCTTCTTCAGTTCTAACTAACTGGAGGGGAGCTGCAGGCTTTTAAACCCTGTGTGGGAGTGTCCTGACAGAGTCGCTGTGGGTCGTTGGTCCAAGACAGGGTTTTATGCTTGTCTGAATCACCGATGGATGTGAACAGCCCAGCTGCCACGATAAAATATTGGCCTTTTATTGATCTGCAAATGAAGAATACTTGTCTTCTAATATCAACAGTGCTAGAATATGTGGAGGGGATGGCGGTGGCGTTACAGTTTACTTGTTTGCTTACTAAACCGCTGCCATGTTGTGGAACTTTTTCTCTGCTGCTGGTGAAGAATGATATAGAGAACTTCTGCCAGCCGACAAGGTTTTTATTTTCTTTGCAAAGAAAAGGTCAATCAACACGCAAGCGGTCAAGATGAAGAAAGACCCCGAAAAGGGGGAGACCAATACATTTATACCTTAGGAACATCCCTAGGCTTTGGTTCACATCCCTTTGTCTGCTGCAGGCATCGGTGCCGACCCCCGAGGGTGTGTTTTACACCTGGAGTATCCTGCAGGATCTTGTATTTAGGTGCAAAGTTAAGTCTGGACATTACAATTTAAAACACAAAAGAACCTGATGTCTTGTTTTAGAAAGGGGGAGGTTGGGCATCTCAGTTGGCTGAGACAAGGAGATTGAAATTACTATTACAGCCAAGCAAGAGACCGCTGATCGAGACAGCGTTCCCAACATTTTACAGTTTTGATGGCATTTGTAAGTGTGAAACCACTGAACATTTAGACGCCGGGACAATTTCCAGCTGCGTTGCTGCCTAAACCTAACCAATCCATACGCACATTGCTGTCAGGACATCAAATTTAAAATTGAACCCTCAATAAACGGAAAGTTGTGACATAAAGAAAAGAAAGTTTCACCATCCATGGTTTGCAGAAAAGTACGTTTGCTGACATGTATTGTGGCAATTCAGTTGTCTTCAGTAATATCAGCGTGTTGAACTTATGTTTATTGACATGTTGAAACTTGTCCCTGCAAGCCAAGTGCAGTAACTTGTACAACAACAACTACTTTTAAGTTTATGGGATTTGGGAAGGATGGGGAACAGGTCCACATCCTTGGAGAATCGGTGCGTTAGGGAGTCGAAGGACCATGAAGCAAATACAGATGTGGTTAGGCTTCAAAAAAACTTCATAATGAGTAAAGTAAAGTGAAAAACTGGGTTCATGGGCTGACGTAACACCACACAGTGTACAGTGATACAGTAAACCGGAGAGTGGACCTTCGTTGAACATCTTTTTATTGCTTCATATTAACTTGAGCATCTATATCTGACTGCTAAAATAAAATCTTATTATAATTAATGCATCTCAAGAGATGGCATTTCTGTAGTACTTTGAAATTAACGCCTGAAGGTGTTAAATCTAGCAGACAACCAGTCCATGTGGTGTAACTTTCAGAATACTGTAAATTGATGATTATTAATGAAGTCCTCGACTCTAAATGAGAGGCTTATTCTCTCACTTTAAATTCGGATCCAAAAAACAACTCCAGAAACTGCTGCCCTTGTTATTCATTAACACCATCTGCCCTTGCCAAAAGCACGTGTCAGTGAAAGCTCCTGCCAGGGTTTAATTCCAGAAATCTTTCGAAAATGTGACACCCGCTCTTAAAATGATGCCGTTTAGTTATTAGATGTTGTCAATCACTGATTTTTCTCTAAAACACATACAGCACTTCAATTGATTCTAAACATAACTCCAGACATTTTGACCTGGACTCAGTTTCTCATTTTTCTGTTTTATGCAGACAGATTCTCATCCAAATGTACGTCCCATCTGCCACAACATTAAAAGCTCTAAAAGGCGAAGTCAATTACAACGATCGTCTTGTTATTTTCTGCCGGGACGTGGCATCCAAATGGATAACGCTTGACCTGCACCACCCACCCAAACGTTGTTGCAGACCAAATCGATCCGTCATGGCAACAGCCATCCAGATGGCCCAAGAAATGCTCAAGTGGGCAACCAGGCCTCCAGATTTCCCAGTTCTGATCTGATCAAGGATTTGTTGATCATACTGGAATAAGTCCGATCCATCAAGGCCCGACCTCACAACCCACAGGACTCAAAGGTTCCACCACCGACAACCGAGTGCCAGACTCCACAGGACACCTCCAGAGGTCCTGTGTCCATGCCTCGATGGTTCCTAGATTGAAGTCAGATCCATGGTGGGGCCTCCATTGGACTTTTTCTGGCACGTCCAACAGATGCATGATCACATTGGGATCTGGGGAATTTGGAGGCCAGGTCAACGACTTAAGCTCTCTTCGTCACATTCCTTGGGCTATTCCTGAGCAGTTTTCAAAAAAATGTGTGAGCACGACACCACTGGATACATTTAAGTAGACCTCGGACAATTTTCCAGCCATGTTTGTGACGACAAAAACAGTTTTTTAAGCTGAGCCAATGCTAACCAACTGGTTATGTGCTTAAACAGTATTGTGTCAAGAGAGAAATAGAAATCTGAACTTAATGAAAAGTTAGAACTTGTGGTTTTGGAGAAACAAAACCTGCTAACATTGTGGTGTGTCACTTGGCTTCCACGTGAATGCCAGGGCCCAAGGTTTCCCAGCAGAACAACGTACTGTATCGGGATGACCAATGTTGTTCACTTCACCTGTTGCTCCTTTCAGTTTCGCCTATAAATGTATTTGCTACATTAAAGAGTTACTTATACTTAATTTAGCGAGGTAGCCAAATAGCTTACAATTCGAAATTTAAGAGGTGGCTACAGGCCATACCACTGCTACGAAACCGGAACTTGTCCAAAGGCAATTAAGTAAAAGTTGTCCGTCAGCCTGTGCTTTATGCATTCTTGGCTGAGCCTACATGTCCTGCTGTATAATGATATCTATTGTCAACATTATCAACTCTCTTGACTCTTGAATGAAGAGAAAAGTAATGATACAGCTCACTGGAAATAAACATAACAGCATTTTATGCCCTCTAATGTTCCTGAGAAGACTTTGGTGTGCTGATAAGATTCGCACGCTCTATAGTCTGTATCACGCCGCATCATCACGAAGCAACTCGGCAACAGTACAACGTTTGCAAACCCGCCGCCGCCGTGCGTTTTAACAAAGTCTGTCTCTGTCTGAGCGGAGCAGACTGGAGCTTCACATCAGAGAAAAAATGTGAATTTAGTCGGAGATTAAAGCAGCGATTCAGATCTATAATACACACATCAGAGAGGACGAGCGAGAGCAAAGGGAGGCTGAGTAATCAATTATAGCTGCTGCGTGACTGTGTGCGTGTGTGTGTGTGTGTGTGTGTGTGTGTGTGTGTGCAGAAACACAAAGTCAAGTGTTTCTCTGCTTGGAAATACATCTCAGGTCCTCAGTGACAGAAAACAGTGCGTCTGCAGGGAGGAACTTTACCGAGAGTTGTGTGCTGTGTCTGCCTGCACCGTGTCTCTCACACTTTGAAGTATGACTAGCTCCTCAGTGGCAGGATACACTCTGTGGGGGCAGAACTTCACTGTTTGTGACTGCGAGTGTTGTCATAATGCCTCACCGTATGTACAGATGGCAGTCTACCAGCACGGTAAGCATAAAAAAAATCTGCGCTCGCTTCCCGTCACTCTCCAACAGCAACTCTGTTATTATTATCTAAGTTCAGTTACAAAGATTTATTCACCCATTCGACATAATTTCCTCTCAATAGCTGTTTTTATACTGGGCAGTAAGCCACCAATTTGTCCTTTTGGTGGCTCGCTCCGCCGATTTAGACAGAAGGCGGCAAATTGGTGGTCTGTTTTGGTCCGCCAAATTTGCGCCTCCATTGCTGTGTAAATCCAAGGCAGCAATGTGGTGGCAAATGCTGAGATGGGCGGAGGTGTGGATGACGTGCACTGCTGCGCACCCACAGCCGGGAGTTTTAAAACCAGGAAACAGCTGATCACAGCGGTCAGTTCGTCACTTCATCCACGAAGATGAGCAGCTGGAAAGCCGCTGAGATCCGGGAGATGCTAGCGTCTCCTCGGTCTCTGTAGCTGTCTTGGTTGTCCGCTTGTTGTTGTAGCGGCGTGCTAATAGCGGTCGCTACTTTCAAATTAAAAGCCCCCCCACTAAGAACCCAGTTCTAAACTCTGATGGGGTGCAATGTAAAGCTCTTATTTTGAAGACAAATTCGACCTGCTTCTCTTCACGCCGTCACGTCACATGTTTACGCCTACCCCAGAGGCGGAAAAGTGGAGGCTTTTTTGAAAAGGAGGAATATTACACCTCCCTTTTAGAGAGACAAGGTGGCACATTGCAGCCTTTACCTTGCTGCAAATGTGCCATCTTTTCTATCTAAAAGGGGCTAGTGTGTAAATTATGATCATTCGATGCATGTTTCTGTTTATACATTTGTTTCACAAGTTCATTTTTGCAGCAGATCCTCCACTGTTGATGGTGTTTTGAAGCCTGATCTGCCGGATGAGCCCCAATTACTGAAATGATCAAACGCTGGACAGACTGTAGCATGTTTGACTGAAGCTGTCTTTGTGTTGTTTTCAGAAGACAAAGTAAGAATTCATGCATTTTTTATCCACCTCTCCGTGTTACTCCTCAAGCAGGCTGCACATAGACAGGGCAAGAAAATACTGTCAGGCCCACACGGTCTATGTCGGGTAGAAGACCTCTCAGGGTTTCTTCACTGCCACGGATATTCACATTTCTCTGGCAGTGAGCAAGGTTTACACAACGCTGCAGGGGATCGTAGACTATATTCTTAATGACACTTGTGAATGCGCTGGATGTGTTTAACTGCTCTGTGCAGATGCTGCACAGTCTCATGTAGTCGTTATCGTATTTGTAATTTTTTAATTTAGAGCTGATCTCCAGCTCAGTTTTCTGACACAGAGGACGATATCTGAACCAGAATCATCTGTGAATATTTAACATGCAAAGTATTTGCTACATCGAATGCAAGATGTGGGCGGAAAGTACACACATTTAAACACGTTCTCCATTGGAAGTTGTAGTATTGTGAAACTGATGATTGCAGTTTCCATGCAAGGTGTGACAGACGTCTATATTCTGTTGATCGGCAACATTTTAAGGATCAGGATTTTTTATTTGCTGTGTTGCTTCTTCACTATTTTTAGGAGGTTCAGGACGGTTTAAGTAAAGGTGGAGTTTCATAATCACTGCTACAGAACCGATTTTCACTCTCCAAGTTAAATTAGTATCATCTGTGTTTTCTTTTTCCTCTCTACACTCAACCTGTGTCTTTTATGCTTGTCTTTAAAAGGTGCAATATTTGGGAAATGGTCATACAAATAGTTGGCAGCCTATCACAGTAGTAGCCGCTGCTTATTGTAGCTGCCATTAGCTAGTTAGTTTCCTAAGTCATGCAGCGAGCATGCCTTAGCCGGACCGGGAGCTCAGGGTGCTTAGATCGCTAGAACAAGAACATTTGAACATCAGGAGGAGGAGTTTTCAGGCCCAGGGCGAAGGGGAACCAGGGGGAATGCTAGCGGGCAGCAGCGCTGGTCTGCAGCCTCCAGGTCAACACGGCTGGACAGCGACCTTCCAATGCAGATTGACGACAGGCTAAACAGTACTGAAGTGATTTACAGCAGGTTCAACCTAGACTTTGACTACAAGGACGAGAGCTGTGAAGCTGGAGAGGAGCAGGAGGGATGTCAGGCATCGTCAACCTAGCATTTGGGAAGTCAATGCCCACCTCCAAAGTGTTTTTTCAAGACAAAATGGGCCAGGGCTAGCTGGCTAGCATGCTAACTTCAGTAGATAAACTGCAAACAAACTACAAATCTCACATTTTGTCCCTTTTATCGTGTGTGCGAGTTTCACTGTTTGTGTCAGTGCCAGCGAATTCTGCTGAAAAGTCCTTAGTGAGAAAAAATATGACGTACTTACAGAAGAACTTCACCGCCCTGGAGAGAGAAAAGTGTGTGTGCAGGTATTTTGTATATGAATCGTCTCAGTTTCTCACTTGTGGCAATCAACCAGCATGGATCTGGAAGGGTAAAAGTACAAACTGTGCTCTGTTGTCTCTTCACTATTTCATCATCTCTCACTTTGTCGTGTAATCACAGAAACAGTGCGCGTCTCTCTCTCACCCTGTGTCTCTCTCTGTTTTTCTAATTGGTGTGCAGCATCCACCCACCAGCTGTCAGGAGAGGGCCCCATTGTGGAGCTCCGAGCCAGCCAATTACTGTCTAGGCAGGCGTACGCCGCGAAGACCCAGGCAGACATCCAGAACCTCCCGGAGGGCTCTGCCACGGCCGCCCAGTGACAGGGAGGGCAAAGTGGGTCAAACGTCGGGGCCGCTCCCCCCGTCCTCCGCCGCGCCTTCGTCTTAATGGACCTGACAAACACGAACAGCTCAAAGCCACGAGGTCTCGATGGGGGAGGGCAGGGAGGAGGGAGGAGGGAGGAAATGTGAGGTGAGGAGGGGGCCAAGAGAGGAGATGCGTGTCGGGCGGGGACAAACAACACAGAACAAAGAGAGCGCATTGTGTGAGTGGGTAGTAATGTAGCTGATTAAACATCGAGCATGTCTACGCCCAGCGAATCTGAGACATGATGCAGCTTGAGGGGAGGAGATCAGAGGGCGCCTGATCTGAGAAAACAGTGAAATGAGAAAAGGTTGTGAAGTTGACAGGGGCAGGCAACCAATCGGAGGGAGTGATGCACAAAGGGGGGGAACTGAGGAAGAGGTGCGTAAGAGCTTAAGGAGAAGTTTTTCTGACAAGGTGTCTACATTAGGTGCAGAACATCGACCTAGATCGAGGATCTGCATCAAACTGTACTCACTCATAGACACCAGCCGCCTATATATGCCTGTTTTTTCATCAAGATCAAGATCCCTTTTCATCAACTGTTCCCTGAGAAACTGACAAAATGGTGAAAAACGCCTTATTTTGCGATGTTTAAAAGAAGTCAGAACACATTAATGGACCTGTCGCTTCATCTGGATCTGCACCAAAATGAATGGGGTCTGTTCTAAGGTGATACACGTCCTCCATTCAAGTTTCTTGGAAAATCTGTTCCGTAGTTTTTGTGTAATCCTGCTGACAAACCACCCAACCAACCAACCAACACATGAACAAATAAACTGACAAACAGTGAAACTTGATGTCTTGACTTGTGGCCATCAAAGTGTTTGTCTGGACATTATCTTAGAAATAAAAGTTCTAAGTAGAACCATATAAGGTTCTTCGGCTTGTCCTCATAATAGGACCCTTTTTGGCTCCAGGTAGAACCTTTTATAAAGGTGGAGGGTTCTACCTAGAACCCAACATAAAGGGTTATACCTAAAACTGTGTGTGTAAGGTTCCACCCAGAACCCCCCATGAGAGGTTCTACAAAGAACCCATACAGGATCTTATATCCATGCTTTCAACAATCCCTGAAGAACTCTTTCTCCAAAAAAGGGTTCTCTGGATCAAAATGGTTCTTACTGGAACCGTTAGTGTTACCAAGAACCCTTGAAAAACTGTTTCTTCGGGAAAGGGTTTTTCAGAAGCAAATGGTTCCAGGTAGAACCTCAGCCCTTGTAGAAGAACCCTTTTGGAACCCTTATTTCTAAGAGTGTAGTATCCCAAAGCACCTTGTTTGGGAGCGACCCAGTCGACGGAAAAAATGTGGGCACTGTCATTTCTGCAAACCACGGATGTGTTGAAACTTTGAGTTTCTTGGTTAGAAATAACTTTGCCAGAAACTGCTCAGAGAAATTCCAAGTTTTTTTTGGTAGGAAAATCTCCAGATGGAACCAAAACTGAACCGTTGTTTTTTTTTTTTTATTTCAGTTGAATAATCTCAGACTGTGGTCTCTCACTTGTCTTCCCTCGGTTCTTCGTCACCAGAGATCCGGTTCGATCACACGCGTAAGACGTTAAAGACGTTAAGCAAATAAGCCTCAGACAAATATTTGCATAACATACAACACGACACTTTTAGGATTATCTTGTGTCGCAGCGTGAAGCCACACATTAATTTAAGCCTTTTCTCACACACAAGGTCATTTCTTCATCTCACTGTAATCTCTCCCCGTCTTGCGACAACATGCATGTGATCAATTTTGTTTAATATGGCTCAATTGGGATCTGTTTCATTCCATTCACTTTCCCCTCTGCAGTATATACCAGAATATGTAAAACATTATTTCTGCGCATACACGTTGACTTCTGTGACATATAGAACTATGTTTGTTCTTGGTTTTGAATATTGATGCAAAAAACAATGATGAAGGGAAATGTTTGCATCTGGAAAATGTATTTTCTAAGAGGGGTGACAGCTTGAGTTGAACTCTTCAGCGACAAACTGGATACGACACTTGTATGCTGTAGATTTTTGCCATTAACATTTTGGAAAAGGGACAGAAAGGCTGGTTTACTGAATCTGTGTTTCTGTCTGGGCCGAATGTAAGGCCTGACTTCTCTTCCCTTCCTTTCCAACTTCTTATGTCGCCAAGAACTATGTTTAATTTGATTTGAGGGACTTTAAGAATCTGTTTTGAAAACTGTTACAACATCGAATGAAAATGAACAGCACAGCAGCGTCGGTGCATTCATGAAGCAGAACAAAGGCGGCAGGAAGTGCCTGTGGTGCTTCCCCCTTCTATATCTCGAGGAATTAAAAAGCCGAACAGCACAAGGAAATCAGCGGCACACAGCAGAGTGAAGGGGAAGTAGCTTCAAATTGATTTAATTGGACATAAGTGTACAATCAGGGACATTTCACACGGTGTTCACATGCTTTCCAGTCGGGGGAAATGAAAGGGAGGCACTGAAAGTATGAACAGGTGTGGGCTAACAGGCAAGATAAGGGACGGATAGTGGATGTAGAGGAGACCGTACTGTATCTCTACTGTTTGAAACAGCAATGCATTTTGTGGACAAAAGAACAAACTGCTCATCAGGCAGAGTTTAGAGCATGTATGTTATAAGTTGCCATACTCAATCTTTTAATATTAGAGGGAAAAGAAAGGATTTGTCGGTTGTCACACCGTTTTTATGGAGCTCTGTTGTTTGGCTACAAAAGCTGATGCTTAGAAATGTCCAGAACACAGAAATAACAGGAAAACACAGGCAGAGGTCAGGGTCTCTGCTCAACTGGGGTCATGAGTCACGACTACGAGAATCCTGCTCATTATTTTTTCACTCCTGTATCAAATAGCTAAGCCCCAGAATCGTCCATCGTTGCCAAAGCGTGTAATAGACCTGCCAGTCTACTGTGACAGTGTCACTTTTTGTCTTATAAAAGGTAAATGCTCTCATTCCACAGTCAACTTAGCAATAATGAATATGCAATGTCTGGTGAGACTTTAAAAATGGACCGTCACCTCAAATGTTTCTCTGCAAGCTCCAATTCTTGGTTCAGTTCAGGCAACAAAAGTACTTGGTTAGGTTAGAGAAAAGATTACGGTGCATAAATATGTCGCATAATTCAACTTACTTCACTTAAAAAGTAAGTTTAAAGAAGTCATTGGATACTTTTGGTTTCACCCTAATGTTCCTGGTTGAAAGTTGCATGTTTGACCCGTATGGTCTCCTCCCTACACGGACTTTGTGGCTGTTTATTCTGTCACCTGACCTGAAGATCAGCCCACCTGAAGAGTTGGCAGGGACCAACATAGCAAACACGGACGTGAACGTGAATGCATGATTTTAAAATGTGGTATAAACTCATATCATGAGAAAGCAAATGCATTTAATATGTTTGTTAGAAACACAACTTTTGTTAGCTCACTAAAAAAAACTCCATAGGAAACCTTTAAAGAGATGTTGTCTGATTAAAAGTTGGTTAAAATGAACGTGGAAGTTTATTTGATGCGTGAAAAACTGCACAGGCTGCTGTGAAATGTTACTCAAACAGCTCATAAATACTTGTTGCAAGCTCTTTTTAAATTCAGGTGTGCACATTTGGTGTGAAGTTAAAAATAAACACAACCTCAAAGTGTTCCTGAAACATGTCAACAGGAGGGATGATGGTCCAATTTCAACTGTTAAGAAATCTAAAGTTAAGTATGAACCTTGAATATTTCAAAAGGTGGACACGCCGCCTTCCCATCACCAGCACCCTGCTGCCCAGCGTGGTCAACGCCGCACCAGCACCTAGCCCTCGAGCTAACTGTGAAGGTGCAGAGAGGCTATTAAAACAGCTCTGACCTCCCAAATGCACTAAGTGTTGCGGTGCAGAGCCACCAGGGACAGGAGCAGTCAAAGGAGACATGGTGAGAGGACCGAAGGGAAATTTAAATGGAAATCACTGAACTGCGTAATGTCTCTGCTTGAACACAAACACACACACACCACTGCCACCACCCGACTCCGCCAGATCTGACATTTTATCACATTTGTGTTATTGTTCAACAAAGTGCCTGTTGTGTCACTGAGTGGGGATGTGAAGTGAAAATGTCACTCACTGTGTAATGGATGTTTTCATGTTATTATTCTCATGATGGGTAATAAAATACACACATGCAAGCACAAAAAGGGAAAACCAGCAAGCGGTTATAATCAACATACAATTATGTCTTGAAAGGGTTCAGTGGTGGGAGATTTCATCCTTTGACTAAATTGCCACTGGGGAGAAACAGACTTTTAACACACTTAAGCCACAAGTAGCAGAAGTCCAACCTTAAAGACTCCTTTAACTCTTGTTATACTACAGCTCATATGCAGCAAACAGCAAATGTTCACCATGTCTTCCAGATTAAACATGTTCCCCACGCACGTAACAGCTTCCAGCAACCAAAGCACGATTTTCTTTTGGTTTCGAAATAACCACGCTCGTGGGACAGGAATCAAACTTGCGTCGAAGTCCTACACTCTTAGAAATAAAAGTTCTAAGTAGAACCATATAAGGTCCTTCGGCTTGTCCTCATAGGAGAACCCTTTTTGGCTCCAGGTAGAACCTTTTATAAGGGTGGAGGGTTTTAGCTAGAACCCAACATAAAGGGTTATACATAGAACTGTGTGTAGAAGGTTCCACCCAGAACCCCCCATGAGAGGTTCTACAAAGAACCCATACAGGATCTTATACCCATGCTTTCAACAATCCCTGAAGAACTCTTTCTCCAAAAAAGGGTTCTCTGGATCAAAATAGTTCTTACTGGAACCATTAGTGTTTTCAAGAACCCTTTTAAAACCCTTTATTCAGGAAAGGGTTTTTAAAGGGTTCTCTGGATCAAAATGGTTCTTACTGGAACCGTTAGTGTTGCCAAGAACCCTTTTAAAACCCTTTATTCAGGAAAGGGTTTTTAAAGGGTTCTTTGGATCAAAATGGTTCTTACTGGAACCGTTAGTGTTACCAAGAACCATTGAAAAACCGTTTCTTTGGGAAAGGGTTTTTCAGAAGCAAATGGTTCCAGGTAGAACCTCAGCCCTTGTAGAAGAACCCTTTTGAAACCCTTATTTCTAAGTGTACACTTAGTACTATATACTTCTAAAATTACACAATAGGGGAAAGACTTGAGGTCAGATTGTCCCAGCACGACGCTGGCGTCCCGCCCAATGTATCAGTGAAGCTCGTACAAGAACCGATAGATCAATCTCGCTGTAAATCAACATATCAATAGACCTGATCCTTATGAACAAAATGAGACATCACACGTTGTTGTAACACGTCTTTGCATGTTGTTATAGCAGTCCAAGTCCTGGTATCAGGTCAAACCATGTATTAGACTGCCAGTCCACCATATGTCACCTCTGCCTGCCCATGAAAACAACAGCCCTCCACATCCACTCACACTTTAAAATGAAGGCAACAATCCTACTTAATAGATTAGATTTAGGATAATGTCTCAGCTTTAAATAACTGCTTCCTTATAACGTACGTTTTTCACTCTGGGTTCACACAAGACACGAACCGTTTCTTGAATGAAACTTATCTTATCAGCTGAATATGCATTAGTATTTGAAGCTAATGAGAGACTGTGAGAGAGACATATGGAAGTAGGTGGGGAAGAAAAATATATTTCTACCTGAAACTGAAAGAGCTCATAAGGTTAGTGTAAGTGTATCGGATGCATCTGTTGTGGTGGAGCTGCCTATTTCAGCAGGTTGCATTATCAAAGTCTGCAGCAGGAACAGGTCATTGAAGAAGGTGTCAATAACATCTTATTGCTTCTTCCAAAGAAACTCTCATATTATGCTGATGAAACATGGTGCAACCTTATCATGTATTAGCCACCAGCTCGACATAAGCTGACTGTATCTTCCCATCCTTGTCTGTGATGCTGATCAAATCCTACCTCATTAATAGTTTGTCTTACTAGGTGTTTGTTTCAGGATTAATATGATACTGAGACATGTGAGGAACTGTGCAAACTATTAAATCAATATTCTAATTTATATCCAGAGTTATATTTTCAACCGCAATTCAGATTCGACTGTCACGACACAATGAGCGGGCTTGAGTTTGGCCATCAGACGGAAGCAAAGAGGCGGCTGCTGCACGTGGTGCGAGTTTTATAGCTGAGCGTTGACAGTTTAGCACAGAGTCTGAGTTCTGAGTCTTGGACTTACAGCTCCGGGGATGTTAGCGACATCAAAAGTATTTTGTTGGCACGCAGTCGTCTTTGCAAGTTTTCGACATGCTTTGTCAGGGTTTGTTTGGCTTTGGTGAAATTTTCAAAAAAGGCTTGTGGACGGAGCACCCTTTGAAGTTGCCAAGGGAAATGACTGTAGTATATATATATATATATATATTATATATGTTGGTTTGCAGAATAAGTGTCCATGTGCACACACACACAAACACTAAATGCATCTACTGTATGAAAGTTTAATGTCTTTCTGTATTTCTATTTTTACTTTTAGGGGGAAAAATGTAATTTTACGCTATTGATAAAGTCTGCAGAGGCGGCCTGATTAAGACACTGGATAACCACCTGTGTACATTTCTGCGAACTACGGATATGTTGAAACTGTATGCAACAATTTTATATTTCTCTAGGCAAAAATTTTAATTTTATGTTGTGACAATGCCGTGTTAATGTTCTGGTTGGGTTGAGGTGGAAAGAAAAATCACTTGCTTCTGGTCATGAAAGATTCATGTTTTGTCTTAAGACACCTGGCTGGAAATTGTCCCTCGATCACATACAAAATATCCAGTTTTGTTTCCACCAACACAAACTCTTTTGATGTCCCATTAAAAACATTCATGACACAAACACAGCAGGAAAACGTCCAGACATCTGGATGCCAGGTCTCTTGCTCAGCAGCCTTCTCTTCAAACTTTAACAACTACCATTCCTTTCACCCCCCGACAAGTAAGCTAATACAAATGTAATGTGAACATGATATGACAGGTATTGTACCACCTTTAATGAAGTCTGTGGAGGTGGTCTGATTAAGACACTTGAAACATAAACTGCCAACATTTTCATTTAATTTTAAAGAAAGCATCCATTGGCATCACTGACTTAAGAAAACTGTGATGCTGCTGCTGGTCAGAAAAGGGGATTCACATGTCGAGGTCCTCCAACACATGTAGGTTTCTTTCAAATTGTGTTCAGTACATTTCTTTCTTTTTCATCTCCAGTGATGTAAAAATCATTCAATAATTCACAAACAAAAGCCCAAGATATTTTTTTTCTCTGTAGCAGAAATACCTTTATTCAACTTTCCTACTCTGTTTATTATTTCGTAATTTCTCATTCCCTCGAGCACGACAAGTACGCGAAATAACAACCAGCAAGGTCTTGTAGATGAGATTTGGAGGAGTCTTTGTTTCAGTACAAATGTTAGTCTCGAGTGTGTGAACAAACAAGCACACACCTGCTAAAAACCTTTTGGTTTCCATCAGTAATGTTCCTGTGAAAAGGGACCGCATCTTGAGAAAACCTTGTAAATACGCGCCGAGACACCCACTGTGCAGATAACCCACAAGTAAACATTTGTAATGGTTTCGGCAGAGTCGCCGGCTTCAGATTCCTCCATGAATCACACCTGCTGTCCTCCTCCCACAGCCTCTCCGACTCATTCATCAGGAAACATTTCACCTCCATTTACCAGACACGGCTCAACAAAGACCGCTGCCGCGTTGGCCTGCGCGGCTCTCTGGAATCATTTACAAGTGCATTTTGCCACTCTCACAAAAGCCTATACCACCAACGAGGGCTGATTAGCGCATTGTGAATTGATTAGCTTGATGACGATCTTGCGGCATTGCCCGCCGAGCCTGGCAGAGTTAACCGAAATAAACGTCAGAATGAATGAATGCCTTTAGTCACTCGGTTTCTCGTCCGCTTTCTGTCTCTCACACAGAAAAAGCATGGCCCTGAAATCATGGCAGAAGACGCCCAGCATCTGGCTGCTCACTTCCCGGGCTCTGATGAGAGACGCTCAGCCTTTTGTCTGCCTGAACAATAAACCACCTGTTATTCAGAGCGCACGTTCATTGTTGGATACTCATGGATAATTGCTCATGCCATTGGTTGTTTTTTTTGTTTTTTTTCCCGTGTGACTGTTGGAAAGTGTCTGGCGATATCGCTCGCAATCAAAGCATGATTATCTACGTGGTGTGAGAACAGTTGAGGGAAATTGCCCTCGGATTGCGATGCATACGGGTCCCACTCACGGTAAACGCTTGCCTGTGGGCGGTAATCTGCCATTCAGCTGCTGCTGGGTTCAGTATCAACAATGGGAGAGAGAAGAAGAAGAAGCGCAGAGTGGCTTCACTCAAGAGAAAAATGACATGTAGTGAACTGTAGCAAACAAACAACCGTTAAAGAGCGAGCAGCATGAGCGTCTCTTTTACAGTCCTGTCAAGTTACTCTATCATTAACAATGACAAACAATTAAAGATACAATAAACGCATTGAAATAAAGCTTCTAAAAGCAACTAGACCTTTGTTATATATGAGTTCTCTCCTTACATTATCCCAAATGTTTCCAACAATGTTCAAACCGAGGGGAAAGAAACGTGACTTTATTCCTTTTAATCATTCGGTTGCCATAACTTCTGGAAGAGAGAGTCAGACAGTGAGGAAGGAAGACTGAGTGAGACTAAACATAATGAGAATAAATATTTAAAAACGCCACCTCGTCCGTGAACGTTCCCGCCCGAGTCACGATGGAGAGATTTTTCATCAGCAAAGCAAATTTGAGTTCGACCACGGGATCATCCGTGTTGATTTTGCTCCAGCAGCCACTTTACTTTACTGTTCATTAGCCATAAGCTAGCGAGCTGGCACGCACAATGTTCATCTGGCTTTTGTGTTTTAATTTGGGTCAACCTCTCACCAAACTTAGGGTTCTCTGTCTTCTTTTCCCCCCCTCTCCGCTCTGTAATGTTATGTTCATGAAGTTAAGTACATTTCCAGTCAGCAGTCAACAATACAGAAACACCCAACAATGGACAACACCTACACGGATCATTGCTGCAGTCAAGTTGATAAAGCGGTGCCATCTAAGACACAATTAATTGTCCAATACGATGCTCAGGAAGCAGGAGGTAAACATTAACCCACAGATGGATTGTGTGGTATATTAGTATAATGCACCAAACCCCAAATTACATCAGTGTGCAAGCTCCATGTGGTGATCTAATACAATTTACCACAAACAGAGAGAAAATAGCATTACGAGTATCCAAGGGTGCTGATGTTATATTGGAAGGCACGTCCTGAATACTCTCTGTATTTATATGTATGTACAGAATCCATGCATACAAGTATTGTTTCGTCTCCTCACCTTCATCATCTTTCACTCAGACCGATGTGTTTGTTTATCCTGGCCAGTTCGTTTCCTGCCATTCCTCACTTCCCTCGTCTCTACAGTCTATCAATCACCAGCCGCCACCTGGATTGAGGCTTATCTTGACTATGTGAAGGTTTTATTACTGAAAAATAGACCCAAAAAGTGCCAAGAACATTGTTTTGAGACAATATTTTGTCTGTGATTCGTTGCCACTTTCATTGCTTTGCAGTTGATAACACACTTTGGATGATATTTATCTGGCAATATGTCTTGTTTTGGCAAATTCATCGAACACAGTTTCTCCCGCTCAGTCCAGTTTGGCCCAGATTTCTTCTGTTTTCTCAGGACATTTTTCAAAACTCTATAAAACAGCAACAACAGGGAAGGTTTGGGTTTTAGTCCAGATTTGATCAAAACTGAGTAAGAGCAGATGTCTTTACTTCAGCTGTGAGATAGAGATGATACATAGAAGGAAAAACAATGTTAAGGAGAGACTTCCACAAGAAGTGCATAACTACTATTTGAATACTGATTGCTACCCTCGGATCTATGCATCTATTTATTTTCCTCTTTGTCCCACAGCTGAAGTAAGAACATCTGCTCTTACTCAGTTTGATCAAATCTGGACTGCACAGTACAAAGATTAAATGTATAGACTGACGCTGATGTAAACATCAAACATGCTGCAACTCTCCCCCAGTCAGAAAGATATGTGAAAACAGCCTTCAAGTATCAAACTGCAGATGCACCTTTCTAAAAAAAAAGTGCAGGTCACTAGATGGACTGTTTTTAAGATGTTTTAGTAAATTAAGTTACAGCACTGCGACGTAAACTCTGACATACTGTTACTTTAGGATTGTAGACATTCAAGACGAGGACCTTAATTCAGATTATTTTGTCGGATTGCCATTTTTCAAAAAGTTTTAACTGCTTACCAGGACCAGAATCCGCCATTCCCAACTCCAACTCACACGATAACTGCAGACTCAGTTATGACACATTTCTATTCTCCAGTTGGCAGAGTCACTTCCTCATCCTGAACCTGGCAAACGAGAGCATTCAGCCTTTGTGCTCCAGACCATCACTCACCCTTCCTCTCCCTTTTCATGTCTTTCTGTTTCTGTTCTCCCTTGTTCTTTCTGTTTTAATGAGTCCCTCTAGTTGTTGTCCCTTTGAAGCCTTTAGTCAAGTAATTAACATACACTGGACCTGCACCTTTTGCCAATTCTTTTAGAAGAATTTCGCAATTCTTCAAAACGAGCGCTGTAAGCGGATGCAACATTTGTGTGCCTCTTTTCAAATTGACAGTTCTGTCAAGTTTTTCAGACAACCCCCGGGTCCTAGGTTTTAAAAACATCTCTTTAGAGGGAGTTTTAGGGCAGTGAGAGCTTTATTTTCCAGTTGCTTTCTATAGGCAGTAAGCATTTCACGCTCCTGATGCACCCTGGAGAGCCTCACCACTACTCTTTTTTAAAAAAGTACATTATGTAAGACTCTTGATCATTGAAGTCTCATTCCTAAGTTGTCAAATACAGACGCTTGTCAGCAAACACTTTGGGTTGGTAGCTAGAGAGACTGAGACTCATCAATCAACCATCTAATGGCCTTGTGTTTAACGTTTGATGAGTCCCTTGGGCCACAACATCGAACTAGACTGAGATCAGCTGCCAAACTATTTGTGATGCCTTGATGTCCTTGAGAGCAAAGAGAAACTTTCCCTCCTACAGAAAGATACATGTGAAAACAAGCTTTCAAGCCTCAAAGAGCACATACATCTCTCTGAACAGTGAAGGTCAGCTGATTGATTTTTTTAAAGATGTCTTGGGAAAAGGGGCTAAGGCCTCAAATGATGATTGAGCACTTTCACTCAAATGTGAACAAACGGTTACTTTAGGATTCTAGAAAAATTCAACATAAAAAGTCTGGGATGAAAGCTTGAAGCTGGACTTTGATCCAACTCATACAGGATGTCTGCAGACTCAGTTGTGACACATTTCTATTCTCCAGTTGGCAGAGTCACTCCCTCATCCTGGACCTGGCAAACGAGAATGTACCGCCTTTGTCCTCCTGACCATGAATCACCCCTCTCCCCTTCTTCATCTTCTTCTGTTTGTGCTATTCCCTTGTTCTCGCTGTTTTAATGAGTCCCTCTCGCCGCTCTCCTTTGAAGCCTTAAGCCGAGGAATTAACATACAGCAGAAGCCTATAAAGAAATTGGCATGTGTACGTCGAAGTAGCTTTCAAAACAACGCACACCAACACTGCAAGTGCACTTTTTTCTTTTTGAAACAATTTTCAATTACGTGACATTTTCTTTCCACTTGCAAATGTAGCTACTTCGCAAGAGGTAGCCACTGTGCTCTGAGTGCTCTGGCCTTTATTGTGGGAAAGACGGTCCCCATTTGAGCAATTCTGAGAACTGAAATGACTCCGGAGTGCCCACAACTCCCATCAAGGTGCACCCAAAAATACATGTCGCCTCACTTTCTCCAGTGGAAAGGGTTAGAGGTAGTAGTCAGAAATTTCTCTTTCCATTTCTGACACAAATTACACTGCTACCTCAACACAATCAGATCAACAATCAATTTTTAAATATGGCCAGCAGAGGAGGAGGAGGAGATTGCAGCACACATACACACTCCTGATAGATTCAAGCAGTAACATTAATCCGTAGACACACACATACACAAACACACACATACACGTCAATATTGCCAACAGGGCACTACATTTCTCCACTATCTAAGAGGGAACATCTGTTACTGGTCAGTTTGAAAAAACAAAAGTAGAATAGAAAAGCTTCTTTTAAGGTCTTTTACCATAATATTTCTACAAATGCGTTCTTTAAAATGTATTTAAAGAAACTGCCAAGAGGGGACGTCTTCCTATCAAAGACGGGGCATAAAACATAAATCTACACACACACACACACACACACACACACACACACACACACACACATACTTACTTAAGCCCTCTTTGGGGGCGCACACTTAAACACCCTACTTTTGAGAGCACTACTTTCTGAATGGTTTAGAGAGATGCCAGCAGGTAGGATGCATCACTGGGACTACCCGGATTATGAAAATCACCTGAGATTTTAGTTTCAAACAACTTTTGTCCAAATAAATTTTAACCTTGAGATTGAGGACAAATAATTTTAATGTCAATTTTGGGGGCTTCAACTGTACACAGATACACAAACTCACAAAAATCACTTTTAGGTGCCTCAAATTCCTTTGGGGACAAACAACTATGAAAGTAATTTTAACATGTATGTTTGCTATGTTTAGTTATGAGAATATTCAACCTTCAAATTCAGTCTCAACACTGTTCCTGAGTAGCTCTTGACATATCTAAAGAAATTAACTTTAACTTACTCTTATTTAACTTATTCAATATAAACGAAAACAACTGAACGACGATGGCTAAACTAATGGCCAACCCTTGCCATACTAACAAGTTTTATATTGACAGGACTATCCCTGTGCCTAGCCACAACAGTTGGGTTTCAACACAATTCTGTAGGAAACACCTTGTTCTAAATAAGATCTAGACTGAATATATTAGCCACATTGGCACCACAATCAAATCTGCATGAAAATAAATCACCCAACAAAATAAGGTATGCTGTCAAAATGTGTTTTACTAACACAATGCATGAACATAGTGTACCAGAGCCCAACAGAGGAAATGGAAAGTCTTCTAAAATTACAGATTTTCCATAGGAGTCAACCCAACCCTGACAGTGACAGACTGACAGAACAGTAGTTACAACAGTTGACTACAAAGCTCAGAGCAACAATTTATGTGGCATACAACATATTAATGCCATTAGAAACATACTAATGGCTACATAATTGGCCATTTAAGTAACAGGAAGGGCCAGTCTCAAAGTGCTACTATTCTGTAAACCGAAACAGGTTCAAATAACAGGTATGCTTCAACTTACAGTATACATCAAACAAGTATACTTTACCAGGGTACACTTTAACAACAGAAGAGTTCAAGATTTTGTCCATTAGCTCAGTAACAAGCTGAGTCTATTACTTCCAAAAGAGAAATATGAACTTAACAATGATCTGAAAAGCAACAAAAAATGTTCTTATTGTTTAGCACAAGCCTTTCTCTTCAAGGCAGTGATTCGATTTCTGACGTAATTTTTTACACCAGTCCAGTTGCGGTCTCTCAGTGCATAGGGCTCTGCATTGATACACCGAAGACAGTCAATCTTCTGCGGTACCTTGCAAGCGTGTATGAAGCGCATCATGTGTCTTTCAACAGCACGCACCTCACTGTCATCCCACTTACGTTTAGAGTTATCTCTGTCTGTAAAGAAAAGAGAAAAGGGGATGTCAAGTTACCCTTCTGTCAGTACCAATGTTAAATGTGCAAGGACAACAGAGGTCAAGTGACAAACAATGGAAGACCATAAATAGCAGGTTTTATTACACTAGTTTTTAAGTTTTAAAACGAAAAGGCATCATAGTTTGTGATTTTAAATTACATGTAAATTAATTTAAACTTATCTGAGCATAATATGAATGAGGTATGTTAACTACTTTTACTAATTATCCAATACTACAACCTGCTATAGGACTGCTACAGCATGTACTGACTGAGTACAGTGCAGATTCTGTCATCATACCCAACTTTGGGGTTTGACTGGATACATTACTGTCACTTAGTACAAAACATGAATCCTATCTGAATTTTACCTTGATTGAGAGTGGCATCAGAAGAAGTGGGGAGAAGTGCAGATGTCACCTCTGCCTCATGATCGTCTTCAGTTGTGGTCTCTGTGGCTGAGTTGATGGTGGCAGGCTCATCCTCATCACTTGATACGTCTGGTTCTTGTGAACACTCAACTCTTTCTGAAGTGACAATGTAAGAAAAGCAAAAAAAAAAAAACCCTTAGGAATAGTAGCCTTAAGATTAAAACTCAGAATGGACTTCCAGCATTACTTAAATTACACATTTACACAAGTAGTTTTGTATATTAATATTATACATAACATGATTATACACATTTGCCAATGAGGAAAAATACAGAGCAGTGATGATGCATTTCTCATGAGACAATAGCCATGGCTTACATCTAACCTTAATATAATTGTACTAATATACACACATCCATACCTTCAGGGTCAATCTCAATGTCGTCAAGGGCTTGACCTTTATACTTTGAGAGGGTCCCCTTCTCCACCGCCAAAAGCACTTTGCTCATTTTGGCGAGCTGTAGTGTTCCCTGTGGCAGGCGGTAATACTGCCTGTGCACACGAATGTCATGACCCAGAAAGTCTGCAAGTTGGTCTGATTCATTTTCTTGAAGATTGAGTACCTGTGACATTGTAGCGATGTGCTTTCGCAGCCTTGTTGATGTTAAGACCTCTGGATTTTTAGCACCACTCTCCCTTGCAAACTTTTGGATGCATTCTCCCCCTCTGTAAGCAGACAAAGCACCTGGTCTAGCAAACATGTAAATGTTCTCTTTGAGGACTCCACACAACTCACGAGTTTGAGCTAGGAGCTCCATGGCTGAGAGCATTGATGGCTTTAGCAGCACAGGGACTCCTCTTCCTCGTTTTCCCCGGATTTCGACTCTGGTGAAGAAATCACACATCTTCTTCTCAAGAGGGGTGAGACAGGCCTCCATGTCCTTGTTGAGTTCTGACTTTTTCCTTGCCATGAAAGTGGCAAACTCCATCCTTGACACCTCTCCTTCTCTTCTTCTGTTGAAAATGATCACCTGTGCCAACGTCACTTTGGCAAGTGTTGCATAGCTGTTTGCAGAGGGAGAGAGTTTCAGCATTCTTTCAGCAACATCTTTAACCTTCTCCATGTGAGAGTCCAAACATTTGACGTCTTCAGTGAAAGGTAAAATTGGAGGTGCATTCCACTTCAGCTCTTTCATAGTGGTTGTTGCGCCTCTGGTTATCAGTGCCTTCCATCTGAAACTTTTAATGGTCTTGAATTCACGAGCATATTCCACCAGGGTGTCGTCTCTGTTGACTGTGGACAAATTATCAGTCTCTACTAGCTCGCAAAGTACACCCAGACTGTGGCCAACTTTTAGGGCTAAGGAAGGTGTGAGAAATGTGTTGTTCTCTGGGTTGTACCCAGCCAACTCTTTCACTGCAGATATCACACTGCTGAAGTTGGATGGGTAGATGAGTTCCTCTGCTTTCCGTATAGGAGTTTTCTTCTGAGCAACTACTAACAGTCGCCCAAGTTCTCGAAGTCTTTGTCTTATTAAGTCATGTCTGTTCTTTCTTGACCCGTTTAGATCAAAGAGGTGTTGTCCAAACTGCAGTAGAAGTTTGTCATTTTGGATCGTCCGAGTGACCTCATCATAGGTCATGCAGGAAATCACACTCTTCAAGCCCTCACTAATCTCATGAACAACAGCAGTTTTTAGGGCACATTTGGATCGAACTCGCTGCTTCCCAGTCCTGGATTCATCATCGGTTTCTCCCCGGGCTGGACAGATTTTCATGTGCTTCCACAGAGTCCTCTTGGCATAGAGTCCTTGACAATAAAAACAATGAATAAAATCAAAAGCAGATCTAGCTTTTCGAGGTCTGTAGCAGGCCTGGAGCTCTCCAGCTCCCTTACTTACAACACGAGCATTATTGGCAAAGTTTCCACGCCGTCTCAGAATATTTAACGCATTGCGTCTCTCTTCTGAGTTCTTCGGATATAGAAATGCTCTGGCAACCTCTTCTACATTTCTGTGCACAGCTTCCAGGTGTCGTGCAATTTTTGAAAAAGGCTTGAGGCAATAGAGACAGTAGTTTCTTTTGTTATATACTCGACGACTTTGAGACTTTGAGGGAGGGAATACTTTGATTAAGTCCGAAAGATGTTGGACTCTGCTTTTCTTTGGAGTGTTCGAGTTGCTCTTCTCCGAATGAGGAGATGAGCTCTTTCTCTTCCTTGGAGTGTTGGAGTTCCTTTTCTTAGGGCTGTCTGTGGTGGGTTTTTTTACAGGAGTTTCAGAATCAATGGCTTGGCTTGTTGAAGATAAAAGGGGATATCGTAAAGACAGCAGAGGCTTTTTTGCAACTGGATGGAGTTCTATGTCCTCATCAAGCTCAGAGGAACTTCCTTCAGAGTCCGGAGCGTAGTCTGAGTCATTATAGTCTGTGTTATCAGATGCATCAGGGGATTTTTCCTTATACCTAGGGGCCTTGAGGAAACAAAAATGCAAAGGTTGTTGCACTGTGTTGATGGACTGCACTTTTATTACATCAACTTTCTCTCTTTTAGCTGTATATGGGAAAAATAAGGCACATTTACCAAATTTTAATCAAATAAAAGAGATAATTCACACATCAAATTGTACACTACTGTTATGACTCAGGGTGCAACAGTACAGGTGTTGATCCTGCACCAACTGAATATAGACATCATGGTCTGGTGTACATATTCATACAACGAATACACTTGGCTGTCAAATGGCAAGAGAATTTGTGAGATTGTTACTATTCTGAACCATACTCCTCATGAGTAAATTGCAGTAATGTGCCTCAAAGCTGTTTTCCAGCCATTTTTAACGTAAAAAGCAAAAGATGACACAATAAATGAATACAAAGAAGACGACACTGTTGCACCATCGCTAATTCACAAGAGACAGTGGAGCTGGAGGACCCACCCACTGCTTTCAAATCAGCTCTAAGGGAAAGGATGCTGTGCTGGCATTGTTGTTTCTGAGTGGAAACATGTCAAACATGCTAACACATAGACAGCATCACTAACATGTGTCAAACACTGGAACAAGGTCATAAATAAATAATGAACAATATTCCTGCCATTTTTAGGGTAGATTCTAGATGTGAAAGGAGGCAGGGCCAAAGGAACTTGCAACATAATTTAAATTACATTTATGTTTTTTTTTGTTTTTGTTTTGTAAATCAGCCCTGCATAAAAATCTGACATATGCGAGTGTGTATGTTCATTGCTTAATGCATTCCCAAACAAGGTGAAGTAGCTACTTCTCTTGTCTCTTCTTTTTGAAGACTTTAGGTTTGCTAAATTTAAATCAATGATCATCAGTTGATAGTTAATGCAGGGCTTAAATAATTTACATTTTCCATGGTTTTAGCTAAGTTTGGTATCAGCCTCTATAATCTGTAGTCATTTGCTTGCTCTTGTTATTGTATTTAAAAGGCAATTTATTTAATAAAACATTTCTGAGATTTTGTGCTTTGTTTTATTGTCTTTTAAATCAAATTTAAAAAATCTAATTTTTAAGTAGGTCGAAAAAGAATAACTGCACTACTGTCAGTTAAAAATTGTTGAACCAAACTCATTCTAAACCGTGATCCCCATGTTGAGGTACGCGGCAAACTGTGACTTCTGTATACTATTACACCCTTACTTATTATTGCAGGAAAATACCTTTCTCTGTCTTAACGACTTCCTTTTTGAGTCATCCGCTGAAAAATCCTCCGAATTCTGACAAGCTGAGGATGATGATGACCACGTAACAGGAGCTCTTGTCTGACAAACAAAAAGGATAAAATCATTCTAGTATGTATAAATTACAGCCTCACATGCATTTTTGACCTTGTATAAAACAATAGGCAATACAGACCTTTGAAAGTAACTCTGGTTCATTTGAAGATAGAGATAGTGGTGTTTTGGGGGCATGATTTATGACCAATTCCATTCACTACCATAATGATAAATCACACTTCGATCCTCATCACGGATAATAACATTATGGAAATAAACAATATACATAAAGAGTTTATTTCTGAACAGCATAAAATAGTGATAATTAGAATTATGTTTTTATAAATGATGCCAAATGATAACACTGATGTTATCCATATTGTGGAAAACTGCTGAAAACCAAATAACAAGCTAATGTTACAATACAGTAGTGTCACCTTTGTTGTTGCTGCTGGCTCTCCACTGTCCACTAGATCACTGGCCA
Source organism: Lagodon rhomboides (assembly GCA_039737535.1). Classification (NCBI taxonomy): domain Eukaryota; kingdom Metazoa; phylum Chordata; class Actinopteri; order Spariformes; family Sparidae; genus Lagodon; species Lagodon rhomboides. The sequence goes on from CM077786.1 coordinate 32,260,748, forward strand.
TTGTTGATTCATCCGCCGATGAAGAGTCTGATGAGGCTAGTGTCTAAAAAGACAAACCAAACATTCTATTTGCAATATTCAAATTCAGTTTGACTTTACAAAAAGGCAGATGTATAGCAACCCTTTCAATGCTATAATAATGCTTGATTAATTAAGAACATGTGAGTGATTATAAACATGGCCCCCAGTCTAATGTGAACATACTTGGATACCATCATGCTCCTCCTCAATGGCATCATCCAAGGGAGATTGTGAAGTCAGCTGAGGAAAAGATGTGAGAAAAGATGAGAAATCATCTAAAGCAAACATGATACTCTGTTCAAGTACAATAACCCAACTTTCAGTAATATTAAACCAATTGTTATTAAAATAAACATTTTGATAATGCCTTACTCTTACTAACGTCTAAAAGTAAGCAAGTCATAAAAGAAGGCACAGTATCCTGTCTCTTAAATTCTGTATTTCTATAGCTGTACATAGCTATAAACATGCATTACATTGAAGTGAGGAAGCTGCATTACATTTACAGCCATGGTTTGCAAAACCATGCATCTGCTGGCAGATGGAAAATAAAGTGCACTAGAAAGAAAGAAATTAAGAAACATAAAATATTCATCTAAACATTCCACAAATCTTGTGCTGGTAATTTCTTTACATAGTTGTCCTAATTTCAATATTTTGTGCCAGAGTAGGGCTGGGCGATAAAACGATATCCATATCGCCCAGCCCTATGCCAGAGGTATTTTGCCAATTTGGAATTGGGGCCTGAAAATAAAAATGTTACCAGTTGACAGACAAAAGTTTTTAATTTCAGATGTTTTTTCTATCACTGCTTATGCATGTTCACAGGTGCAATTCATGAGTACAATTTGGACTTATGGCGGCTGTAAATCATATATTCTTATCAAAAGTGTTGAATAGTTCCAATAGTCATCAGTATTATAGAGTGTTTGGTCAGTAAACCATGTATCTCCCTCTCTCTTTCTACTCAGGCAGAAAAAAAAGGAAAAACATGTTCTGGAATCCCATCGCACTTAAGCCAATCAAGACTGAGAACTCATAAGGAGGCAGTCCGGTTTCCTTGCTGAAGCCACAGAAAGCAGGATCCTCCTGTTCTGTGTCTCATTTATAAAACATTGCACAGGATCCATACTAAAAGAGCATGTGCGCCCAAAAAACGTAAATGACATGCCCTAAAAAGAAAAGTAATCAGATTTTTAAAACGGTGCCTATACACACTGGCACTCAATGTTCTCTTTATTTTAACAGTCCAGCTGAAATTGTGTGCACGTGGATCAGCCTCATATTTTGCCCTCTACACACCCAAATTAAATTGGTCAAAACATTCAAATGGTCCAACTGAGGGGAAGACAAAGAAAATAAATCTCTGTATTTTTAGGCTCTACACTGATATACATTTGGTATTATTGAGTACTTAATTTTTAATTGTAGGTCAAAGCCATATCTGAGATGCCAAGAGTACTTTTAATGAAAACAGACTGATCAAAATAAAATGCAAATGACTGCCTTCCCTGTTTGGCAAATATATAAACCGGTTTGCAGTGAATCTCCTAGTAATACACATGAGGAAAAGAGTTGGGCAGACAGCAATGTTCACATTACTCACAAGAGCATCCAGTTCTGCCGGTTTCTGAGCCTGCCGTGCACGCTTTAACAGAATCGTGGTATGTTGTCTATCTTTAGCATTTCGCTGCTCCTCTGCAATTTTATGTCGATTGAAGCATTCCTCATGGTGCCTTCTCAGTTTTGCCATTCGACACTATGAGGACAGCAATTAAATTAGATAAGACCTTGTTGAGCAAAGCAAATATTACCTGGAAACAAAACACTTAACAGTCAAAAATGTGCAATAATGTAATAGCAATTACATTGAAAGATGAAAAGTGGCTGGTATTTGCCCCTGGACTGCTGCTGTTGAAGTTGATCTTATCTTCCATTGGAGATGTATCCACAGGACCAGATAACAGCTAAAACACAAAAAGCATGTATGCATGTGAGTGAGCACTCTTTGACCAATGTGAAAATGTATCAAATCTTAGACCCTATGCACTATATGAAGGAAAAAAAAACTGGTGGTTTTAGGTTGACAACATAAATTGGTATGGGTTTGGCTCTAGAATATTGTACTACATTGCTGGTTATGCATTGCAATGTTTTGTTGGGGTGTTCAAATTTATTCGAACGAATTACAGGTAATTTTAAATTCGTTCAAACTTGATTTGTTGATAAACTGACAGCCCTAGTAAGAACACATATAGTGGAATAATCAAAGGTCGATATAAACCCACTTAATAAAACAAAAGCCTTTGATCTGCATTTTCAAAAATGAACCTATTTAGTGGGCTTTATGTCACATCTGGTAACATTTTAACTACTTAGTGTTAACAAGAGACGTTCAACCAAGTTAAACTTAGTTTAGTTTGTCAGATAACCAATACCGTCTCATCCCTGAGGGATTAAGTAGTCTATGCAGTAATGTGGCTCCTACCTGAGGTCTGTCACTCTCATCCACAGTCTGCTCCCAGACTTCAGGTGATGATTTCTGCTGGAAACACAAACAGGATACAATTTAAGAAACCAACAAGACTTAAAGTTTGAACTTAAGTGTGTGAGGATGTAGGTGGCTCCATTTATGTCACGTCTGGGAACATTTTAACTGCTCAGTGTTATGAGACGTTCAAGCAAGTTTAACT